>NC_061157.1:27512134-27582134 GCF_022113875.1 Hydra vulgaris | reverse complement strand
GTTTTTATGTTTCATACAATAAAGATTTTGTAATATATTTGGCAAACAAATTTTCTCTACATTTAAACATGAAACATAAAATATTAAAGACATTTAGTTGATATACATTTTAAATATCAATTTCAAAAAATATCAATATCAAAAGTTGTTTCATATGAAAAAACTTTTGATATTGGTTGCGCAATAAATTTAAAAAAAAGATTTTTTAAAATTTATTGCGCGAGCTGCTTGTTTCTGATGAAGGTAAAGAGATTTAAGCTTTGTTCTACGAGTGCTTCCCCATATAATACTCGCGTAGTTTATATGACAATGTATAAATGAATAATATAATTGTGTTAACTGGTGTTTACTTAATATATTTCTTGCTTTATAGAGAATGCATCGGATGCATTTAGCAATTTTATTGCTAAATGCATGCATGCGCACGCGCAAAAAACGACAGGCAAAACATGTTAAATTTTGTTTTAGATCCTGCGTAATTCCAAAACAGTGCAGTCATTTTCTCAAAATATTAGTTTTCATTTTTTTCACTTTGTCATCAAATTATGCCTCATAATAAATTTCACATAAATGTATATATATATATATATATATATATATATATATACATATATATATATATATATATATATATATATATATATATATATATATATATATATATATATATATATATATATATATATATATATATATATATATATATATATATATATATATATATATAGGGGAAAGCGGGGCAACATGGCGAATGGGGCAAGATGGGTTTTCATATAACAACTCAACAAAAAATCTTAAAATTGGGTGATAACAAAACTGTGATTGAATCTTGTATTTTAAAACACTAATTGGTTTTTTGAAATATTATAAATAAAGATGGGCCGATTCCAGAAAATACCGATTCCGATTCCGATTCTTAATTTCGATTCCCATTCTTTACCAATTCCGATTCTTTTGTGATTTTTATTTTTTTAATTTAACTGATAGTGTTTATAGTTAATTTAATGCTTACACAGTCTTTAAAAATAAAAACATTGAAATCAGTTATATTAGTACATGTGAAACAGGGCTAACAACACCGAGGCTCTAGGGAGCACGCCCTCAAAAACTTGTGACGTCTTCAAAAACTTTTAAAGCAGCAACGAGAGAAACCAAACTGTTCCATTCTTCGGTTGACATTTCTTTGTTTTTTCGAGCAGCTTTTGGGAAATGTGGCGTTACCAACAGAATCGCATCTTTTTGTTCAATTAAACGGTTTAGCATGTGGAAGGCGCTATTCCATCTAGTTGGCTCATCTTGAATAATGCTATGTTTAGGAAGTCCTAATATCTCATGAGATTGTCTCAAAAGTTTGTAAGATTTAACCGAATGTTTAAAGTGTCCTACTATTCTTCTACATGTAGCAGTTAGTAAAGAAATGTGTTCATTATCAAGACAGCCATCTTTGACAACCAACTGAAGTGTATGAGCAAGACAAGGAATGCTTGAAAACTTCCCTACTTCCATAGCAGAGACAAAATTTCTGGCATTATCTCTTACTACTACATTAAGTTTTTCAAGTAGTCCCCAACGCTCAAGTGATTCATTAATAAATTTAACAAGATTGTCTGCAGTGTGGGACTCGTAAGGAAAAGTTACCACGTCAAGACAAATATGAATTTGTTTCATATCTTCTGTGAGAAAATGTGCTGTTAAGCTCATGTAATCAACATTGGCTGTGGAGCTCCACATGTCGGTAGTTATACTAACATAATCAGCTTTCTCTGCCAAGAAACGAATTTTACTTAATACCTTCTGATAAATGTTAGGAATTTCAATAGTCGAGAAGTATTTTCTGCTTGGTATTGTATATCTTGGCTCTAAAAACTGTAGTAACCTTTTGAAACCAGGATTTTCTACTATACTAACAGGTTGGTTATCTGTGCATATCATTTCCGCAATAAGCCTCGTAATCTTTATTGCCTTTGGATCTGTAGATGTGAGAGCCTGGTCTTTGCAAGCACTTGTTGTATTGTTGGTTGTTAAGAAGATAAAGATCTAGGCTTCATTTTAAAGAACTAAGTGTAGAAGAAGAGCTTCTAGTATCGATCTCCACCTCCTCAGACTTAGGGCCGAGACTTGTGAATACGGATGTGAGTGTAGAGGATCGAGGCTCTCTTGGCATGGTCATAGGAGTATCACAGACAGGGTTAGAACTGGATTTAAAAAGCGGTCCTGCAGTAGAGCTGTCCGCGCATATGCGGTAGTGGTGTAGTGGTAAAACACTCGCTTCATAAGCGAGAGGTTCCAAGTTCGATCCCCACCACGTCCCTGGTAGTACCGCGCTCAACTTGTTTCTCCGCGCAGCGGCCTTGTTCGTGTTTCGGAGTTATAGAGTTGAGAGAGGGTTATAACCACTATTAAGTAGCCTCCTCGTCTGTAGTGGTCTTCTCGGCCTTGAGGAGGTGAATAAAAATAAAAAAAAATATAAAAATCGATAATTCTAGCTTTATCCTGTTTCTGATTTTTGATATCAGATTTATGAAAAGTATTTAAATACTTTAACATGTTCGATGTTGTGTATGACTGAGAAATTCTGCCGCCACCTCTGGATATAACTGTTTTGCAAAAGCTGCATATTGCAGAGTTAGTGTCATTTAAATTTATTGCAATGTCCCATACCTCGCTTGTCTTACGTTTTGACATAATAATGATAAAATATTCTAAATTAAAAACAGCATTTATAACAATAAAAAATAATAATACAAACATTAACAATTATAATTAAACAAGCAAATAAAATTATTATAATAGTACTTATCACCGGTTCAAATTTCAATTGAACTTTTTTGGGAGTATTTTGCGTATTTGCAATGTTTATTTTTGTTAAGGGTTTCCTTTTCAGTTTACTCAACTTCAACAATAATTTGAAGCGCTGAAGTTAAAACTTAGAACAAATTAAACAAAAGAAAATCACAACGGTAAAGAGTGTATATTTTTTTCAATTATCAAGAGAGTATTAACGGCAAAGAGTGTTTATTTTATTTCAATTATCAATGAAGATCAACGAAACATTATGCAATAAAGTCTCAAAAAATATTGGAGTGTTGTATAAAGCGAGAAATTTTGTAAATAGACATGCATTAATTCAACTTTATTACTCGCTAATCCAATGTCATGTAAACTATGCTAACATTGCGTGGGGTAGTGCTAATAATAGTCAATTAGAGCCTCTTTATCGGCAACAGAAGCATCTAGCACGTCTAATAAATTTTAAAGATCGTTATACTCATGCAAAACCTCTTTTAATAGACATGAATTTTCTCAATATATATCAACTAAATGATTTTAATGTTCTTTGCTTTATGTACAAATGTAAGATAAACTTAACCCCAATAATTTTTCAAAATTTATATGCAATAAAGCCAAGAAACAAATATGAATTAAGAAATAACAATCTTATTCATCAACATTATTCGCACACAAATTTTGGAAGATCTCTTATATCATATCGCGGAGCTTTTCTGTGGAACCAAATAGTGTTAAAAAACTTTGATTTTTCTAAAAATTGTAGTTTTTTTACTTTCAAAAATAAACTGAAAAAAGTTATCTTGACAATTGATAACATCTTCGAGTTTTTTTGAATATTTTATTTAAATATTTAGTTTTATTACATATTTTGACATTTTTTAACGGTATTTTATGTTTGGTTTTGGCTTATTAAAAATCTTGTATTGTAAATATCGGTATTTTGTTTTTATTTATTTTGTATCGCATTGTTAAACGGTTCTCGGTGACAGGATCTTGCCATCCTCTTCGAGTTTCCGTGTTCCGTGAAGTCATTAAAAAGTCATTTTAGAAAAAATCGGAATTGTTAAGAAAGTAGAGAATCGCGATTCTTACGATTCCTTGAGAATTGGTGGAATCGGTGGAGTCGGAATCGGAATCGGAATCGGCCCATCTCTAGTTATAAACGCAATTTATACGCAAGTTTACTTTTTGCGGTTAAAAAAAAATTCCTCACTTTCGGTTTCTCATAATGGATGGTGTCCTTCAAGTTTAACTTCTTTAGAAGTAGTTTTTTGCGATTTGTGTTTATTTTGTGTTACTTTAGTTAGAGTTATTGGTAGTTTTAAAATTTTATAAAATTGGAGGTAAAAATTGCATAATAAGTCATCTTGCCCCGGTCACGTGACCAGATGACAACTACTACGTACCTATGCCAATTTGCAATTATACCAATATTTGCAAATTCGCACTTATTCCAGTTTGTGCAACTCCTTCGCACTTATGAAATTTGCGTTTATTCTCTCGAATCAGATTCTCTCGATTTGTTGTCAACAAATCAGATTGTCAACAATCTTATTGTCAACAAATTAGATTCTCTCGATTTGTTGACAATAACAGAGCACAGGAAAAATACGGAAATTCGGAAATTTTTTAACGAGTAAAGTGCGGGAATAAATTGAGGATATAAGGTTAGGGGGTTGGAAGTTTTAGTACAGCTGTGGATAATATTTTGTTGCTTCGCTATTGACCAAGTGTTGGAATTAAAATTGCTGCAGAAAGTAATAACTCTGAGAAAGAATTTGATTTTGGGAGTGCATTTCTTCTCGGATTGTATTCTTTAAGCTTTAATTAAATATTGACATATTGTTTCAGACTTATCCTCTATGTACTATGTTATTATCAGTTACACTTTTAGAGTTTTTATTTTATTTTTATTCATTTGATTTTGGGAGAGCAGTCCTTCTCGGATTGTATTGCTTTATTTAAACAATATTGACATATTGTTTCAGACTTATCCTTTATGTATTATGTTATATTCAGTTACATTTTTAGAGTTTTTACGCAGTAATTTTTCAGCAATATTCTTATTAAAATATTTTTTTAATATATTCCATTTAAATATTTATATTGTTTCTTTTTAATTATTATGTGTTGATTTCAGTTTTTGTTCAAAGCATTTACTTTAGAAGTTTATTGCTGTAGATGCCTCGCGCATGCATTCCAGTAAGATTTCTTTTCAGATAATAAAACCCCTTTTTATGTAAAGATTTTCTAGTTTTCTGCATTTGCTTTTACTTTTCTTTGCATCTGTTGGTAGCCATTTATCACCGTGCATACTCAGTTTTTTTGCGTATTTGTGGATTGGTGCTAATCTATTGGAAACAGTTATGTTATTTTTTGTTTTATTCTGCATAATTAACATTTTGCGGTGATGTACAACATGCAGTTCAATGATAAAGTGTGATAAATCTAATTTTTTTAAATTTCATTTATAAAATTAATCAAGAATAGTTTTAAGTTCTTCCAGGAGGTCGAACAATGAAATGAAAAATCTGGGCGCAATGAATAGGATTTGATTGAAAAATTGTGACGATGTTGTATACAACATATAGAAAGTTTTATATTGTGGCTATACATTTGTAGTAGTACCAAGTAGATAAAAGTAACAAAGGTTTAATACCAAAGTTATCTTTGTAAACTATAGGAATACTCGCCCAATCCCCCTTCGCCTCTTCTTCCACGACAGTCTGATCGATTGCATTGAGTTGAATCATGATCAAACTTAAAATACCTAGTTAAAGGTTTTGATATGCTGGTAGGTCATCTGATTTTATTAATGTTTCAGTAATTAGGATGGCATCTGACTAATTATTTATAGTATCATGAATGACGGGAGATATATTTGTAATCGATTGCGCATTTTGGTTACCTGCATTAATTATATTTTTGTTGCAGTTTATAAATCTAATATATAAAGTTTTGAGGAGTTAGAAAAAAGATCTCATTTATTTGTATATTACAGATATGTCACTGTTGGTTTCGTTTTTATTGAGTTTTGCGGGCATTAAGGTGGTTAGCTGGTAAAAAAACTATTTTTTTTAAATATTTGTTGTTTGATACTGAAATAAATACATACAACAACCATCATAAAAATAAATATTTAAAACAAAAAAAAAATTAAAAAAGTTGATTATTTTTTGATAAGTCAGCAAAAATTCAAAAAATTAACTAAAAAGCAAAACATGATTATTTGAAGATCTACAACTGGTATCAGTATGAAATTTGCTACAGTAAGACAATATATGCTTAACTAGTGCCTAAAGCAAAAGTTTTCAAAACTGATTAACTGTTCAAAAATGGCGGAGATTCTTTTAATTTTTATTTTTTTCGATAAATAGTTCAGTGATTAGTGATATCTCATTAAGTCTTTAAGTATATAGCTTTATTTTGCTTTAGGCACTAGTACAGTATATTTTAAACAAGTGTTGAAAATTTCAAGATAAAAACTCTACTAGATCTTTAGAAATCTATGTTTTCGTTAACCCACAAAAAGAATTCTGGAAACCAAGAAAACAAAACATAAAGAAAAAAAATTTCAAAAATTTCCAAGTTTGTATGATTCCTCTCCTTCTAGTTCTTTTTCTTTGTCCAAATAACCTTTTCTGACAGCTTTAATCAACTTTCTTCTATTTATTCCCTCTTTTGTTGATTTTTTGTTCATATTTTGAATCCGTTGAGTGTCTTTTTTGATTAAACCGATTATTGTTTTTGCTCCAAAAGATATTCCAATCTTATCAAAAAGTTGCACTAGTCCAGATATACCATCATTAAAATTTATTATTGCAGATGCAACTCCAACGTCTAAAGTGAAAAGTTTTTGAAATAAATGTATCTTTTGGACACCTTTTCCACACAATTTGATTCAGAGCCTCATTTGGGTTTTGAGTAACTCTAACCCTAACCCTATAACTTTTGAGAGTCTCCACCACACTGCTTTTTAAAAGCAGAAAAAAAGGACATACAGGCTTGTAGTCATCTTATGTAAATATAAATATAGTAATAAAGAAAGATTGTCGATTTCAATTATTTTGTGCCGCAAAATTTTCTGTATTAAAATTTTTACCATGACCTAAAAAAACTGGTTTTTAATTAAAAAAAAACAAAAAAAGCACTATACCATATATATTTTTGAAATCTATGATAAATTTTAAATACAAATCAATAAAATAAAAAAAAACGAATTTTTATGTTTTTTTTACCAGCTTACCACCTTAACGACTGTTTTTTTTATCAGTAAAAGGATGCTTTTCTTTGCAATTAAATAAAGGTAAGCCTATCACTCGTGGTCTTCGAAGTAACTTTTTTTCTGTTTAGTCTTACCTCTTATTTCTTAAGTTCACAAGATCTACTTGCTCTTTGTGAGACTAATTTGAGTTCAGCTGTCTCATCTTGTGATCTTAGGATTGATGGTTATTTTCCTGTAATTCGTAAAGACTCAAATAGTCACATGCTTGGCCTGGGCATTTACATTCGTAAGAATTCACCCGTTTGTCGGGAAACATTCAATCACCTTTCTCTTTGTTTTTATCGCTCTCCTTCATCTCAAGACTGCATTCTTTTTGATGTTATTTCTGATTATATTGACCGAGCCCTCTCTCTTTATCCATTAGCAAATATTGTTGTCGGTAACTTTAATATTCATCACACTGAACCGCTTGGTTCTAGTGTCAGTTACTCGGCAGGCATTAAAGCCCACAACTTTTGCCTTTTCCAACCCCTAACTCAAATAGTCAACTTTCCAACTCGCTTTCCAAACATCGTACATCTTACAACTAACTTAAAGCTAACTGGGATTCTTTCCGTGATTTTCTTCGTGATGGCCATTGGGCGTTGCTTGACATTCGTATCACTATAGCTTCTGTATCTAAAGTGATTTCCTGCTTAGACTCTTTTACAGCATGTGGTCCGGACAACATACCTGTTATAGTCTTGCAGAAGTGTTTTCCGGAGCTGTCGTCTATCCTTTCAAAACTATTCAATAAGTGCTTGTCTTCCAGCCTGCTGGAAAGCAACATCTGTTATACCCATTTTTTAAAATTCTGGATAGCGATCTGATTCATCTAACTATCGTCCCATTAGTCTTCTTCCTATCAGGGGGCATTTGAGCTTGAAAAAGATCTCACTTTTGCTACAGCATGGGGCTCACAGTGGCTGGTGAATTTTAATTTAGATAACAATTAATTTTTTTCAGCCAATCGTTATCGCAATAATTTAGACCTTCCTATATTTATTAACGGTAATGTACTCTATGAGTCATTTTTTCTTCATCTTTCAGGATTAAATCTTCCTTCCGATCTTTCTTGGAAACCATATATCGAATCTGTTGCAAAACTAGCATCTGCTAAAGTTGCATCTCTTTATCGACCTCGACACTCTTACTCTGGATTCTATTCTCTATCTCTATAAATCTTAAATCCGGCCATGTATGGAACACTGTTGCCATATCTGGGGCGGATCTTCTAATAACGCCCTTTCTCTTTTTGACAAGGTGCAAAAACGCATTGTAAACATAGTTGGACCTGCTCTTGCAGCTAAACTCTAACTATTATCACATCGTCGTAATGTTGCTCCTCTTTCTCTTTTCTATAAATACTATAATGAAATCAGGCACAAGAAACGCTAGCTCTGAAGAGCTAGCGTTTCTTGTGCCGTCTGGTAAAATTCATTCTCGTATTACTCGTCATTCAATTAAGTCTCATCATTTTGCTGTGACTGATCCTAAGTGCTCCAAAAACTCTTATTCCTTTAGTTTTTTTCCCTCGAACATTAGTTCTTTGGAATTCGCTTCCTTTATCTAGCTTTCCTGATTCATGTAAATTGCAAACTTTTAAGTAGACTGTCAATCGTTATATATATATATATATATATATATATATATATATATATATATATATATATATATATATATATATATATATATATATATATATATATATATATATTCCATTAAAAGTTGTTTTTTCTATATTTAAGTATAAAACGCTCTGTTTTTGAAAAACTAAATATTTCTTAAATATTGAGCACTCTACAACGATCAAGACTTTAGTATTTTTAATACTAAATCATACAACAACAATATATATATATATATATATATATATATATATATATATATATATATATATATGTATAGAGCAGCCTTGTTGGAAGCGAAGATGTTTTTTAAAAAAACAAAAAGATGTAAAATATCAACACAGCTTACCCGGTTGCTGCGAATGTTAAATCTAAAGGGTTTTTTAAGATTTCCATATTTAAGTAGATTTTAGTAATTAATAATAAAAATAATAGCAGTGATTATAATGATTAAAGATAATTTTAGCGATTATAATAAGTATATACTATCACGACAATAATAATATTATTAATAATAATAGTATCTATACAATTATTACAATTGACGTCATTAATAATAGCATTTTTTTTCGATTAAATTTTTTAGTGCTTATAGCGCTCGAAATAACGGCCAATCGACGATCAATGATCGGCTATTTTTAGGGAAATTTTAAAAAATTCAAGGGAAAATAACCTGTTTTATGCATTTGATCGGCAAGTTTTGAAAAACTATTTCGAGCGCCGTGCTTATAATAATTACTACTACTATTATTATCAATATTGTTAATATTATAATTATTAAACTGAAATTATTTTCATCATAACTTTTTTTATTATTATTATTTATACTTTTTTTATTATTATTTATTATTATTATTATTATTTTTTATTGCTAGTTGCAAATATCCTTATTGCAATAATCTTTCACTTTGTTTTTTTAACTATAAAAATTATAAAAATTTTTATTTTTGAAAATAATTTTATTGCCAAATTTAAAAAAAATCAAAAATATTTTATGCAACAATATATAATTTTAAAAATATCTAAAATTTGAACAATCTTAAGTTAGTAGCAACAAATCATCTTGGAAACCACTAACCAATCATCTTTCAAAATCATTCATCGTGTACACCATAAAACAATCACTCATCATGTATATCACCAACGATTGCAACCGATTTTATTTCGATTTTACCAAACTAAAGTAAACAAATTCATAATAAATTTTGTTACATTTTCAATAAAATAACAAATAAATTATCGGCAACCATCAGCCATATATATGGTTGATGATTGCCGAAATGACATGAAACTTCAAGTTCCATCATAAAGTTTTATTTTTTCATTTAGTTAAACTTTTATACATAATTGATGATCTATTTTGTAAATAATTAATTTACATTATATTGATCACTCTAAAAAAACGTACGAGGCCTTTATCTCTATTTGGTACAAAAAAACTTGCAACAATATATATATACTTTTTGATTATTTTGAGATTTAATCTTTTTCATATGAGGAATAAAAATTCATTATTGTAAAGTTCTTTTATATAATTATTTATATATATTATTTATTATTACTTATTCTTTTGTTTAAAATAAAGTTTTAACTCAAAAAATTTTTTAATTTGGCTACAGACAACATTGGTACTTTTCTTTTGACAACCATTTTGTATGATATCATCTTAATAATAACCTTTTTGCTGTACAATTGGTGAGTTTTATTACCAGAGTTTTGAATTTGTTTATTAAGTTATCTTCAAAACATTTAAATCAGTAAAAACATTGTTTCTTAAAAATTTTCCTTTATTTTAAAGTAAAAATAATTGTATTTGATGTGATATTTAGAAAAATATGAGTACCTAACCAAATTCTTAACTGGGGTACTGAAAAGTGATATTTTATTTTAGTTATGGGAAAAAAAATAGATTTACCACAAAAAATTGTTGCAATCAGGGCAATTTTAAAAAATACTAATCTTTCTCAACAAGAAATTGCCAGAAAATGTGGTATTTCGCGGGTTTCTGTACAAAACATACGCAAAAAATGGCTAATGTGCAGAACTTGACAGCATTGAAGGTTGGTTAAAGTGGCAAAAAAAGAATACTAACCAAGATTATTCTAGAAAATAGTCAGGCCACAAACAATGAAATAACTGAATAGCTGGACCAATCTGGAGTCAAAATTTCAAAGAGAATGGTTCAACGTTGTCTGAAGTAAAAAGTTACTCGTTACTTTTTGAACAGCCTGTCAGATAACAAATCTGTCGAATAAAAAAATAAAAATAACGTAGTCTTTTCTTTTCTGTATTAATTTAAACTGTAAACTTTTTGTTAAGTTGGAGAAGCAGTTGGTTTTTAAAGTTGGCCAATTTTATTTTTATCCGCTTTGCAATGAATAAGAGTCCAGCACCGCTGAATAGACGCTGTCAGGGACCAGCGGCAGGAAAACCAGTGTTAAGTTAAAGAGAAATGTTTTTGATCCATGGAAATGAGTTCAACGAATCCATTTTTCTCGAACTGAAAGCAAGGTACCCATCAACCTCACCTGTACCTTGCAATCTTCTTAAAATCACTGATGAGAAGAAATCTTCATCTGATAAATGTTGCTCAACCTGCTCCACTTCGGCCATCTGGTTAATGTGTTATCTCACATAGACCAGACCTGTTTAAAAACAAAACAATACATATTATATTTTTAGCAATGCAAAAATTCATTTTACTGTACATAAACAACAATAGATGATTAAGCAGTAAAAAAGTAGATAAAACAGATTACACTATGATATTAAAAAAGGAAATCATACCTGCTCCTATAATTTCAGTTCTATCAATCCAGGTGTTCTTGGACTTAGGCAGAGGAACTGCTGCAGCAATCAGTTTTGGGTCTTGCATCATTCTACGAAAACGTTTTTGGACACCATCCTGAATTGCTTTATAAAGGGACAGACATGGAGAATATCTCAAGGCAGCTGAATTTTGTTTTTAACTGAAAGTTCACTGGCAGGAGCCATCCCATGTGTGTGCTGGTCTCAGACTGAAGAATGTTAATTGCTTTAACAACAGGTTTCATAGAAGCACAATATTCCGTCAGGAAAACAATATCAACTCGATTCAACCTGTAGGACCACTTGCACTTGCACTTGCAAGAGGTATGGAATAAATATTTTAAAAAAATGAGAAGAGAAACTTCAAGTAATAACTTAAATCAGTATTATTTTATACTTATTTAATTACACTGATTAAATTATATTAAAAAAAAACACATTTTTATTTTGAATTCTTCACACACATTTCTGATAGCAACAGGTCCTTTTTTTGTATTATCATTAAGATTCTCTCCACAGCCAAATATGTTGAGTTCCACCTAGTCTGATTTGGTCTGATGAGCTGAAGCTCTCTTCAACAGTTTCTGCTGCCAAAGGCAGCTCGTGATTTATATGTGTCATTGTTTTTTTTTCTGTCAAGACAGCATCAGTTGTGGCAATTAATTTTAATAAGTAGCATGCACACCTTTGAGGTGGAGAAAGCTGGTACTCAAGACCACTGTCCTTTCCCAGGATGTCAAACATATCAAGGTACTTGGATTCAGACTCTTGGAAAGAATCTTGTTCTGATTCAACTCTGCTTCCTGATTTTGCTTTTTCTCACCAAAAACACTAAATGCTTTGATAAAGTTTGAGCTGCTGCCTGTTGTTGTTCTCACCACTTTTCCCCTTATTCTGTATTTACAATGAATGTCATCAAGAGTGCCTGCCAGGACATCAAACCTTTTTTTTTCCTTGCTTTATTGGGATTTCTGGTAGCTTCAGGTTTGCTTCCTTGTTGTCCCAAAGTCACTGAAGGCCTTCATCTTTGATGGATATTTTCTCTGTAAAAAAATCTTTGCCATTATTTAAACCAACGCCATACTCATTTAACATGCTAAATTCAAAATGTTTGCGATAACTCCTTTAACACCAAATTTTATGCGGTGTTAAAAGTGTTAAAATATTATAAAAGTATACAATTAATATTAAATTACCTCAACATGCTTGCGGAGGTTTAAGGGAGAGTTTTTATATGCTGCTGATTCAGTCAACTCAGGCCTTGCGATAAAGCGTCGGGCGATGTGAATTTTACGTCGTCCAAGGGCGATTTTGCGTGTAGCTAGGGCTATTTGCGTCGAGCAAAAATTTTTTTGTTTGAGTATATTTAAAGATATTTTTGAGCGGAATTTTAATGAAGTAATTTACGATCATTTTAACATTTGATAAAGTATTTTAAAAACCGCACGCAGTTGAAATAAAAGTTTGAATTTAAAAAAATTAAATATGCTCATTATTTGGAAGTAGAAAAAATTCAAAAATTAAAAAAAAAGTTTAAATCTTTTAAGCTAACATTTTAATAAAATTATTCAGCAATAGCAACGTTGTCGATAAAATTGAACAAAAATACTTTCTTTTAGTTTTAGATTTTAAACTTAAATAATTATTTTACAGGGGTTTGATAGGTTTTAAAATTATTCCATAGATTTAAAAATATTTATTAACTGTTAGACGTATTTAAAGTATTTAAGAGTGATTTCGAGGAAACATTTTAAAAATTGGTGAGGGCAAATAAAAAAAAAAAAAGATTAATATCAAAACGTATTCTACTTGATTCAATAAAAAAGTACAGTTATTAAAATTTTTGTAAAAAGTAACTCAAAAAAATTACTTAAAATTTGCTTTTATGTTAAAAGTTACCGAAACTCATCGAAGCGTGCTCAAGAACAGCTGCTGAAAAATAGAACGTCAATAGTTTTTCGAATAATTTTTAAGAATAATTTTTAAGAATAATTTTTTCGCTGAAATATTTCTTTTATACCTATAAGATTTTTATTCTAACATTTTATTTTATTTTAATAGAAATAAAATTCCTTGTTAACATTAAAAATCTATTCAAAACGTTTGTTTAAGTTTTTTATTAATACGAGTGATTGTGCTTATCAACCGCTTTATGAAAATAAATAAAAATAAATAAATATTATATAAAATCGCTTGTAAAAATATTAGCTATTGCACAGTTTTTAATCGTACAATATTAAAATTTCCAGTTTATTACTCGCTGACTTTTTAAAAAGAAAAAATAATTATTTGAAAAACTTTAAATTACATATTTAAGAAAAAAAAAAATCAAATATTAGCATATTTTATAATCTTTTTTAAATTTAAGTTATAATGTTTTTTATTCGTTTAGTATAGACAAAACGCGACAAACGTCGAGAAAATAAACAAATGTTTTTACATTTTAAAAAACGAAACATTCCAAAACATTTTTAAATAATAACATTTCTACATAAACGATTTAAAGTAGTTTTGCGGTAATTAAATAAATTGGTGCAGTTAATGTCGATAAATATGAAAAGCAAATAAAAAGAATTTAATGACGTCAAAAATCGCGTCGTGCTTATGCGTCGCGCAGTTCTTATTCATCGCAAGGCCTGCAACTTGAACAAACACAGTTTACATTGCATGATAAAGCTGTCGCCTTTCAAAGTAGTCAAAGTAGTCGCTTAAATATAGCCACAGGTTTGCTTCAAAAGAAGTTGGTTGTGATTCCAATTCAGTTGGGTTTGCATCTGATTTGTCCAACTCCATTATTTTTTTACTCATTACTTCATATTGACATAAATGGAACATTGTTTAAAACTTTAACTAAACATCAATTTTTTTATGGTCATAAAAAATAATTCTTTTTTTAAGTTTTTTCTTTTTCAGTATTTTCTTATTCAACAACAACAGTCTTGTAACCTTTTTTTAAAAATAATTGATGCAAACTTTTCTGTTGGTCATTTATGAATTATGAATATTTACACAAGATTTTTAATAGAAACACCATTAAAATTAGCTACTTATGTATGCCGAACGTTAAATCATTCATTAATTCACAAATTCAAAATATTTTATACAATCATAAAAAAACAGCAACAAAAACCTGCAACTGCATCAATAAATCTACTTGGATTATTGAACAACCAGTATCTAAGTAAGAACATTGTGTATCAAGCTACTGTTTCATCCAATAAACCAGACCCTTTTCAAGTTAAGGTATGCAAACATTTAAAAATTTTTTAATTTAATTAAGTACAGTAATGATATAGAATTATCTAAAGAAATTTGGAAACTTATAGAAAACTTTTTGTTTGTTACTAAGTGGAAAATTATCAAACGCTGCCAAACATATAATCCTTCGTCCAAAATTTGCAATCTTTGTCTTAATAAAAAGTATTTTATTTAAAGTATTATATTACGCATACACAGCAATTATTTAAAATTATTTAACATTATTTAAAGTATTATATAACGCATACACAGCAAAATCTGTTGAACAAAAGGAATGAGTTGGTTTCAAATTGTAGGCATAAAAATAAATTCCTTATGATACTGGCGATTAGCTAATTTATACACAATATTCTTTGACATTTTCTTGTTTTGTCTCAATAGAGACGCCAGATCTCACTCCACTTTATTTTGTAATATATATATATATATATATATATATATATATATATATATATATATATATATATATATATATATATATATATATATATATATATATATATATATATATATATATATATATTAGAGTGCCATTAAAAACAACTTTTTTTGAAATTGTCAGCTGCCACCCCCTAAATGTGTTTTATGTAATAAATTAACACTAAATCAAAAAAAAAAATTTAATAAAAAAAAATTTAAATAAAAAAAAAATTTAAGGGGTTGTTGTAGACCCTTAAGCATTAAAGGGGTCCCTAATATATTGAAATTCTTCAAAAGTATATCATGTTGGGTCTCAAAAGTAAAATTTTATAAAAATTTCAAAATTAAAAATTGTTTTATATAAAGATTACTAGTTTGAAATTTATGGCTTAAAAACAGGCTTGGTCGGGAAGCGGGTGCGATGGCACTCGATAACTGACAACGAAAATAATATTTAGTTGTGAAAAACCGGCCAGATATTTTAGTCGTTTTGAGAACATTTAAATTTATGTATGTTTCATTAATTAATTTCATTATTTTAACGTAAATTTTGTTTACGGACATACATGGAAACAAACATAAACTTGAATGTTCTCAAACAATCTTTGTGGGGAAAAGTAAAAAAAACACAAAAATCCTGCCAAATCTACGAACAACTAATTCTATTGGTTCAAAAAATACTAACCGAAATTTCTAATAATAAATAATTAATAATCATCAAAGAATAAAATAATTTTAACCACTAATCCATTTTCCTCAGTGTACCCGATAACTGATTACTTTCGCGCAAGAAAGAAAAGGTTTTAAGTTTTTAGAAATTTGTTTACTAACTTCAATTATTTTTGCTTCAGCCATTCTTACAAACTTGTTATACTTAAACTTAAAATTACTTTTTTCTGTTTTAAATCCTAATTAAAATTATAAAACCCACTCACTAAACATCATCAGCGTTATTATGAAGCAGTTCCCTTCCTCCTCAAATAGTAATTTAACGTTTTTGGTTAATTTCTATTTAGCTAATTGAATTTCTACAGTAACTCAATGATTTAATTATTTCATTTGTTCATCTTACTAAGAAAAATTGTTTTAAATGAGTTAAACTTTTCAAACTACGCAAAGAATAAAACAGTTATTAAAAAAACTTTTTTTATTAATAAATAAATCACCTAGGGGCCGGGGACTGCATAACTTTGGAGGCTTGTTTTATGTGCCACAGCGTAAAAATGACTGAAAAAAATACCGAATGGTCCTCTTGACTATTTCGCGGCCCCTAACATTATGAGTCCCGAGGCTATAGTCCTTTTACTCCCCCCCCACCCCCACCCCCATCTCCTCAATCCAGCACTGTAAATAAGACATAAGTATATAAATAAAAATTATATATACTCTTTGATAAATCGGAGAACATTTGTTACCTTATTAAACAATCATTAATAGTAAGTTGTTACTTTATATAAAAAATGTGACTTCGTTTTATAAAAAAAATTATAAAAAAGCGACGTTTCAAAAATATTTGCTCTAATCGTGTTTATTTTGCCTAAAATTTTTTCGCGTTAAAAGCTATTTTTTTTTTTAACTGTCTCTCATCGGTCCAGTTAATCTTTTTGCGCTTTTTTGTTTGTTTTTGAAATGTTCTCAAAACAACTAAAAAATCTGGCTGGTTTTTCGTAACTAAATATTATTTCCGTGGTCAATTATCGAGTGCGATCGCACCCGCTTCCCGACCAAGCCTGCTTAAAAACTATCGTTTTTTAACAAAAAATAAAAAGTACATGATTTTAAAGTTTTTTTTAAAATAAACTTTTTAAATTTTTGTTTCTATAAATTATTTTTATTATTTTCGAAATTTTTATAAAATTTCATTTTTCAAGATCCAACATACTTTTATATACTACATACTTACAACATACTTTCCAAAATACTTTTGAAGAACTTTATTTTTTAAAATATTAGGAACCCGTTTAATGTTTAAGGGTCTTGAGCGACCCGTAAAATTTTTTTTTAATTTGTGTTAATTTATTATTTAGAACACATTTAGGGGTTGGCAGCAGACAATTTCAAAAAAAGTTGTTTTTAGTGGCACTCTAATATATATATATATATATATATATATATATATATATATATATATATATATATATATATATATATATATACACACACACACACACACACACACACACACACACACACACACACACACACACACACACACACACACACACACACACACACACACACACACACATATATATATATATATTTAGAACTTTCTCCTATCTTCATGTATGTATATATGTATGTATATATATAAATAAATAAATAAATATATATATATATATATACACATACATATAAATAAATATATATATATATGCAAATATATATATGTATATATATATATATATATATATATATATATATATATATATATATATATATATATATATATATAGCATCCTAGTTGCGATTTTCTGGGACATGTTTTTTTTGTTCTTGTTCTGTTGTTGTTTTTTTACTTTTTTATACTATTTTGATCATATTTATATATATTTTTTTAACTTTTATTTTATTTTAATTTTTATTTATACATATTTAAATTTATTATTTTATTATAAAAATATATTTTTTATATTAATTTTTCTTATTTTTATTTATTTATTTTGTATTATATTTCATTTTTAACTTCATGTATTTACAAAAACGATTAACTACAATAATATAGCCAAATTTAAACCTTTCTGTAGCCCTAAACCTAAGCCTGACCTTGATGCCTGGTCTAACCAAACCTACATCAGCCGATGTAGTAGCACTCCCTTGCAAGTCAGGCTATTTGATAGTCAATGTATGTACTTTTTTTTCTCTATAAAAGTTTCTTATGGGTACACTTTTTTACAAAAAAAAAATGATGCTTATGGGGGTAAATTTGGTTTCCATGAGGGGTCAGTAATGAATGATAATCCATGGAGATTTAAAAAAGAGGTCTTGGTGAGAGGGTTGCCATTTATTAATTTTGAAATGCCAACGGTATTGCGATAGCTGTTACCAGTAAATAAATGAGTTTTGATGGAGTTAACATTTAAGAAAAGAAGACTTTTTGACAGGAGTATAAACTTGAATCTTTTGTAAACAAAGTAACTATAGATGTAAGATTTTTAGGAAGATCATTAAGATAAGAAATAATACTGAACAAAGATTAGAAGCTTGAGGTACCCTAGAAATTACTGGAAATGAAGAACCTTCGATAATAACTTTAATAAACTGGTAAGAAAAAAACAATTTGATAACATCATAAACTTTCCCAGATACACCATATGAAGCAAACTTATGAAGCATATTCAAGCAAGAAAAGATCAGAATGTCAAACTTTATTGAAAGCTTTGGACATATCAAGAGCCCTTACCTTACTGACTCCATCTAATGCATGATAAAATCTTTCAGTCAGCAAGCAACAGCAATTAGCAATTCAGCTGTAGAAACAGAAGATTGAAAACCATATCGATTGCCAGAGAGTAGGTTGTTAGACTCAAGATGCAGGCTTGGTTGGGAAGCGAGTGCGATGGAACTCTGTACCTGACTACACATATAAAATTTAGTTGTGAAAACATGGCCCCAGCATTTTAGATGCTTTGAGAACATTTCAAAAAGCACAAAAAAAAACTTAATTTGACAGGAGACAACTACTAAAAAAATTAATTAAAAAAATAAATGAATTCTTAATGAAGAAAAAAACTTAATAAATTACATTTAAAACAAATTATTTCTAAATTTCTCTCTTTTATAACTTTTTAATAAAATTAAGCGACACTTTTATAAAAAGTAACTATTACTTACTATTAAAACTTACTATTAGTGATAGTTTATTAAAGAAACAAACGTTCTTCAATTTATCAAAGAGTATAATATAGTTCCTTATATAAGTATTTATGTTTTATTTTAACAAGATTCTAATAAGTTGAGCTATATAATAAAAAAGTAAATATATTTTTATAACCATTTCATGCTTTGTGAAGTTTTCAAAGTTAAAAATATTTAAAACAATTTTTTTTAACATATATAATAAATAAACAAAAGAAATAATTAAATTTTTGTGTTACTATACAAAATATTATAACAATCTTTTCTTTTAGCAGTGTCTTTAAAATGTTTAAAAAAATGTGCCAGACTCTAGAAACAGTTGTGTATTATGATCAGTATCCAAACTACAGACTATGTATACATTTAATAAATTTATATTTTACTTTAAAGTCCATTAGTTTATTATACTATAATATATATTATAAATTAATATATAAAGGACATATTACATTCTAAGAAAATTTTATTTTGTATTTTGCAAACTAGAAGCACGTTGTTATTGCATCAAATTATTAGAAAGCAAATGTTTATGGTTAAATTAAAAAAGTAAAATATATTTATAAAGAGGAAGCGGAACTGTTTCACAATACTGCTGATGATTTTTAGTGAGTGGGCTTTTTAATATATTGGCATGTTTGTATTCTGTATGGATCTTCATAGATTCCTAATTCACTATGTATATATGCATGTTCATGTTTTGTTGCCTGTAAGTTCTTTTATTTTTATTTTATTATTAATTTTATTAACTTTGATGATTATTATTTATTAGAATATATTGAAAATACAGTTGTTGTTGAAAGTCTTATTTTTATAAAATCAATTGTACAAATATTTTTAAAAGATTTAAAGAATAAAAATTTAGTCTGTATATATGTGTGTATATATTATATATACACACATATATATATATAACTGCCTGGATCTTATCCACAAGCTGAGACGTTGTAACGTTCAGCTATAGCAGCCCAGTACTTTTTTTTTTCTTTTAAATTAATATATATATATATATATATATATATATATATATATATATATATATATATATATATATATATATATATATATAAAATTATTTATATAATTTTTAATAAAACTTAACTTTATATAATTTGAAAAATAAAATTAAAAATTTTCTTTTTATAAACGATCATAAAAGTAAATCATTGCTTAGTTTTAAAGTGCTTAAATAAAAAAACATTTGATTACAAAAGATTGTTTACAAATTTAATTGTTTTAATGTGTTAAAACATTTTGGACATACATGGAAACATACATAAATTTGAATGTTCTCAAAACATCTAAAAAGCTATGGCCAAGTTGTCGCAACTAAACATAATTCACGTTGTCTTGATTAGAGAACGATTGCACCTGCTTCTCAACCAAGCCTGATTTAATGAGTATCCAGTAATAACTAATTGATATTTTGTACCCATTTAATTTACCATAGATTTCATTGAGAAACTCAAAATAATTACTGACTTAACAAAGTACTAATTATTCGGATATGTAAAAAATTAGCCAAAATTAAGAGTTGGAGTAAGCAACATCTAGAACTGATTGACAAAGTGTTGAAATAGTGCAAAAAATTAATTTTTATCAGCACCAAAAGGATCAAGTCTTCTTGAAGAAATCTTTATAATACAAGTTAGCCCATTTACTATTCAAAATCTAATTCTATGCAAGAAACTATTCCTTTCAAAAACTTGTTAAGACCAAAGTCTTGCATTTGCTAAGAAATATACTTTTGTTATTCTGAAAATGTTGTGGTGTGAAGATTGATGTCTTAGAACCAAACAGGAAAACAAGAGTTTATTAAGGGAATTAAAATCTAATTGAACATCTGTGGAACATCAGAAAAAATCAGTTGAACATCAAAAAAAAAATTATCAAAATTGTCCTTTAGGTTAGGAAATGCCAAAGCTGGACAACTTTTTCATTTTACTTCAAATCAGAATAAAAAAGTGGCACATGTTTTCTCAACAAAAAAAAAAGAAGAGTTAAAGATCATGCTTGAAAAAGCTTGGACTCAAATTAATCAAGACACAACAAAAAAAGTTAGTTGAGTTAATGCAAAATTGATTTGCAGAAGTTATTAAAGCTAAAGCCAATCTAACTCCAAAAAGTTAATTACTGGAATAAAAGTTTATTCTCCGAAACTTTGTTCAGATACTTATTTAGCATTAAAAATTGTACAAAACACAAAGCTTTATATTTTTAACAGTTTTGTTTTGATACCTAAATTGGTACAGAAAACTAGGTATCTTGTTTAGTATTGGTACAAAATAATAAAGTTTTAGTTTCAACCAACACTGAATATTATATTCCAGAGACTATAATATTAAGTTTGTAAAGAGTAAATGATTTTATAGATTAAAAATAAATAAAGATATTTGTAGCTGCCAATGTTTATTTGAGTGACATGAACAACCCATAGAGCAACATGTAAAAAATAACAGAATAATTATATTAATTTAAAATGGGTAAAAATTTTTGTTCAAACGATTATGTATTAATAATTGTTAAACAGGCTTGGTCGGGAAGCGGGAGCGATCGCTCTCGATTGCTGACCACGTAAATAATATTTAGTTGCGAAAAGCTGGCCAGATTTTTTAGTCGTTTTGAGAACATTTTAAAAAGCAAAAAAAAAAAAGCGACGAAGATTAATTGGACCAATGAGAGACAATTACAAAAAAAAAAAAAGTAGGCAAATAAAATATCTTTAAACGCGAAAAAATTTAAAGCTAAATAAATTACATTTAAAACAAATATTTTCGAAACATCGCTCTTTTATAATTTTTTTTATAAAATTAAGCAATGTTTTTTATAGAAACATCAACTTTTTATAGAAACATACAACCGTCAACTTAAAAGATTGTTTAAAAGGAAAACAAATATTCTTTATTTAACTAAGTTTGCAAGTTTTAGTTTTACTTAAGCTTAATTTATTTTATAAATAAAAAAGTTAATTTTTTCAATACCTATTTTATGTTTCGCGTAGTTTGAAAAGTTTAACATATTTAAAGCGATTCTTCTTAGTAAGATAAACAAATGAAATAATTAAATAATTGAATTACTATAAGAATTAAATTATCAAGATAGAAATCAACTAAAAAGGTTAAAAATACTTAATGACCAGGAAGCGAAACTGCTTCACAATATCGCTGATGATGTTTAGTGAGTGGGCTTTTAAATTTTAATTAGTGTTTAAAGCAGAAAAAAGTATAACGAGTTTTAAGAATGGCAACTTAAGCAAAAATAATTAGAGTTAGTAAATCAATATCTAGAAATTTTTCTTTATATCTAATTATTTGCTATATATATTTGTGTTCTGTCGTGACCTCAGGCGCGATGCTTGTTCATCCGCGAGTTACTTTGTATGCGTTGTTTGTGTTTGGTAACCAGAAACTTCTTATATGTTTGTTACATAATTAGTTTTATTAACTTTAACGATTAAAACTTCATTAAAAACACAATTATTTTTGTAAGTCTTTGTTTAAATCATAAAAATTGCTTTAAAAGATACATTACGATAAAAAATAAATACACAAAATTACATTTACATAAAGAATACAATCTCTTTTAAAATAAAAATAAGAATATACTAATGAAATCTATGATTTATAATAAACTTTGAAAATTTTAACAATTTAACTAATATATATTTAAAACATTTATTTTCGTAAACAAATAATATAAATTCTTAAAACAATGCTAAAAACCTCAAAACGTAACAAATCGTGAATAATACAATTTCTAAAACATTTTAACAGAATACTCTAGAACTTTATTTCACTTAATCAGCGTATTTTTTGAACCAATAGAATTAGTTTGTTCGTTAATTTGGCGGGTTTTTAGTGTTTGCAAACATTCTTTTTATTCTTTCGCACAAAGATGTTTTGAGAACATTCAAGTTTTTTATGTTTCCATGTATGTCCGTAAAACAAAAATTTTTTGTTTCGTACATAAACTTAAATGTTCTCAAAACGACTAAAAAACCTGGCCAGTTTTACGCAACTAAATATAATTTCCGTGGTCAGTATTCGAGAGCGATCGCTCCCGCTTCCCGACCAAGCCTGGTTAAACTGTATTTACAATTTACATACTTACAACTGCATTCACAAAGTACAATGAAACACAAATTCAAAACAATGTATAAAAAAATCAAAACACTATTAACTATTAATTTATCTTTTAATCTTAAAAAATTAAATAATTCTTTGTACCTTTGGCAGGTTTGCACATTGATATGCAGCACGTGCAGGATAAGGGACTTTAAAAACTTAAAAAAAATATATTCAAATTAAAAATGATATAAAATTTATCCTAAATGAATTAAACATCCCAAAAAACATTTCATTAAACTAACTTACAACTGGCATAAATTTCATTTACTTTTGCAAAATCATTAATATCAGCAAGAAGGACAGTTGTCTCAATCACTAAAAAAGTGAATGCATTATTTATACAAGAAGAACAGTAGTCTCAATAAATTTTATATATCATACAAACAGTTGTCTCAATAAATTTCATATATCATACAAACATTTGAAGTACTAAACTAGATAGGACTTAAACACTAAATGAATGCAACTTTTACACAAATGCTTAAAATGGAAATCTCATAAAAGCATTATTACATGTAATGAAAACAACTTTAAAAAATATTATTTTTATGACTGCAAAATAAAAATAGTTAACTAAATTTAAATTTTTTTTTTTTTGTTATTCACCTTCTCAAGGCCAAGAAGGCCACTACAGACGAGGAAGCTACTTAGTAGTGGTTATAACCCTTTCAACTCTATAACTCCGAAACACGAACCTTGACAAACAAGGCCGCTGCGCGGAGAAACAAGTTGATGCGCGGAGAAACAAGTTGAAATTATTCAATTACATTTATTACCCTTATCAAATGATGAGCCAGCAGCATCAAGTATGTAACCAATATTAGTCAAAGCCTAAATAATACATATTTCATAAAAAATATTGAAATATAAAAAAAATTTACGGTATTAAAAACGGTAATAAAATTTAAAAAGTTATATAACATTTTACTGAAGTATACAATATAAACAATATTATATTAAAGTATTATATACAATTATAAAACATTTGAAGTGCAAAGTTAGATTTATCTTTTAAGGAGCCTTAGGCCAAGCCAAATGTTAGGGTCCTTACATTTTTTAAATATCTAAGTTAAGGTTTGCCCTTAGAAGGCTAATAATAACATATAAATATTCTAATAATAGCAATAATATGAACATAATTGAATAATATTACGTAATTTCAAGAAAGAAATTTAACATTTCCTAAAATCTTTTCTTTTTTTTAATTGTAATTTATTTGAAAATTAGTTTAAAAAAAAAATAAGAAGTGCATATTTGCCATAAAAACTAACTTATATAAAATAGAAAACTCATCACTCATTTTCTTTTTAATTTTTTTAATATATCAACACCAATAATACCATAATACTATTTGATTACAATGATATAATGAGCCAATAACATTAAAACCATCTAAACCATTTTTTCACTTAATCAAATTGCGCTAAGGAGAAACTTCATTTTTATATTTTGGAAAATAAGTTTTCTGCATTCAATGTTATAACTTCTATTATAGCAGTTAAAGGCAGCACAATGTTTTTCAGAAGATTTTCTTATACATATTTATTATTAAGCCATTTGGTTTGTTTATCAAGGGTACAACTTAAACCTCCTTTTGAGTTTTTCGGAAATTTATTTATGAAAAAGTCTATTTGTTACATTTGCTAAAATTTCTGTTTTTTTCTCTTTCACTAAGTATGTAATGTATTATCACTTTTGCAAACTCAAATAAGCCATTAAAGTCTCTCAATGTTAGAAGCCATTAAAATCATTTTGTTAGATAATTTTTCACAACTTTTCAATAAAGTAATAGTATTTTCCCAATCATCCCAATCATTAGTCGCAAGTCAGTAATTGGAAACCTAAAAAACCACACAAAGCAAAAAACACTTGGTTTGAGGGCAAGTATATTAGCCATTTATGATTACATTTCTCACCATTTGCTCATTTTCCAATAAAATTCACTTTAATAAACTCTATTAATAAAATAAATTAAACTTTTTTTTTTAACTTTTGATAAAGCTTATTTTAAAAAATATTATTTTGATGATATTTGTTCCCCTAAGCTTTTGATGTGATAATATTTGTTTAGCTCCCCTAAGCAAGAAAACAATCCAGTGATACTAATTATTTTTTCATTGGAAATTCAAAGTTACCATGTTGTTAGAAGTTTAAAAAATATATAAAGTTGCTTTCAAAGCACCAACCCTCGGAATTAGGAAAAATGAGGTCAGCAATAATTTGCCCACCTCAATCTTTTTAAGGTCGGCAAAAATTATTTGATACAAAGGTCTGACCATAAAACATAGAAACGAGGTTGGTAATTTATGCCGACCTCAAACACCTTCAGGTCGACAGTTAGGCCAGCATTGCAGAATGCTTACCATAATTCCGAGGGTTGAAGTATGAAAATTATTTTAAGCAACAAAAGAAAAAATAAACCATTAACACACCATTAAATTACACACCATTATTACCACATTATTTTACTAACTGCTGTGACAAAAGTATAAATTACAAATACATTAAATATGTTTATTATTTACAGATATAATAAATTTAGATAATATTAAAAAAATATAGTTTAAATTTTTATAAAAATAACTTTTTTATCAAAATACCAAAATAATCAAAATATTCTACAGCTACAGAAAAGAAACTTGTTTAATATGACATAAATAAACAAAATGTAAAACAAAATTAATCTAAGCAAAGTAATCTAGCAAACATGTGAGTAGTTAATTAGACTATACTTTACATTTGTTTAGGTATAGGAAATAAAGAAATAACCAGAAATAACATTACTTTAAAAAAATTTACTTTTAACTAATTTATATTATAATTGATTTTACCACCTGACAGATGTAGCGTTCATTAAAAGCATGTATGATTAAAATAAGCTTTCCTATATACAAAATATATTTAGAGATTATCCTGGTCATTTTTAAAATGTCCAGAAAATTTTTCCTAATAGTATCGGGACAAAAAATCTGGAAAATATTTTTAAGAAATATCTGGGAAAAATCCGGGAATAAAGGTTTTGTGTAATTAAGAATATTCCATGTGCTTGAAATGAAATATTTTGGCAGGTATTCTTTTATACAAATAACATTTTAATAAATGTCTTTTGTATAAAAGAATACCATTTTATTTATTTAAATAAAATAAAATTAGATTTTTAGGTGAAATAGTCAAAATAATTAATTTAAGTGCTGAGTTTTATCTCAAAAGGAAGTTCTGGCTTTTTTATTTTTGAGTGATTAACCCTTTTGTAGTTAATAAATGACGTCAACAAAAAAACAAATTAAGAATGGTATATTAAGCGAATAAAACATGTATATAAGCAAATTAAAAATGGGATATATGGTTTTCCCTTTTGCAATTAATTTTTATGTTGATCTGATATGTAAAACTCAAATCCTAACATAGGCTAAATAAACTTTAAAATTTTAGGTGGGTCGCAAAAAAAAATTCAAAAAATTTTTTTCATCGAAGAATGAACTTTATGAACTTTTTTAAAAACAAACACTACAAAAAAAAAAAAAAAAAAAAAAAAAAAAAAAAAAAAAAAAAAAATACATATAAAATAACAACATAAAAATCAAAAATTCAAGAAAGTGATTGTTGAGAACAAAACAAAATATAAAAAAATAAATAATTTGCTAAATAACTAAATAACAAATTATACAGAGTGGGCTGCAAAATTATATGTTGTGGGCTGCGAGTATTGACATGCCTTTATATATAACCATTTTTTATTTATTTTCTTTAAAAATTGTTTAAAAACCTAAGTAACTTTGTACGCATTTCTTTCTGCCTGTCTTTTAAAAAATGCGCGTATTTCTTTAAAGATAGACAGAAAAACAAACATCACGTTTCTTTAATTTAGCTTATGCAAACGTTGGCTTAGATTAAGATTTTTCAAAGCAAACACATTACTTCAGCATTTTTTTTCATTTTTGCGATCAATAGTTTTTTGTTTATTATAAAAACAACAACACATATTTAAAATGAAAAACAATCAATTTTAGAGAATGCAAAAAATAATGCCAAAAAATAATTACTTTTTTCAATAGCATCACTTTTAAGTAAAATAACTAAGTAGGCTATAGAAGAAAGTTATAGTTACTTTTAGCATGGTTTTTGCATGCGCTCACAAAAGCATCCATAATTGGTAGTTGGTAAAATGAGAACTGCGAACCGCAAACTGCAAACAAGTAAAATGCAAACTCTTTTGCGAACCATAGTTCTATAGATGTTAATGATGTAATATGTTTTATCTTCCTTTTACCGTTAAATTATTTATTTTACTATATATTTTATGGACTTCAAGCAGAAATATAAATTATATTTAATTTAAAAGAAATATAATCTAATTTAAATAAAATATATCAAATTACACTATATATAATTTAAATTAAAAAAAATTGATGAGCAAAAGTTATTTTAAATATCATAACTGTAGTGGTCATCAAAATATAATGTCTTGGTTTGGAAAAAAGTTTGCATTATACCGGTTCGCAGTTCGCATTTTACTGACTACTTCCATAATTTTATTTAAAATGAATGTTTTTGCAAAAACTTTGAAAGAAATCGTGCTTTTGATTCCTTTGATTTGATTAAATTATTTTGAATGATTGATCATTTTTGATTCTTACATTGAAGAAAGGGATCGTAAAGTTTAAGCATGGTTTCTTTTATGTTTTTAGCAATTACATTAAAAGTTTAAAACTTTTAATGTAATTGCTAAAAACATAATTGCTAAAAAAATTTATTATAAATAAAATTTTGCATGCTTTTTTTTATAATTTTCTTGTTTTCCATAAAGTGAAATAATGTTTGTTTGCATGTTAAAAACACTTTCTAAAGTTTTTTTTATTGTGCATTTATCATTAATTTGGCGCGCACTTTGCAATGCGTACTTTATTCAAGTTTTTATTTTCAAAAAAAAGTTTTTGAAAAATAAAAATTGAATAAATTTACCAAGCATCTTTTAAAAATTTGATAACTTATTAACTAGAAGAAAAATTATTTGAAATTTATTTGACATAAATCTCGATAATTAACGTTTGTCAATAAATTAAGATACGCAAGTCAACATTCATTTAAAAAAATTGTATGCCATGCCCTGGGATAAGAAATAGTTGGCAGATTCGGCTGTTTTAAGATAATTCTTTATTTTTAGCAAATAATTTCTTTATTAGAAATTATATTTCCATGATAAAACGGTTTGTATTTATTTTTTGATAGCGTCTGTACTCATTTTGCCTTAAACTCTTATCTAAATATTTTTTTCAATGATTGTCTTTTATTAATTTGCATTAAAGTACTAAGGAAATTTTGTGGCATTTTAATTGTAATTATGGAATCAATTAAATTAAAAATCGCATTTAAATTTGCTGTTGTTTTTTTAGCGCATTTTTTAAACGCGCTTATTATCAGAACTTGTAAAAAGCTGTGGTCAAATTGTTAAAACAAAGAACTATATGTGTGGTCATATAAGGCGTGCAATTGCATGCCTTCTATGAGAAGGCCTGCTTTATGTTTTTTAATTGGGGAAAACAATAGTCTGTGAAATTGTGTAAATGGTTTGAAAAACTCTGCAATAAGTAGATTTATTAAAACCAAATATTTTTCAACGAAAAATATTAGTCAGATTTATGAAATTAATATTAACCTCTCAAACAGAAATATACTGGGAAAACAACAAATGAAGAGCTTAGTGCTAAAAGTACTCAAGTCACAAAATAAATCATTATTTTGAAGTGTTATATCTCTGATCAAATTATATTTACTCAAGTAAGTACTTTTAGCACTAAGCCCTTCAAATGCTTTTTGTTAATATATCAATAAATAAATTGTTTTGGTTATTTTAATAAACTCAAAACTTATTTTCTGATATTTATTTTCAAAACAAACATAATTAGTTTTGCCACATCGAAAACCCTTTAATAATAAATATATGCATACAAATAAAGACTATTTGTACAAATAATGCCTTACCAGTAAATATAGCGTAGAGTAATTAATGAATGATATCTTTAATGTTTTAATTATTTTATGACAAAAAAAATTTTTAATTGTATTTCCAGAAAACTTGGATATCCGGAAAAATAAAAGTTTATAAAAATATCCAGAATTTCAGAAATATCCGGAAAAAGATAATTCCTGTATATTTCTCATATCTAAACATGTAATGCATAGGTTTAACTTGATTAATTTAAAATTTAATTTTTTATTTTTATTTAAGCAATTTTTATTTTTTTGCCAAAATTATCTATCATTTAAACCTCTAAGGCTTTTATTCCAAGTTTTTATTTTATTTTTTTTAGAAATGAAATTTCTTGTAAATATTAAAAATATGTGGATAACAAACTTTAAAGTTGTTTAAATAACACAAGTGGTAATAAACAATGTGTATTTAAATCATTTTTGTAAAAAAAAAAAAAAAAAAAAAAAAAAAAAACTTTATTTTAGATAAAATTGCTGGTAAAAAAATTAACTATTATTTGGTTTTTTTCTTACAATATTAAAATTTTTTAGTTTATTACTTGCTGACTTTTTAAAAATTAAAAACAATTATTTGTAAAATGTTAATTTCAAGAGTAAAAATTAAATCTTTTTTTATTCATTTGGTTATGGACAAAACATGATTCTGTCGAATATTGAGAAATTCAATAACATTATTACATAATAACATTTTTGGGTAATAACATTTCTACATAATCACATTATTACATAAATAACATTATTACATAATAACATTATTACATAATAACACTATTACATAATATCATTACTACATAATAACATTATTACATATTAACATTATTATATAATAACATTATAGAATAACATTTCTATTTTGTTATGAGTTAATTGTTCAATTAAACTATTTTTGTGCCGATAAATATGTAAATGTCAAAAATTCAGTTTTGCGAATGCGTTGAACCATTTTTATTTATTGCGGGGTCTGGGGTGGTTGTTTTTAAAAATTATTTGGCATGTTTTTCTTTTGGCGTGAATTTGAAATTTTTATTTAAATTCTACCATTATTACATTTTTAAGCAATAAGAGTAATAGAAACTTGTAACTAACTTATAACCAACACAATGCTACAAATTAAGCCACATGACCTAATAAAAGCCACATGACCTAATAAAATCTACCATTCAAATAAAAACACATAGATTTTCTAGTCTCTATTTTTATACTATTCTTAAAAAAAGTTTAAACAAAATTAAGTTTGAAAAAAATTTCTATTAATTAAAAATATTATCAATATATATATTTGAAAAAAAAAATCCTATTAAAAAACTTATAAATTGTCAGATTTAAAAAGTAAGATTTATAAAAACCAGATTTACAAATTATACCACATAGGCTGCGCCCTAGCTGGCCTATAGGTAAATCTGTTGCCCTGTTGAAATACTTCAAACATTAAAACAAATTTATTAATCAAAAGTTATTTAATAAATGTTATTAAAATACCAATCAACATGCTCAAAAAGCATTAAAATAACTAGAAATAAAATTTATACCTGTTTTGCTTGATCTTCAACTGAATCACTGACAAAGTCATTAGTCTAAATGTAAAATTATGTGTATACAACTATAAAAGCACATTAACATCGGCAATCTGAAGTCATAATGAAATAGAGAGATGTGGGGCTTCAGTACATACAAAACCTGATAGAAGGAAAACATGCAAGGGAGTTATTGCTACATTGACTGATGGTTTGGATTGACATTTTTCAATATATTTTTTTTTTTTTTGTTTTCCTTCTTTTTGTGATGGCAGTGATTAACATTTTTCAACATTTTTTTTTCCCCCTTCTTTTTGTGAAAAAAAAATGTACTTATATCTGATTTAGAATGGTAAAAATATAACTTTAATTAATAATAAATGCTTTCTATCTCCTGAATATATACATATATATTCAGAAGATAGCTAGGGTCAGCATTATGGCATACTTTTAATTTTTTTGAGTGCCAGCCTTAAGCCTTCAGATAAAGATAAAAAATAAAAAGAACACTGACAAAAAAATAAGTTTTTTTTTAAATGTAACTTAATAGGCCAACCTTATTTTGTAAAAAATGTTAACCTTATTTTGTACAAAATGTTAACATTATTTTGCACAAAAGCAAAAGAGTACAAAATGCATGTTATTGTTATTTCCTGTTTTATTTCTTATCTACATTAATGATTTTCCAGACAACCTTATATCTAAAGTAGTTCTTTTTGTTGATGGCTCAACTTTATGTCCTGTCTTGACAAAAAATCTCTTTTAATCACTTAGAAAAGGCAGCTGATCTTGAATCTGATCTCACTTATGTAATATATTGGGGCTCACAGTGGTTTGTAAAATTAAACTCCAACAAAACTCAGTTATTTACTGCAAACAACTATTGCAATACTGTCAACATACCTATACTAATAAATGGCAACCATCTCACTGAGTCCTCTCCTTTACATCTTCTTGGATTACTGTTTACTATTGACCTTTCATGTAAACCATATATATATAATTGATTGCTAAAATTGCATTCACTAAGGTTACTTCTTTTTATCTTGCTTGCTATTCTCTTACTCCTGATTCCATTTTCTTACTCCTGTTTTCATTGAACCAAAAAATCGCATTACATTTCCAAGTATAATATTGCAAATTTAAATAAGCCATGTATTAATATATTTTGCAGATTATAATTTAAAATGTGCTGACTTTGATCCAAACATTTTTTCCAACGATCAAAGAAAAGAAAATTTTTGCCGCAGCAAATGTCTTACTTATGTTGATATTGCTTGCCCAAACTCCCAAATTCCCAAACAATAATAAATTTTAATGAAAATAAAAAAAATCTCATTGAATAGTAAGTTAATCAATTATAAGTATAAACTGAAAGCATGCAATATACTTAAGTAGTTTTTATGATTTAGCATACACAAAACATTACAAAACATTACACGGGTACACTTTGGTCAAAGCTATACTAATTTACACTATAGCCAAAACTATGTGAACTTTAGTTGTTTGTATTGGCTATATTTTCATATATTTAGTCATTTCTCATTTTTTTTATCAAAATTTCCAGCAAACAAAACAATAAAAATTTTGAAAATATAGAATACATGTATTTCAATTTTATTTTTTATTGTTTTTTAAAGGAATCCCAAACCTCTGAGACATGTTGTGTTCATACTAGAAATGATAAAAAAAAAAAAAAAAAGTTTTTGATTAAAGCAAAAGAATAAATGCATACCAATAAAATCTAACTTTTTTTAGTTGAAGCTTTCCTTCTTCATTTTGTTGTAGGCCAAATAGTCTTTATAATATAAGTTGCAATCTACAGACTTGGTACTTTATTTAAGCACATTTTATTCCTAAGAGTTTTGTACATTTTATTTGCTTAAAAAATTATGTAAACAAACAAAATAATCAATGACATCATGTACCAACTCTCAGAAATAAAACATGATTGAATAAATTACCAAGTCTGTAAATTGTGACATATATTATTAAGACAATTTTGGCCTACAACAAAATGGAAAATGCAAGCTTCGACTAAAACCAAAAAATTAGTTTTTCTTGGTATTATTTTGTTTTGATAAAAAAAAAAATTTTGCTTAAAATTTTTTTTTATCATTCTCTTTAATTTGAACACAACTTGTCTTGGAGGTTTAGGATCCCTTTATCGTGAGCTTAAAAAACTCAAACAAATATATTAAAAGTACAAAGCAATAACAAGCAACAATAATGAGCAATATTACCTCAGCATTTATTCCAAGCTGTCCAGATATATGTAGAACATGGTTCACTTGGATAGCTTGGCTATAAAAAGATTCAAAAAAAGGAAGACGATAAAATATAGTTTATGAATTAGGCATAAGCATTTTATTTACTTTCTACTACATGAAATAACTCAAGTAAATGTTTTTGTGTTTTTAGGCTGATAACAAATCATAAACTCAAATTAAGCTAAAATAAAATTAAACTTTTTGATTATAACCAAAATCTTAATAAAACTTATTATTTAAAACTTTGTTCAGACATTCTTATTTTAAAACTATTTTCTGCAGAATCTATATAAAAGATTTTTTTAATCTTAAATCCTAATAAAAAATCTAATATTTAATTAAAATATTAGAATTTTGTACTGGAATTTATAGACCATTTTGTCAATATTTTTTGGGACATCATTTTTGGGACAACTTATTGGGACATCATTTTTGGGACAACTTTTGGGACATCATTTTGGGTCATCATTTTTGGGACAACTTATACATTCTAGTAAGCAAAGAACAATTCTGCATATAAATTTTATATAAAAGAGTTGTAAGCTTTAATAATTTGATCTAAAAAAGACTTCATATTATAAAATCTTTTGTTTCTCCTGACTAACTGAGAAAAAATATTTTAAACAAATTTCATATTTAACAATTGCAACAAGAAAAACTCATTCAACCAAACTGCAATGTTGCTTCTTTATTTTTAGGATTCCGAATAAGCAGGATAAAAAATTTTTTATGACACAATTTTTAAATTCAAAAATATTTCACCAGGTAATTCAACTTAGCATGATGCGATAGTCCATTTACTTACCTTTTCCACAAACCAATTTACTTAATTACCTGGACTTAAAATTAAAGAAACATAGTATGTTGTGATAGTTAGGGTGGTCCATTTTAACATGTAAATTTTTTTTTGTTTAAATTAATGAGGCATGTTGACTTATTACTTCCTTTTGGTCTAAAAATCAACTGTGTAAAGTTTCAGGTTGAAAAAAATATATATTTAGGGGTTGCTCAAGCTATCAAAGTCTAGAATATTTTATGGTTTTGCCAAAAAAGTTTTCAAAACTAGAGTTTTTGGTATCTAGGTGGTGACCTTGTTGGCTTTTTACTTTTTTATAAAAAGTTGTCTACTGATGAAAAAGAGGAAATTGTTAGAGAAATTAAGAAGGAGAAGAATATGGGTCAAATTAGTTGTTGGTTGGTTCCGAAAAAAAGAGAAGAAACGATAATGAACCTCAGTGATCTTGCTTCTTCTACATCCTTGTGATTTTAAAAATCTTTCAGAATCAATGAAACCTTCTTGGAGTTACCTCAAGGGCGCAGAAAGCTTGAGATGACTCACAAAGTTCATTTGTTATAATATATCCAAATAACTCAAGAGGATCTGAGAGAAAGAATGATTTTCTTTTATTTTATTTGTTGTTTTTTTATAGAGGAAAGCAAAAAAATAAATTGCTATCTGTTTGTAAAAAATATTGGTATAACTTTAATGTAACAAGTATATATTATCCCATACTTACATTTATGTAATGCATGCATATATTTTTATGTATAAATTTTTTTTTATTATATAATTATATTTATTTGTTCATTAGTAAGCATACATTTATTTATTTATTTGGATAAGAGATTTCGTATATGGAATGTTTGTGGTTCCGATCTCGCCAAATCCTAAATTATTTTTGATCTTTTACCTGTTCACTTCCTTTTGGTCTTCCAAATTACTGGTAAAATATATGTAAACAATTATTAATAATTGCATAACAATTATTAATAATTATTTACCAATAACATAGTAGACCAAAAGGGAGTGTACGAGTAGAGGTAAACGCACAAAGCTGAATGTTAAAAAGCAACTGGTATCCAAATTTACAAAGGGCTAAAAGATTAAGGATAAAAAATGTACAAGAATAGAAAGGTAATATGAAACAATTGAGACCATGTGAAAAATGTGTAGACAGCATGGCCTAATTGAAGCTCACTTAGGAAATACATATAAGCGCTTAAATGATATAAAAATCTGATAACAAAAATAAGTGAAAATATACAACTAAAAAGATTTTTTATATACAAAAAAGTAAATATGGTATCAAAGCAAATACATGACCAGCAGCATTTTAAAGAAAAACATTAAAAAAATTGGATAGTGGCAGGATTCAAACCACGGACATTGTGTATACAAAGTATGCGTCTTATCTAAGTAAGATAAACGTGTGTATACTAATGAACAAACAAATATAATTATATAATAAAAAAAGTTATATATAAAAATATATGCATGCATTACGTAAATGTATTTATATAGGGAAAATATATACACAAATTATTTAAATTTTTTTTTTTTTTCAACTTAAATTAATTTTAAATTATATTAAAATAATATAATTTTATAATATATGAGTTCTTATAAAGTATAGTCCTTATAATGTATGCATTAGTGTTAAATTGTTAATGTTTTAATTAACCCCCCCCCCCCTGGTTTGACTGATGAAAGATGGAAATATGTGTATTTGACAGATTGACAAACAGTTGCAGATTTCATAGAAAAGTTGATAAAGAAGGAATAAGATTTAAACAGCATATTGCTTATGTTAGAAGGAATGCAGGGCCTTGTCCAAAAGTAGCTAATGAGGCAAAAATTATTGTCATAAACAATTTGAAGATAATGTAAGAAAAAAAGTAATAAAAATAAAAGAGGAAGACAATCTTAAGATAGCTTTCATTTTTCCGCTTTTGCCTTACTTCATCAGAACAGCCTTATTAATATTACTTTTGTCTAAACAGCCTTCCATACACTTAGAAGACATTTTTTCACCAACCCTAAAGTTATTAGGAAACCCCTGTTAATTAATATTTACTTGTTATCAACAAAAAACATATCAAAACTAAAAAAAAAATTATATTAATCACTGATAAAAATAAAAACTTTCAGTGTAATCAGGCTTTAAGAATTGTGAACATTTAAAATATTTTGAAGTCTTCATTTGTCAAAAGTTAGGTTTTTGCTTATTTCTGACCATAGTATAAAACCTATATAAGCATACTAAATCCTATTGAAATTATGAAACAGCTGTTAAAAAAAGGTTCCTTTGACGGAAGCCACACTGGAATTATTTTTTTAATGTTTTCTGTAAAATTTTCCCGCCCACTCTTTCATTAAGACCCCTTCCATTTTACTAAGATCCCCTCCCTGTTCATTAGATCTGGGCTGAATTCCCCCCCCCCATTGTATTAAGCATGCAAAAGTAATACTGTTCACAAGGTCTATATATTCAAGTCTTATAAGAATAAAAGTACTAATATCTTAGCTTAATTCAACAACAAGTTGCTGGCAAAGTGAGTTACCTCTTTTTTCACTTATCAAAACTTATATTTGTGCCATTTTTTTTCAGGAAAGACTCATTTTTTTACTATAAATGTTTTAAAACTATTTAGTCATCTAGCTTTTTACACAAACATAATTACTTTGAAATTTTGTCCTGTCTGCGTTTTTCTGGATAATATAATTTACAGCCTGACAAAAGTTTTCTTGTTTTTTTTAGTATTTTCTTTATTTTCAAGTATTTTCTAGAAAAAACATTTCTTCAAAAGAAAAAAAAAAAAAAAAAAAGCTATGTGAAGGTTTGATAAAAATTTTATCTAAGAGTTGGTCAAGAAAATAAAGTTTTTAATACAATCCAACCAAAATGTGGAATCCAACTGCAAATACCACCTTTATTTTTCTAGGAATAAATTAATAAAGCATGCATTTATTAAATTATTCTAGTATACATTTGGAGTTAATGAAACAGTCTACTTGAAATTAGAAAACATATAAAAATTAATTGAATTATATTTTTAATTTTTTATAATATTTTACCATTAATTAAATTAACTCTGTGTAATTAGAAAACAATAAGTATAAATAAAAATTTAGTATTAATTAAAATTCTTAATTTTACTTCAGAAAAAATAAAACATTTTTATTATTAAAAGATTTCAAATTCATCAAAAATCTCTTTATGATCAAAGGTTGCTATACAAAATATCTTATATCATAAGATACTTTGTAAAGCAACCTTTAAACACCATGTGAATTTTTTGTAAAGCTATGAATTTTAAATTGTAGTACATATTGTTAGACACCACTGGTAAAGGTTATAGTTACTTTTAGTGACTACCACTTTTTATATTGATATTTTGTTAATCCTTATTAAACTGTTAATTAAAACAAAATAAAAAATACATTAAAGTTACATGCGTCAATGACCATAGCTATTGAACAACAAGGCTTTCATTATTAATTACATATTAAAAATTAATTAAGGTACAATAACATAAAAAATTGTTTATACTCTCTAGATCTTGTTTATACTCTCTGGTCTGTTTTGTTTTATTAAAATGCCCTACTCTGACAAATGTTTTTGGACATTCATCCTCACACATCACGACTAACTATCACCGCGTTTGATTTCACGGAAATTATTTTATTTTTCTTAAATTATTTAATTTATTCTATAACATTTATTGAGCTTATATAATTAATTAATCATGTACAAGCTCATATAGCTTAATGCATACTGAATTGAATGATAAATATTTAATGAGTTAATGAGTAATATAGACATTAAATGAATAGTAAAAAACAATGAATAATACAATAAACCTGTAAGGTCCAATAGCCTTGGGTGCTTTTGCAGAGTAAATAACTTTTCGAATTACTGAGCTCATTTCAATATGTACTTAACGATAGATTTTATGCAAAAAAAGAAGTTACAGTGCCCGAAATGATCTAAAATGCTTTTACAATATACGGAAATTGGTGTTTTGGGTTACACGTGAAACAATCGGAAACGCTAGTCATAATTTTCTGTCAAGATAAAATTAGCAATATAAGATTTCTATGTAGTTATATATTTTTAACTACAATAAAATCATAGATTGATTGTTAATCAAATAAGACACTAAAATTTCTATTTATTTAGGGACCTCAATTACATAGTTTATAAATCATTTTTACATTGTTAATAAATCATCTATTAGGCTCGCGCAGTTGTATTTTTAATACATTGTTTTCAGTTTAAGATGTAGAATACTCGTTTTTATTGACTCAATGCATGGGTTTTACTTGCGTCTCTGTTTTTATGACTAGGCAGATCAAGGGAATAGGGGGGATATAGCCCCGGGCCCCGCAAATTTAGGGCCCCCAAAAATTTAAGAGGACCTTTTTTTTTTTTTTTAAGTAATTTTTAGGCTCTGGCCAATAAAAAGGCCTCCAAAAACAAAAATAGCCCCGGGCCCCAAGAAGTCTTAATCCGTCACTGAGGCAACTCATTCTATTATCTCCTAATGAAAGTACAGCACTAGCTCTCAGTTTTATAGTTCTGAGGCCGGCTGGTTGTCAGGTTTCCTGAACTCTGTGGTAGCTGATTCCATCAACAACTGAAATATATTAGAGTACTAACAGTGCCATGTTGCGCATGGATGGTATCCCTGTTTGTACTTCTTGTGTGCATTGTCGAGGCATGGATGGTGTCCCTGTTTGTACTTCTTGTGTGCATTGGAGCCCTTTGTTATGGCTTAAAATTTATTAATTGTAATGTCCAACACTATTTACTAGTCCAATGCTTCGACTATTAAATAGTGTATTGACTAATATCTATGCTATGAGTCAAGTTCTTTAAAAAATTCAAAATGACTTAAATACCAAAAGATATAAAACACAAAAATTATCTATCGTTTTTGTCTTTGTTCAATATCTCTCTCCTTCATCTCAAGACTGCACTCTTTTTGATGTCATTTCTGATCAAATTGACCAAGCCCTCTCTCTTTATTCATCAGCCAAGATTGTTGTTGTTGGTGACTTTAATGCTCATCACACTGAATGGCTCGACTCTAGTGTCAGTGACTCTGCTGGCGTTAAGACCCTCAACTTTTGCTTTTTTTAATTTCTAACTCAAATAGTCAATTTTCCAACTCGCTTTCCAGACAACCCGAATTATTTACCTTCTCTACTCAACCTATGTCTTGTTTCTGATCCTAGTCAGTGCTCAGTTTCTTCACATTCACCCTTAGGTGCTTCTGATCACAGTTTGATCTTTCAAAAATATTATCTCATTCTTCTTCATTATCAGAATCCCCTTATCATCGTACCTCTTACAACTACCTTTAAAGCTGACTGGGACTCTTTCCGTGAATTTTTTTTGTAATGGCCCTTCGGTAGAAATCTTTCGTCTTCCTACTGACAAATGTGCTTCTTACTTTACAACGTCCTGAAATTAGGCTGGCATATTATCTTTTATTCCCTCTCAACAATTCAAAGTCAACTCTTCTTCATGGTTTTCCTCACATTGTGCTGCTGCAATTGCCAATTGAAACCGTTACTTCCATATCTATCAGCATAAGAAGGTTCTGTCTAACGCCTAAGCCCGTTATTCTTAAGTCATAAAGACACGTATTTCATCACAAAAATTAGTCTCTCGTGACTTCTGGAGAATCTTAAACAGTATAAACAATAAGGGCAAATCTGTTATTCCACCTCTCTTGCATGGTCTAGACTTTGTCACCTCACCTTAAAACAAAGCTGAACTGTTTGCTATAAACTTATCATCAATATCATCTCATGGTTCTACTAGTTGCGTTTTACCTGATATATAGCCATCAAACAGGTTGAACCATTACTTGACATTCGTATCACTCCAGCTTCTACATCTAAAGTGATTTCCTGTTTAGACTATTTTACAGCTTGTGGTCCAGACAACACACCTATTGTAGTCTTGCAGAAGTGTTCTACAGAGATATCATCTATACTTTCAAAACTATTTAACAAGTGCTTATCGGAGTCTTGTTATATAGGACAACCACGAGCTTGACAACCACGAGCCCAAACATTAAAAAACCAAACCACGCTTGCAAATAGTAACAATTTATAATTGTTTTTGAACGTCACGATGTTTATTAGGAGTTAATTTAAAAAGAAAATAATGTATTTTTACCTGATGATTGCTAAACGCATGAAACGTTTAGTAGTAAAAATTATGTAGTTATATTTTATTTTATCTCGTCAAAAATCAATTATATAACTCTGATATCATTCATCGAGCACTTTTGCTGTATAAATGCTTATATCAAAATAAAACGTTTTTTTTTTCTTACACCATATATTTATATATTTGTACTTGCTTAATCTCGTAAACTTTTCTTATTGTCAAAATACATTAAATCCGAAAAGTATAATGTATAAAAAAATTGTGAAAAGTGAACTTTTTTCTAATTCAATCAGTGGGTAATCTTAGCGAAAAAAAATTAAAAAGTTATTTATTTAGGTGTTATTGTTGTTTTAGCAAATAAAAAACATTTTAAATAATTAAAAAAAGTGCCGTTGCACTTTTACTTTTATTATTAAAATTTATTAGAAAAAAATTTGGTTCCTTGCTGGCCTCTCTAAATGCCCTGGCCCCGCAGCGGCTGCCTAGGCTGAACATGTGTAAAGACGGGCCTCATACAGATGGTGCATTATTAAGAATACTTTGCTTAAACTCTTGGAAATGTCACTGCACGTAGAATAGTAGCACCTGAAACACTTAAAAAATAGCTTGTCACCAAAGTTCTACGTTCTCCACTTGTCACAGAGTTAACCTGCTTGATCTCTTTTTTAATAATGATGACATTTTTGTGCAGTGGTAGTAGCTACTTAATCAACATTCCAAATACAAAATCCATTACCAAATTTTGATTCTCTTAAATACAATGCCTTTAAATTAGTAAAAAAAATTTTGTACATTGTAATTATTAAAAGATGTCATTCATGACAAAGAATATCTTTCTGAATGCGTCAAATCTTGTAACCAATTTTTCGATCACTCCTACTATTCCAATTATTCTGATACTTTCCAGACATGTTTAGTTACAATGGCAACACAACCTTTAATCATTTTCAGATGCTAAAAGTGTAATTAATATACAATTAAAATAAACTTTTTGAATGTAAATATCCAAAACGCATATTTTAGCAAAGACAAATATTCAATATACAAGTGGTAAGTTCAAAGTGAACGTTAAAATTCAAAACTAGAATTATCTGTTTCTCAGCTGAACCAAAATTCTTACCAAATACAATACAAGTAAGAAGATTTAGTGGACATGCATAATAAGAATGCATTTGTGAATAAATTAATGCAAAACTAGTTAGCAAGAGAGGAAAACATTGTCCATTTCAACAATATCAACTGCACAAAAGAAATTTCCAATAATGGCGGTTCTTTACTCACAAAAAATTAAAAGAAATCAGTTAAAAGAAAAACTTGAATTGTTAGAAGTTAACAGGCAAGAATTTTTGTAATTAGAAAGCTTTGAAAAAAAATGGAAAGACTAAGATCCATAGCAGACGATTAAAAAAATGACTATTTAATTACTTGACAACTAATAATTTTAAACGATATAGTGCTCTCGGATCGCACTCTAAAAAGTCCAAAGATAGATTAAATAATCTATCTTTTTACAACTATCTAATTTTAGTTATTGACAATGAATTTTAACTAATTAAATTAAATTGATAGGTCAAAAAATCGATTTAAAAAATTTTGAGAATAAAAAGTAGAAAATAAAATACTCTAAAAAAAAGATTTTATTAAAAAGGACACGCTTTTATTTACATTTTATTTGAACTAAAAATAATAAAATAAAAACATATTTAAAAAAAAAGATTTTTAAAAACACGCTTTTGCGCCCAATAGTAAGAAATAAAAATTTTCTATGATTTCAGGTGAACCACTATCCACTGCACATAAAAGAGTGAGGCGCTCATCACAATTCATTTCTGATCATGTACATGGCTACAAAACATATAATATAAATTTGTATGAATGTTACTAAATATTAAAAGTTTTACAACTTTGATCATATACATGCTAATATCATATTAATTAGAAAAATTTATCTATATGCAAACGAATAATTTCAAAGAGATACGAATACAGATTCTAGATAGAGGTAAAGAAGTGTAGAATATATAAATATATGAAAAAAAAAGTCATTTGAAGACTTTTTTTTTCATATATATGTATATTCAACACTTAATAAACCCTTGAACTCTAGGAACAAAATTTCACCTTCATATAACTACATGTTCCACCAAAACCATAATATATTTCTTAAAAGTATTGAATCAAATGCGTATTTAAATTCTAAAATTACATCGACTCATAGGTACAAATATTTATTCCGGAAAAATTCCTGAAAATTAATCTTAACGACTTTGAACAAGAAAGATTTCCTTTGTAAGATTTTAGAAGCATTTATACGGTTTTCACAATCATTAGGATAGATAAATATTTCTAACTAATATGATAGTAGCATGTATATGAACAAAGTCATAATGTTACTTAATTGATTATAACTAATTTAACATCAATTAATTAAAACTAAATTTAAAAAAAATTTGCTTTTATGTAATTATTTTTATGTGATTTTATGTTTTATTTAGCTTTTTCCAGAGTTAAAGAAAGTTTGTCATGAATAAAAAGTTGGGTTCAAAAAGTTCTATGAACTATACCTTACAGTTACAGGTAGAAGCCGCATGATTACAGTTAAAGGTAGAAGCCGCTCGGTTGTGCATCTTCTTACAATTAAAAGGCTAGGCTAAAGAGTGTTGCTTTACTCAAGGATTGATTGATATATTACAAAGATTTAATAAAAGTATGTGTTTGTAATACAGACTTTTAAAGTTGTTTTTTTTATCGAGGCTTTAACTCCCCTTGTAAAGCAAACTTGAAAACTGTTTAGAAAGTGTGTTTGAAAAGAATAATTTTAATGACCAAATTACATAAAACTTAATTTTAACTGAATAAAATGCACATGTTACTGCCCAAATAGCCATCATTGGATTTATTAAAACTTTAAGTGAAACTTTGTATTATAATTATTTACACCACTTTATAAAAAAAGCACTATCATTCTATTAATCAGAAGCAAAACAAACATTATAGCAACACATCTTATTTTTATTTTTTTAGAAAGATTATGACTTTCTTGTAAGAGATGCTGTACAATGGTTTTACCAAGTAAACAACTTTAAATCCGTTTGCTTTTTATTATAGTTATAACCCGCAAATAAGCTTACGATTAGGTAGTTTTATAGCGTTTTATGAGAGATTTTTGTTTTTTCTCATTATTGTTTCATTTTGTTTTTTACGCCTTGAAATATTCAATTTTTAGCATTGGTTCTAATACAATTATGATCATAATTGTAAATTGTAAAAAATAATTGAACTTGTAACATTGCAATTTTATCACTACATCTCCCCATCTGGAATCGTAGTTTTGTCGCTATTGATATTATTACGATATATCGTTAGGTGAATTTTGTAGCGTTGTAGCTAGCCACAAGATAACAACAAATTTGTAGGTAGTCGAATGCAAAATATCACAGCTTTTTAGTTATTGATATTACGATGGTATTGTAATATCCGTGTTCGGCATAATACACACATGCCTCGTCTTATTATTATTACTTGAAATAAATATGGCGGTTTGCACGCTTTAATCTTTATGTCGTATTTAATTCTTAGACTAAGATCGTATTTAATTCTTATACTAAGACTTAGTATAACATTATCGTATTTAATTCTTATACTAAGACTTAGTATAACATTATCCTCAGAATACTACAGGTATATTGATAGCTGCAGACCATAGCTTTGTTGCTAGCTACTACGTAACAATAATTCTATAACTATAATGTGACAATAGCCACCTATCTCTATAGCAATACGTATATACATAACACTGGTTTTTAAATAGCAATTTAAAACAATAAGTTCGTAGCTTCATTTCGCAGGTTTTTAGCTAACCAAAACAAAACTATAATCTATTGGTGTAAGGGCTCCAGCAGGATTTTTTGATGTTTCTGATATAACACTTTTACGCATTAGGCAAAATTCAAATTTAAGTATGTTCATGTTTTTTGCCAAATAAGGATGTTTTGCTAGAAACTGCGACGATGAAGACCTGGAAACAAAAATACTTTAAAACGATTGAACCCTTCACCTTCTGCCCAAATATGAGGGTAAAATTGCTACTGAAACGCTTAAGCTTGTGTAAAAATGTTTATTTAATATTTGATTGTTCAAAAATGTATGGTTTAAATATTTGATTAAAAAGATGCAACAGCAAGGTCTTTGAGATTTCTAGCGATCCATTTTAAGTCTAAGAACTTACTCTCAACTTATTCTTGTTCTACGATTAACTAGCTAATTACTTTAACTGAAAGCAACTGTGGTGAAATAGTAGAGTAGATTCTAAAAAATTGTTCAGATTATCAAAATATTTATATTTCTAACCGAAGTATTGAAGTCATCCTTGAAAGCCAGTACTCCTCTTCATTTACCGTGACTTCTAGGGTACCTCAAGGTTTTAACCTTAGTCCTGTTTTCTTTCTTATACATTAATAATCTTCCTGACAATCTTACATCTAAATTGGTTTTGTTTGCTGATAACTCAACTTTATACTCTTGTCTTGAAAAAGTCTTTTCAATCATTTAGAACAAGCAGCCAAATTCTGATCTCTCTTGTGTAACAGCTTGGGGATTGCAGTTACTTGTGAATTATAATACCAAAAAATCTCAGTTATTTACTGCAAACAACTACCTCAATATTATCAATGTGTCTATACTAATTAACAGTAAACCTCTTACTGAGTCCTCTTCTCTGTGTCTTCTTGGATTATCATTCACAACCAACCTCTCATGGAAACTATATATAAAATCCATTGCAAAGATAGTATCTACTAAGGTTGTTTCTCTTTATTGTGCTTGCTATCTTACTTCTGATTCCATTCTCTATCTCAACAAATCTCTTATTCGTTCCTGTATGGAATACTGCTGTTATATTTGGGCTGGTTTTACTAATGATACTCTTTCTCATCCAGACGAGGTCCAAAAACGCATTGTAAATGTAGTTGGTCCTAATTTAATGCCAAACTTGAGCTTTTTTCCAATTATTGCAAGACTGCATTTCTTTCTCTTTTCTACAAATACTATCATAATCGCTGCTCAAAGAAGTTCTCTTGTTTTATTAGCCAAAACTCTTTCTCGCATCCCTTTTTCCTTCATGCTCTAAACTTTTATTCATCTAATTTTTTTCCCCCACACTTTAAATGCTTTGTATCTCTCTACTATCTTCATGTTTCCCTGACTCATACAACCTTTAGCTTTACAGGTTTTGTCAACCGTTTCCTTTTTCTTTAATTCTATTCTTTGTTTTGTAGTAACTACCAACTTAATAGTGGTTGTTTGCCTAGTTGGGAATTAATATTATAAAAAAAAAAAAAATTATTTATCTGCTACGTTCTGTTAAAAAAATGTTGAACAACAAGAGCTTAATTTAGCAAATTTTAGCAATTTAATTTATTAGCAAATTTAGCGGACAAAAACCAATTGACATTAGCTTTCGTATTATTGTGGCTTTTCATAAAACAAATAAAGGGTTATCGTCATTAGAAAAATTTTGTGGATTAATGAATGCGAAACCACCTATAAACCAATAATGCTACTATAAAACGCTCCAGAAACTGTGGGATGTTTATCAATATTTAGTTGATCAAAATGCTGCTAATGAATTGATCCTTACAAGTAAAACAACAAGAGATATTATATGTAGCTTTGATGGTTCATAGCAAAAACGTGGTTTTCTTACAAATAACGGAGTTGTTTTTACAATTTTAGTTGAAAGTCACAGATTTTTTCCGTTTATAACGTACATTTATTCGATCTCCTACTATCTAAGTGTCCATCAGGAATTCAGCTTTATGTTTTATATATGAGCAGTCGTGGCGCAGTGGTAGCGCACTTGACTCAGAAACAAAGGATCCATGGTTCAAACCACATCTCTGGGCAAGTTTTACGACATCGGTTACAAAGAAGGCGTGATCTTCCAATTAAATGCTTATCCGCGGTGCTCTGTAATAAAACCGTAGCGAGTTCTTGAGATACCTAAATAAAATTGAAAAAGAAATTGCAATTTGACTTGTTGGGTGGGTTTATTTACCAGTTTAAAAATTTTATAAAATGATAAATTCTTGTAACAACAAAAACCATAAAAATCTTTTTTAAAGTTTTTAAAAAAGATTTTTATGGTTTTTGTTGTTACAATTACAAAAAAAAAAAAAAAAAAAAAAATTGAAAAAATAGTATCACAATATATTAATTATGAAGAATACGTGCAATTTTTTTTTTTTTTTGCATTTGACTTAATGCGTGGGTTTATATCTCTGTGTTTAAATTTTATGAAACAAAAAATTCTTGTAATAACAAAAAATAGAAAAAGGTTTTTCTCCAAATAAAGCGCATGTTTTTCATGTTGATTGAGCAAAAACTGAAAATGACATTTTTTTAAATTTTATTGATGAGAACCATGGCCAGTCCATTTCTTTCAAGATATTTATTAATAAATTGTATAAAAGTTGTTTCTATTTCATAAACTAGTTACATAAAAGCTGATGGATTGTCAGCTGAACTAAGAAAGAGTACATCTGCGCACCTATTACATAATTTAACCTCTTAAATAAGCCATCTACTCATGTGTAAAAGAGCTTGATCCTTTGGTTGCATTAATATTTTCCCAGTAAACATATAAAATGATCTTAAACAAAAATAAGATAATCCCTTAGGTATGTTGTTTTCTGTTACATAAATTCTACAATTAGTGGTTATTAGATTACAACACTTTATAAAACCATTTTGATTGAAATCTGTCTCAAAATTTGAATTTTTTATACAGTTGCTATTGGATTTGCTTTTTTCTATAGTTAAAAGTATAAAAGATGATATGCTTTTTTTTTTGTTGTTGTTGTTGTCATATAAGTATATATACATACAATCAATATTTCAGTATAAATACAGATAGCCAATACACAGTTTTTGAATTGACTCCGTAAAATAAAAATTATTGATTACAGCATATATAGTTGTAACTAATATATAAGAAATAAAATTTTGTAGTTATAAATATATAAAAATAGTAAAAGCATATAAAAAGAGTAAAAAACGCATAAAAAATCTTTGCAAGTAGCACCATCAAAACCAGCCTTACACATGAGTGTTATTGTTTTAATTGCTTTGTCGTTCAAGTGCCTCAGCACAGGTTCCTGAATTGGACAGATTCTTTGCAAAGTTAAATCTTTTAAGGGAGATGAAGCTAAATAGTCCTCCACTGTTATGTTTGAAGAATAACATTTCAATTTTGCATTTCTGACATCATTGTAAACGGGGTAGAGGTTATATTTTTTCTCCAAAGCTCCACATCTAATCAATTGATAGGAAGCTTTTGTCAGACTGGCATCGATTATTAAAGCCAGTGCTTCGTCTGCTGAATGTTTAGTTGCTTTATCTGTATTTGAAATATTTAAAACGTTCTTGGCAGCACTAACAATAGATTCATCTCTAAATTGTTTATTAGCAGCAAAAAATAATTCACTGGATGAATGGGATTCAATTAAGCAAGATACACGCCGTTTTTTAGTTTTATTAGAACTATTATCAAATGCAACTGGTTTTCGACCACGTCTACTTGAAGTTGGTTTGTTGTTGTTTTTTCTGACAATTAAATATTCATTAAGCCAATTTACAAACTTCTTCTCAAAATTTTTAACAGTATAGTTTGCAGATTTCCACTTTTTTTTATACAAGTAAACAAATCGTTGAACAGCATGTCTAAAATCAACGTTTTTAAATTTAGCAAACTTTGGCTGAATAAATTTTAATATATCTTGAGTAATATTTTGTTTTGAAATAATAAGATTGTTTTTTTGGAGAAAATTATGAATGTCTAAGTTTAATAAAACCATATCTAATTAATTCTTATAACAAATATTTTGTATTTAAAAGTTTAATGTTATAGTATATATGCCGCGTGCACTACTAATTCTTGTTAGTAATTAAGTTACTACAAGTGTTAGTAATTAAAATTAAGAATAATTAAATTACTGTTGGTGTTAGAATTTAAATTACTGACGACTACCGAAAATATGTTGTTTATATGCTATGCAAAGTAAGGTAGCCTTAACAATAAAAAAAAATTAAACTCATAAGAATTGTTATTAACTCATAAGTGAATCTTATTTTAACACATACTCCCAATATTGTGTACTTAGCGCAGATAAAATACTGTTAAAACAACATTAATGTAAAAATGAGCTGTTGCTATGCAAAATTCAGTAAAATAGCAACCAAGTTAAAATGTATATAAAATCTGAACGGAGATTTAAGGGGACGAGCAATTAATTAAAACTTGATTGAAAGCATCATATAGCTTAAATATATATAAGACAGCACATGGCAAATTATGGTAGTTATTAGTTATAGTGCAGCAAAAATATATATAAGACAGCACATGGCAAATTATGGTAGTTATTAGTTATAGTGCAGCAAAAATATATATAAGACAGCACATGGCAAATTATGGTAGTTATTAGTTATAGTGCAGCAAAAATATATATAAGACAGCACATGGCAAATTATGGTAGTTATTAGTTATAGTGCAGCAAAAATATATATAAGACAGCACATGGCAAATTATGGTAGTTATTAGTTATAGTGCAGCAAAAATATATATAAGACAGCACATGGCAAATTATGGTAGTTATTAGTTATAGTGCAGCAAAAATATATATAAGACAGCACATGGCAAATTATGGTAGTTATTAGTTATAGTGCAGCAAAAAATAAATTTCTTAAAGTTTTTTTTTTTACTCTGATTTTCAAAGTATAACTGAGATAACATGCTATGACTTATTTATCTCTAAATACTCAAGTATAACTGAGATAACATGCTATGACTTATTTATCTCTAAATACTCAAGTATAACTGAGATAACATGCTATGACTTATTTATCTCTAAATACTCAAGTATAACTGAGATAACATGCTATGACATATTTATCTCTAAATACTCAAGAATAACATGTACTAATTATTTGTTTCAAAAACGTAGATCTAATTGAAGTATAACACAGCGTTATTGTCACCGTAAATTACTTCTTTAAATTTTTTTTTTAAATTTCAATATTCAAATGTTTAGAGTCCTGGTAACTAAGGGATTTAATATAAATAAATTATCAATAAATTTCACCTAATATATCTAGATTCTAAAATTAAATAAGTTTTCAAGATTAGACAACTAAACTTTTTCCCATTTTGTTCACCTACTGGCCCACTGTGCAACGGAGAAATACTGGCCCCTTTTAAAGTTAGAGCACAACGAGCTGGTTTATCTGCATGTAATTTATATGAATTCAATATATCAAATAAAGTATCCACGCGTTCAACAAATCTTGCTGTTGGTAATAAACTTAAAGGAAATAAATTTGTATTAGAGCAGAAATTTAATGCAGAAGCAACCTGATAACTAAAAATTTGAGTGTCAAGTTTGACTTAGATAAAACAGAACGCACAGAGTTTTTTTTGCCTAAATTGTACAGAGACTGGATGTGTTGCCCAGAAACAATTTTACCATTAATAATCAAAATATTGTTTTCAAGACATTAAAAGTTAGAGGACTATGAAAAAGAATTCGCAAATTCAAAAATTTTTGTCACAAACTGGCCCAGCGTTTTTCTTTATTGATTCGTTTATTCATTTCTAATTGACTTTTAAAAAAACTAATTTGTATTGGTAATAAGTACTTCCTAGATTAATTTAAAATATGTTTTATAGAACCATTACAGTTTTTTTTGGGTATTTTGTTTGGATTTTAAATGTCCAACTTGTTTTGTAGTCCAGAATTTTTGACTTAGAATGTTAATAGTAACCTTTGAAGTTTGTTCAAATTTATTTTATTAGTAGACGTTCTCTAAATTACTATCTGAATTAACAGGTAAACCAACAACTTGCTTTTTCGCTGGAACTTAATGACGTTCAACTGGTGGTTTTCTTTTGCAACCAAAAAGGGAGGAGGATTTGAGATGTTAAAAATAGTAGAATTGCTGATTTGTTATTATTATTATTTGTAGAATGTTTTAGTTTAAAAATACAAAATCTTTTTTGTTTAATTCTTTCCTATAACATCACTGTTTACATCTAAAAATTAAACAATAAAAGAATATGTTTTAAAATACTACAATAATAATTTTATAAACTTTTTATGAACTTTTTATCCTGAGGTCCAGCAGGATATCCCAAAGTGCTTTGAGATAAAGTTACAACGAGATATGTGAAAGAATACCTGACTGGACTTTGTTTGAAAAGCAAAAAAGTATCTTGATTAAAATGCTTTGATATAAATCATAAAAATTACAAAAGAGATTTACAGGCAAGTAAATTATAAACAAATTAAATGGGACTTTATATTAATTTCTATGTAAACTTAATAAATAGGAAGAAAACATAAATTCAGGTATATTTTGTTTTTAGTTTATTTTCGGATTGTAATTAAAACTTTATCATATATCGAAAAGTATGACCGTTTGAATAGTTAAGACTGTAGTGTATATTAAATACAATAATTAAATAAATATATTTATAAACCTTTATTAAAACAAAACAGTAAAACTATATGTATAAAATAAAAATAATGATAAATAATTTAACAATTTAAATATCTTTATCATATTTCTTTTTCTGAAATTATAGTCGAGTTGGCGTGTGGCAATGTATCAGATTGGTACGAGTTTGCAGGGTTTTTGAGTAAATGTGGATTAGTTACCCTGTAAACTGCCTCGCCAAATTGAACAAACAATCTAGCATTGTGTATGGATTCATAACTACCCTAAACAAATAAAAATTAATATACGTTGATATTCTGAAATAAAAATATTAGATGATCGTAAATCACCTTATGAGGTTATATAGTCATTAAATTGATAAAACTTTTGTTTTAATAACCCGAAAAAACATAAATTAAATTATATGAGTAAAAAGCAACAAATTGACATATGTAACTTAAACAATAGAAATAAAAAACGATATGCAACAGACATAACAAACAAATGTATGAAAACTATATAACAAATATTTGCAAGCTAATAGTGATAAAAAATATTTTAGTGGAAAAAATGTTGTTGTTGTTGCCTAAGATATCTGGGAGTTAGCAAGTGGGCTCATCTTAGTTTAGTCTCTGCAAGTCGACCTGTTCTTCACTCAGAGGAAGTGCCAATCCCAACATTACTCCAACAACCAGAGCTCTGTGAGGATGAATATTGACCTTCTGATACTAATGAAATGAAGGTGACAGTGATTATGCGGGGATGTAACTAATTCCACAACGTTTCAATCAAGATGAGTTGAATGACCTCACCAGAGATCTCAGTCTGTCAAAAGAAGCTTTTTAGTTACTAGCTTCTAGGTTGAAGGACACAAATTTACTGGAACAAGAAACCAAAACTACTTTCTACTATCTTTAGTATAAAGTATGCTTTATACTAAAGAATCTGCTACTCTTCTTCTCTCAAGAAGAGGATCTTTTATTTTGTTACAAAATTAGAGGACTTTTGGAAAAGAGGGATCTTCCTAAATATTTGATGATTTGTATTATTCTGTACAATGAGAATAAATTTGGTTTAATATTAATTGCTCACTCAATAAAAATAAAATAAAAATATAACACCATTGCATATGTCTTGAAAAAAAGCTAATTTATCAGAACATCAATGGGTGACTAAAAATGGTAATTTTCTCCTAGGACAGCAAAATGGCTGTGTCTCTCAAATAGCAGAGACAAAATAGACCACTGGGTTAGAAAAGAATGGCCTATAACAGAAAACATTGATGTTGGGAAAAAGAATGTCATTAACTACGCTTTAAATTCAATCACATAATTTCAATCTTTGCAAATGCAAAGATTGAAATTATGTTGAACTGGAAAACGAGATGCTTAGCAGTTTCAAATCACTTGGGTGTAATATGAGTAATAAGGTGCACTAATTACACAGCCATTTAGACTGTTTTCCTGAAAATTTAGAAGAAACGAGTGAGGAGCTGATGAAAGATTTTACCAAAATATTAAAACTATGGAGGACCATTAAAAAGATGGGATACAAACATGATGGCAGATTACTGCTGTAATTTAAAGAGACTGTTTCAAAATACATTCAAGAATGTCACAGAAAAAAAGGTTTAGAGTGTTCAGTGACTATAGTTTGTTTCATAAATTTTTTTATTTTTGTATATAATAATAATAATATAAATAATAAATGGTATAATATAGTATATAATTATATATTTATATGATATAATAATTCAAATTCCATGTTTATCTTCTTGATTTAATCCATGGATTTCACTGAAAATAGTGTAATGTATATTTTACTAAAAAGTTAAATCTTAAAAATTTGAGCTGAATATATTATATAACCTCATATATATTAAATATATATATTAATATATCAAATATACCATATATATTAAATATATATGGTATAGTTGAATTCAGGGCATCAAGTTCATATAAAATCAGCTGCAAACATTAAAATATAAAATCAGCTGCAAACATTCTTGCACAAAAACAGGTGTTGACTAGTGTCAACCTATCTAGTGTTGACCTATCATTATCTTTTGAGTTATGTTTAGTCGTGATTTTAAAACATTCTGAAAAAAATAAAAAGTAAAAAAAAAATACACTTATGGACAAAAGAGAAAAACGCATGAAAAGATATTAAATACAAAATGATTATCTTTTTATTAAAAAAAAAAAACTCTGTGTTAAAACCAAACAGTTTGTTAAAGATACAGATGATCAAAGTTTTTAACTAGTAAAAGCCAAATATTTCTGTATAAGACACCAAGTAACATAACTCAAACAAAGTTTATAAAAATTCAAAAAAAATGTTTACCTATTGGTTAACAAAGATAAAAAACACATTAAACAAAAAGAAAAAAAAAACATTTTATTCTCAAGTATTTAAAGAACTATTGCTAAAGCCATTTTTTATTCTAGTTACAGATTATGTTAGAGTCAAATCAAGACAAATATTGCATATGAAGACAAATATTGCATCTTTTCATACCATTAAATGAAGAACATTTGATATAAGTAGGACATGTGTGCCTTTATAAATGTGGTGAAGGCAACACACCTAGGAGAAAGAAAACTTTGATAAAAAAACTCCCACTTAAATATGAGGTAGGAGATGCTCATAAAGATTAAATTGTGATATTTTTTAGAGGTTACAAATAGTTTTTAAATTAAAGACCACAATACAAATAGTTTTTAAATTTCTGTAAAATAAGTTTAAGAAGAAGTAACAAGTAAAAACAAGTAAACAAGTAAAAATTTATTATGAATAAAAAAAAATTATTATAGTCAAAAATTGCTAAAGTTAAATAGAGTTAATTGACATTCAATGTCAAAGATCTAAAGTAGAACCGTTACAGACATTATTTAGAAAGAACACTAGATTTGAAAGTAATAACCTGTTATAAGATGTCACCAATCTAAAGTAGTACCACAAGAGACAATTTTGAAAGAACACTAGATAAAAAATTTGAAAGAAATAAGTTGTTGTAAGATTTCAACAATCTAAAATATTACCGTTAGAGACAGACGTTAGCGACTACTTTAGATTAATTTTGAAAGAACATTAGGCTTGGCACAACTAATTTTGAAAGAACACTAGGCTTGGCACAAATAATTTTAAAAGAACACTAGACTTGGCACAACTAATTTAATGATTACAAGCCAAAGATTTAAACCATGCAAAATATGATGATTTTCCATTAAGTAAATAATGATTTTGAATTGGATTTTACAACAGTTTGTTATTTTTTACTATATACCATGTTCACAACATTTATATAATAAACACTATAATGAACTAAATTTCACAATAAAATTAAAGTAAAAAAATTTAACAAAATAAAGAAATAATAATAAAGAAGTTTATGTAGAAAACATACATCAAATATTTGATCTAGGAGTGTCTCATCTTCTTCTTCTTCTTCTTCTTCTTCTGATAATTCTAAAAATAAATATTGCTTTTTTAATTTTTTTATCATTATAATATACACATAGTTTAATTTTTGTTAACTAAATGTTAATTGCTTTGTGAAGTAAATTTAAATTTATTTCTGTCCCCATAGTTACACTAATTTCTATTTCATGAATAAACAGAAAACTGTTTTTCGAGTTATGTAAAATGAGAAGTAGACTGAGCTCTATTTGCATTGAATTGAATCAATTTACAGAATTTATACTATACAGTGAAAACATTAAATGATGTAACAATAATTACTTTAGATCTTTGACATTGAATGTCAATTAACTGTATTTAACTTTAGCACTTTTTGTCTATAATATTTTTTTTTTATCCAAGTATTTTAGTTATATACATTGAAAATTCAAATATAAAAAAAATAAAACAATTACATTATTTAAGTTTATTTGATTTTTAAAAATGTTTATTTCATTTCCATTCAAATTAAGAAAATTTAAGTGAGTTCTAACTTTTGTTAGAGTTAAACCTGCAATTGAAAACCTGCAATTGAAACCTGCAATTGAAACCTGCAATTGAAACCTGCAATTGAAACCTGCAATTGAAAAACGCTGTTGCAATAGATGTTGGTCTTACTTTTGTTAGAGTTTCACCTGCAATTGAAAACCTGCAATTGAAAACCTGCAATTGAAAAACTCTGTTGCAATAGATGTTGGTCTTATTGTTAGAAGTGCGTTAAACAATATATTTAAATTATTTGTTATTGTTGATTGTTAAAAGCACAAAATCATTTTTCAACAATGTAGTCATTTAGTAGAGCTCTGCTCTTCTACATGGGTAATTGAGTAAATTGACACTTTCAGCTTTTGCTGCAAAATATTATTACACATTTTTTTCCTTCATTTTGATTATGTCAAAAAGAGTGCCTGTTATGTTTCTGAGAAGCTGTACATAATAATGTTTATTTTAATAAAAATATTATATTTACATCATATTTTTAAAGACCTTATTTTTGAGGATTAAGCAATATTTGATTTTAGTATTAAAGATATGTGTTATCAGCGTTTTTTCATCAAGTGAAAACCATTTTTGATAATAAGCAAGCTATGAAACTGTATTCTTAAAAATAAAAACTGTCCCCTGGGGCAGAACCACATAAACGCACAGGAGGCACAATCGCATAATTTTAATATTTATCAAAGTTAGGTTAAATAACAAATAAACAAATAACAATAATTACAATCGTCACACTTGAATGCGTTTATGTAAAAACATGAATAGAAAATGTTTTGAGATGTTGGAAATTAGATTTCGTACTTTTAATTTAATTTTTATGAGTTTATAATTAATATATAAAGCTAAGAGTCGAATGAGAAAACTCAGACTGTAAATACAAAGAATGCCTATACAGTATGCAAACGTGCAACAAAATTAGAAAGCAATCTGAGCTGTGACAATTGTAAAGAAAATGAAAAGTGTACCCCCAACGATTTTTGTGAGGGTGCGGTTGTGCCTTACAATGGAAGCAAAACCGTTTTTTTTCACTAAGTATAATTTTTGTGTAATAACATTTTCAAAAAGCGTTTAATTTTTTTCTTAATTGCATCAATTTAAAGCTTAATAATATGGTTATTGAAATAAACTGTTAAAAAAACACATTTCATTTTTATTTCCATAATACATTAATTCAAATGTTATGGGGGCGGTTATGCCCCCACTTCCCCTAGTAGAATGTGGAGTATTGCCTGTTTCTAAGAAGATTATTAATGCCATAAAGATTTTATCTTGACATTCATCCATTTGCTTTTTTATCTCTTTTAATATATTTTTACTTATACCTGTTTGTAACTGATCTAAGGATTCAAATACAAATTTATTAACACCTTTAGCAGTCAAAAGTGTAGCAGAATTTTTTGAATGTAACATTTTGGCAAAATTGCAGAAGAACCTAACATTTTTGGTCTAAATCTATCATATTTATCATATTCTAGGTGTTTATATATTATTTATAGATATCTATTAAGATATTAATCAGAAAATCGCTCTTTTATGTTGTCAGATTTTGTGGTGATAATATGCAAAGAGAAAAATTCTTCACCATGATTAAAATGAACCTGTCCAACTTACATAGGTGTGACACTAGGGTGTTTCATTCCCAACAACTTTTCAAAAATGGTTACGTTACTTTCATAACAGGGTAAATAATGAACATCATTCGCCATCATGAAAAAATAATGTTTTTTACACTTTTTACAACTTTAAATTTAAATAACTTAAAAAATAATTAAATTTATGTTGTTACTTGCATATATTTAAGGTTATCAGATGAAATTTGGCCAAGTTTTCAGAAAAACTGCTTTATGTCTAGAGGTCACTGTATTAAAAATATGATTTCAAATATGATGGATGTGAGACAATTATTTACTTTTTTATATGATGGATGTGAGACAATTATTTACTGTGAGACAATTATTTATAAAAGAAATATGGTTTAAAAAAATGCTTTTAATTTTCTTTTAATTTTTATTTGCTTTGTTTAAGTTTGTAGAAATAAGATATATTTTTCTCTTTTTTAACTTAGTATTTTTTAGTAATCATTCAGAAATTTTCATTCTGCATAAAGCGCTTTCGAATTTTAATTACTTTAAATCTATGCATGGAAACCAATAATATCATAACTAAAACCAATAATATCCCAATAATTTACAAACAAAACCAACATCAAACATTAATCTAAAAATAATAAGGGTGTTTTTAAAGGTTTTGTATCAATAAATTTTCTTCTACAAAAATATCTTAATGATGCAACACAGTTTTTAGTAAACATGTTTGCAGAAAATGGATACATTAGTTCAAAACTTTAAACAATTACCAAGAATTATATTCAAAAAAGAAACAAACTTTCCAATATAAATGAAAATAAAACAGAAACAAATAAATATACAGTTAAACTTCCGTGGCTCCCAAGAATATGTTCAAAACTTAGAAAAGAACTTAAATCTTACAATGTCAGAATAATTTTTAATACACCACCTACATTAAAGAATATATATTATATTACAAGTCAAATTAATTCTCAATAGTAATCCTGATGTTTACAAACTAACATTAACTTATGGCAGTATATACATTAACTTGTGGCAGTATATACATTAAATTGTGGCAGTATATATATTGAATTATGGCAGTATATACATTAATTTGTGGCAGTATATACATTAATTTGTGGCAGTATATACATTATCTTGTTGCAGTATATACATTGAAAAACAAAGAAAAAAGGTTCTATCAAGATGAATTGAACATCAGAAAAACTACTTAAAAGGTAAGTGGGATACATCTGAAGCAATCAAACATGATATACAATGATGTATGTTTTACATTCCAAAACTCTATCAATTAAATTAGAATATGAAGAATGTGAAGTGAGAGAATCACTTTAAGTTAACTATGTCTCCATGGAAACAAAAAAGTTATTATGCTTCTCAACATGACACCAGGGTTAAAATATCTACAACCAGTCGGAGAAAAAAAAATTACGCAACTAAACTAAAAAAATAAACCAGAAAAAACAAAAGCATAAAATTAATGTCTTCGTTTTTATCTAAAAGTGTTTCACTTCATAGAATTTAGAAAAGATCTGAATTATTTAAAAACTTAAAACTTTGATAGTTTCTAATATCTATTAACCAAATAAAACATAAAAAAGAAAAAAATTATCTGTTATGAAGATTTGAACCCTCATCCAATGCTAAACTAACAGTCAAGCCTCATTAATGTAATAACAAATCAACCTATATGCAACACTAAGATAGCGATATAGCAAAATTATTAACTTAAAAGTATTAATTGAGACACTTTTAAATTAAAGTATATATTAATTTTATATTTTTATTTTCTCTGGTTATCCTATATTTATTTTATCATTTGTTAAGTTCGTTTCTCTTTTCAGTTTATGGTTGTTTCTTTTAATTTTCTTTGTAAATTAATTAGGTTTTTTTATTGCATTTTTTAAACCCATAAAAAAAGAAAAGTAACTATCTAAAATAAAACTATTTTTTGAAAGTGTCAAAGTTTGTTTTCCGCACTTTTCATTGTTAATTAGAACAGAAGAAAATTGTATAAGCATCTAAATATATTTAATAAAATACTTCCTAAATAAAAACAAAAAAAGTTTTATTGTTTAAATACTATTTTATTTTTATTTTTTTACAAATTTTATTTAAGGATTTAGAGATAAAGTAATAGAATTAAATTTGTTCAAAAAAAATAAAACATTGACAGGCCTTGTTAAGAAGCAATGATAGTTGATAGCTGATAGATGATAGGAAGCTTGATATAGCTAGCATTTTTCGTAAACATCGAAAGCGTTACAATAGACGAAAACATTTTTTTTTAGGAATACTTAAATTATCTTTTAATATTGTTTATGTGAGATTTAATCAGGAAATATTAGGCCGTAAAAAAATGGCATTTAACCGCAACTGAGAGCTTTTTAAAGAAACAATTTGTTTTATAAAAAAAAAATTTATTAAGATTTTTTCTTATTGCCTGCTAACTAATTCATTACATAAAACATAAGCCTCTCCGTCATAGATTATCATAGATTATTATAAGCGAAAGCAAATTAAAAACATTTTTTTCTTGTTAAAAGGGAATTTTTTTCACAAATATATTTAAAATTCTTTGTTTCTTATTAATTCAATATTGCGTAAAGTTCTTTTGACAAAATATATTTATGAACATAAATTACATTTCCAAATATCTTACTGATAACTGATAAAATCTATCTATAAATTGATTATAATCTTTATTAAAAATACTGCATTAAATATGTAAAAATTAAAATAAATAAATTGTGATAAACAAACAAAAAAAAGTTAAGTATAAAGATTTAAAAAATAAATTAAAAGGAAATATAATCTTTTTCAAATAACAAATTTAGATTTAATAATTTTTGTTATATTTGTTAAAATATTTTTTAATGTGATTTAAATTAAATTTAATTACAATGCGAAAGCTAATTAAAAACTTTTTTTCCTATAAAAAAGAAAAAGTGCTTTTGTTTAAGTGAATTAGCGTGTTCGTGTGGAGAAACTTGAGTGTTTGCATGGAAAACTCTATGTAAGTGAAACAAAACTCAAGGTTTCAACTTGCATTTGCTAACATCAAAATCATACTTTTCGAGAGAAAATGGAAAAATTTGGCTGTGATGAGGCATTTCAGAAATTGCCATGGTGCCTTTGGCTGGAATAAAAACAACACTGTTAATTTTTTTAGAGGTAGACTATTTTAAAAGAAAAGCGAGAGAGTCTTTGGAAATTCAGTATCACAAGTGTTCTCCAAATGAAGGTGGTTTGAATGAAGACGACAGTAATTATACCACATCGTCGTTTTGGAAACCTTATTTAAGACGCAAGAATACACTAAATTGAAGTTTTATTATTTGTTTGCTTTTAAATGGTTTTTTTTATATTACTTGAATAATGAGGGTATATATAACCCCTAGAAATATTGTATTTTATTATAAAGAATTTTATAAGGATAAGTTTACATACGTGTTTTAACTTAATTAAAGTTTAAGAGAATTCTTTTTACAAATATATATATTTTTTTTTGTTTCTTAATAATTCAAAATCTATCTATAAACTGTTTACAATCTTTATTAAAATTACAACATTAAATACGTAAAAATTAATAATATGCAATAAACAAACAAAAAGTTATGTTAAGTATAATGTTTTGAGAAATGAATTATATAGAAATATAATCTATAAATCCCAAATTTAAATTCTTTATTATTATTATTACTATTATTGCTATTATTATTATTATTATTATTATTATTATTATTATTATTATTATTATTATTATTATTATTATTATTATCATCATTAAATGCTGTAACTGGTATGAACCAGTGAGTGTGTTATTAGCACACTATGACAGCTGATTTGCCTGACTGCTGCTCATCCAGCAATCAAGACCGGCTTTAAAACTGTTAACTGTTTCTGAATTAACCAAATCGTTTAGCAAGCTATTCCATAAATCGGCTGATCTGATAAAGAAAAAGTTATCTCAGTGAGCTTGCTTAGTGATTTTTTTTACATATTTAAACCGGTGACCTCTTGTTTGAGTTTGTTGAAAATTAAACTTTCTTTTTGTTTCTAATTTGTTGAAACCATTAAAGATCTTAAAAAGTTGAATCATGTCTCCTCTCTTTCTTCTATTTGTTAACGCAGTTAAGTCAAGAGCTTTTAGACGATTCTCATAGTTGATTTTCTTGAGTGATGGTATTAGTCGAGTTGCACGATGTTGAACTCTTTCCAGTCAATTTCACCCTTTTGATTTGGTGACCAAACGGGTACTGCAAATTCTAATAGTGGCCTGATAAAAGATACATAAAGTGATCTCAGTAGTCTAATATCTAAACAAACAAAGCATTTTCTAATCATACCCAACATTTGATTAGCTTTGCCTACGCATGATATCACTTGATTTTTCCATTTTAGGTTGTTTGAGAAAATTACTCCTAGATCGCTTTCAGATTCTGTTACGTTTAACTTTTGTTTATTAATATAAAGTGGTGTTTTTCTGTTATTAATCCCATAGTGCATGGCCATACATTTAGAAATATTGAATTTTACAAGCCACTCTTGAGTTCACTTAAAAGCTTTATCAAGATCTGCTTGCAAAGACACTGTTGATTTGTAGGAAATCATTTCGTTCATTATTTTAGCGTCATCAGCGTACAGCATAGATATGTTTTTTAAGGTTTCAGGAAAATTGTTAATAAATAGCATGAACAAAAGTGGTCCAATTACAGACCCCTGTGGCACACCGCTGATAATTTCTGCCCAAGAAGATACGTTTTCGCCTAGCACAACTCTTTGTTTTCTATTTTTCAGAAAAGCTTCAATCCATTTAATTGTTAGTCTAGATATTCCATAAGCTGCTAGTTTTAGTAACAGCCTTTTATGGGGTACTGTGTCAAATGCCCTAGCAAAATCCAAAAAAATATCATCAACAGGTTTACCATTTTCTAAACTGGTGGAAATAAAATCTAGTGTATCAAGTAGATTTGTTGTGCATGATTTACTTTTAACAAAACCGTGCTGCCGCTTGACTATGAGTTTATACTCATTCAGAAAATATACCTTCCATTATTTTACAAGCAATTGAGGTGAGTGATATCGGTCGGTAGTTTAGTAGTGGAATAGCAAATGCTGATGCACAGTTTTTTAAAATAGCTGAATGTAAGTTATCAACACCACTTGATTTGTTTTCTTTCAAGTTTTTTAATCTTAAAAAGACATCTTCATATAGCAGCTCTTTTTACCAGATCATATTCAAAGTTTTGTCAAACTTTGAATAACTTTTTTTAACTTTGAATATGATCTGGTAAAAATTCAAACTTTTTTGATCTCATGCTCTATTTTTTTGCATTCAAATTTTAGAACAGAGTCTTTCCATTTACACAAGCAATTTTTGTATCTTAAATTTTGCTTGCTTCTGATAAGAAATTTTAAACTGGCATTTACTCAGACTGGTCTGATTTTTAGAGAGTTGATTGTCATTTTAGTAGGAGTGAAATGATTACATGCCACTTCTGTGTAATAAATAAGTTCATCAAACATTTCCTGAACGTTTTTATTGCTAAAGCATCTTATCCAGTCAACATTTAAAATTAGATCAGATATTGTCAAACTTAGATTTGGCAAACATAAATCTTTGCTTGCTTTTATAGTCACTGACTGCTTTATCAGCTAAGATAAAACCAAAACATATTATTAAATGACCTCTCTTTATATTTCCCAGAACGAACTTTGAGTCTATTAAACTAACACTTGCTGACTGAGTTGTGAAAACTAAACCTAAGGTATTTATAAGTTGATCGTCTGAAAGCTGGAAAGTTGGTATGTTGATATGCTAGTAAAAGAAATTTTCATTTAAATTCTATAAATTTTCATTTAAATTCTATTAATAATTTTTGTTAAATCAGGTTAAATAATTTTTTAACGCGGTTTAAAATAAAAACTTACTTAAAATGCGATACCTTAAAATGCTTTTAAAACATCAATAGTTTCCAGGCTACTGTAACAAATAGGATCTTAATAATTAAAACAAATTAAAAGCAAGGGGTTTTAAAGTATTTGTAAATTGTTTTTAATATTTGTCAATACTTTGTTGTTGTAAAAAAATTCAATTCAAGTGAAAAACCTAATGGCGTATATATCCGAATGTGCTGTATCTGAAAGTAGAAAAGTGAATGTTATCAATGGTGTACAGTATTACTTTTATTTAAGCAATTTATTTCTAATCAACTTCTAGTCCTATAATGAAAAATGGCTGGAATATTTTTATAAAAAATAGCAACTTGCAACTCAAAACTAACAAACTGGTAACTCCTATATATATATATATATATATATATATATATATATATATATATATATATATATATATATATATATATATATATATATATATATATATATATATATATATATATATATATATATATATATATATATATATATATATATATATATATATATATATATATATATATATATATATATTAGGGTGGTTCACATACCATAGCCAAAAAACAAAAGTTATTTCTAATCAAGTGCTCATACTTTTTTGTGTTTCTTTATATCAATGTAGCAAATACATCAAATATTTTTGGGATACTATTATGTTTGTTTATTTAATATTAGCAATTGTTTCCAAATATATTCCAACTAACTTACTTATTTAAAAAAATAGCACAATACATTTATAAATAATAAATATTATATGCAGTGAAACAAATAGTAAATATTAAATATTCAATGTAAATCACGTATTTATAATTTCACAATAAGTTTTTCAAATATTCAATTTATAAGTAAAGTACTAGACATTATTTTCAAAATTACTGAATAATACTGATCCATGTTTATTTACTTACTTTATAAAAGTTAAAAAATAACTATGTCTGTAACACATGCTGTAACAAGTACTGTATTCTTAATTGGTGAGCCACAGGATACATTTGACGGTCGAAGGTTGCCAACGACTCATAAATTTTTAAGAGTTTATTTTCACCATCATAAGAATGAAAAACTGTCACAAAAAGAGCTGTTAAACTTGCAATTCAACAGCTATGTGAAATTTGGGTTAAAGTTAGGGTACCGACAACTGAACTGAGAAATATCATTAGAAAATTTGAGGATTTATTAGACGGTTACCAGAACGTCTGTCGCAATAAAAGTAGAAGAGTTGTTGCACAAATGACCCAAGAAGTAGAATTTGAGCAGTCTATCAATGTGTTGTTTGACATTTCTCACTATAATTGCATGAATTTGATTACAATTGAAAAAGATAAACTGTTTTTTGATCAATCAGCAGTCTGGAAGGAAATATGCCATGGGTGTTGTGGATACCGACTTGTCCAAGAATGATGAGCCAAAGAAGAAGAAAGAAAGAACAGTGCTGCTGAATCTGCAACTTCATCTGGAGCAGGTCTGTTCAGTAGTTCTGAAGCTAAATCATCTCAAGATGAGGCATCTGGAGAAGTACAGGCCAGCTTCAATAAGACTTGATAATGTGCAAAAGTAGCTGCTAAGCATGTTTTAACACCTGAGGTGGATTAGAAAAAGAAGACGGTATCACAATTCTGGTAACAGGTTGTCATACCGAGAAACTTCTTGCCATCCCCAAAATTGGGCAGGGAACAGGAGAACAGGTGGTACAGTCAATATTTGCAACTTTACTGGAGTGGAATCTGATGGAGCATATTGCTGGAATATCATTTGACACAACTGCATCTAACACAGGTTGTTGGATCTTGTGTTTTACTGGAGAAGAAGTTACGCAAAGATCTACTCTGGCTTGCTTGCAGACATCATTTGCTTGAAGTGGTATGTGGAGATGTGTTTAAGACATTATTTGGCCCGACATCTGGTTTAAATGTAGCACTATTTTGTTGTTTTCAGGAATTCTGGCCTCAAATAGACCAAAGTGATTACAAATGTTGCATGGATAATCGTTTAAATGCCAGTCTAAACAACCTCAAGCATGATGTGGTCATTTTCGTAAAGAATGCTCTAGCGTGAACTTCTTGAACTCACATTGACTTTCATGGGATACTGTCCTCCAAGAGGTGTTAGTTTCACAGTTCCTGGTGCATTCCTTCACGTGAGATGGATGTCAAAGTTGCTATACAGTTTGAAAATCTTTCTGTTTTAACATCAATTCAAACTGACAAAGCATGAAAGCAGTGCTTGCCTAGAGTTCAGTTTGTTTGTCACACTGGTTTATATGAAGGCTTGGATGCATACAATGCTCTGAGCAACAATCTGAACTTCATTTTAACTACCATTCAATTAATGATGCAGTAGCCAAGGTGGCTGCTGGTGCAACTGGATGTCATTTATGGTACTTGAGCAAAGAAATGGTACCTCTTAGCCTCTTCTCAGACATGGTGACACTGAACACAAAGCAGAAAATGATGAGTTCACTATGAGAGCACACAGCTGGATAAAAATGAAAATCATTCAGTCAGATATACACAAAAGGAAAACCTCAGCACAAAAACTCTTGATAATTTCATTGGACCTGCATCCTACCTGTTCTTTGCAGCCCTTCAAATTGACACCTCCTTTCTGTCAGAAGATGTAGATAAGTGGCCAGAACTATCGTCATTCATCATTGGAAAGAACACTGCAATTTTCCGCTTGATGTCCTTATATAGAAAAGGACAATTTCTGTAATTAAAAGCATTCAACAGCGTATTACAAAAGTACCGCAAGAAATAAAGCCTTTTAATTATAAATCAAGATGTAACAAACTTGGTCTCCTTTCTCTATGCCAACGAAGAAAACGATTGGACCTTATTAAAAAATTTAAATTAGAGAATTTAACTGAGTTAGATAACTGGTTTATTAATCCAATTAACATTCCCTCCAGCTATGGATGTCACATCCGTTAATATCATAAAATCAACAAAAACTGTCAAGTCAGATATAACTTTTTTAACAATCATGTAATGCATGGAATGCCTTGACATACAATGTAGTAAATACTACTTCAGTGAAAAGGTTCAAAACTAATTTAGACCAGGATCTAAAACAGTTACCATAGCACATCATTTTCTGTGGCTGCTTTAATGCTACTATACAAACTAGCATTATTAGTTAATGATGAACTTACGGTTCATGTATTGTTCTATGTAACTTACTTATAATAATAAATAATAATAATAATAATATAATATACACACACACACACACACACACACACACACACACACACAAACACACACATATATATATACACTGCCGCTCACGGAAGTTAGGACAATGGGGATTTTTTCAAAAAAGCAATATTAATATGTAATTACATTATAGAATTTAAATCAAAAAACATAAATCATGCTAAAAAACTACTAAATAATAGTAAAACTAATAAATCTACTTGATAGGAACAAAAAAAAAAACCTAATTTCCAAAATCAAAAACAAATTAAAGTTTATTTAAACCTGTTGAAAATGAAATAAATTATGAAGAAAAATGTTTGCTTGTTAATCAATACCTTTATCTGAAATGTTTTATATTAATGTTAAATGATTTGTTATCATGATATTAAATGTTATTGTTAATGATTACCTTTATCTTCATAGGTAACCACAAGGTTATCGAAATGCGTATTCTTTGACAGTTCAGAATCCTTGATATGAAAAAATATTATAAACATCATCCTTGGTCAGGAAAGCAATCTCACACTATTCTATGCAAATTATATTTTGCATAGAATAGTGTTAGATGTTAAAAATTATATACAACTTTTATTTTTACTTTAAACAAAAATCATCATTAGTTTGTAAATTTAAAAGTTAAATAAAAGTTTTAATTTTATTTATTTCTAAGTCATAGTTTAAAATCTTTGTTTATTATACCATGGTGTTTATTATTTGGTATTTATTATACCATGCAAATTATATTTTGTTTTGACCATGGTTTTTAACATATCAAAAATGCGCTAAAAAAAGATTTTTAATTATGCCTTAAAAATAAATAAAATTAAAACTTAAAATTAAATAAATTTACAAACTACTGATGATTTTTGTTTAAAGTAAAAATAAAATTTGTATATAATTTTGATTTATATTATATAAATTATATACGTATGCATTTTTTATAATAAATTACTAAAAATAAAAAGTTTGTTTTGATTTTATAAACAGCAACTTTTTTAGACAAGAAATTTTCTTTAAACTTTTAAATTTTTTCAAAGTTATTTTTTTATTAAAGTCTAGATTAGTTTTTCCAGCACATTTTTAAAATGTTCAAACTTTCAAAACATATTAGAGCTGTGGTGTTATAACAGAGCTGTGGTGTTATTACTTGCATAGTCATATATAGGCGATTGCATCTCTTCCTGACCAAGATATATATATATATATATATATATATATATATATATATATATATATATATATATATATATATATATATATATATATATATATATATATATACATATATATATATATATATATATATATATATATATATATATATATATATATATATATATATATATATATATATATATATATATATATATATATATATATATATATATATATATATATATATAAAGAAAAGAAAGAAAGGTCCTCACAGAGAGCAAAAGGGTCAATTTTTGCCCCTTTTTAAGAAAACTTTGCCCCACTTGTGGGACCCTTAAATCTCAACCAATTTAAAAATTGAACTATCTAATAACATATTAATGAGTTCTTCTGCTTAAGTTTTAGGGGCTCTTTTCATAATTATTTATTTAGGTAACTTTAAGAGCGATAAAAAAACATTGAAAATCACCAAAATAATACAATATTTGTTTAAAAACAATAAACGCTAATAAACGCAATAAATTGTTTTTTTTTATAAACAATACAAAATAAGAGTACCAGTTCAAAACAAAAATAAAAAATTTACAATTGTTTTAAAACAAATTAAATCAAAAAATTAATATTAAATAATACTATTTAGTGCAGCCTCGGCATGATCCAACTTTTTTTCTTCCATTTCGATTTCTCTTGTATACATGAGTAAAAAGAAATGTATCTTGTCTTTTCTCTTCGGAATGTATTTTGTTGAACTAACTTGACTGTTCTCTCTGAACAATCATTCACAACATCAAGATTCATAATGGCTGTTTCAAAACCTTGATAAAAATTATTTAAAATCCAATACTCAGGAGGAATCTCAGCTTTTCCATGACCAAGCATGTCATAACACAAGCCATGACTTCTCTGTTGAACTAAACTGGGAGGCTCATCCAGGCCTTGCGATAAAGCATCGGGCGATGTGAATTTTACGTTGTCCAAGAGCGATTTTGCGTGTAGCTAGGGTTATTTGCGTCGAGCAAAAAAATTTTTGTTTGAGTATATTTAAAGATATTTTTGAGCGGAATTTTAATGAAGTAATTTACGATTATTTTAACATTTAATAAAGTATTTTAAAAACCGCACGCAGTTGAAATAAAAGTTTGAATTAAAAAAAATTAAATATGCTCATTATTTACAAGTAGAAAAAATTCAGATTAAAAAAAAAGTTTAAATATTTTAAGGTAACATTTTAATAAAATTATTCAGCAATAGCAAAGTTGTTGATAAAATTGAACAAAAATACTTTCTTTTAGTTTTAGATTTTAAACTTAAATAATTATTTTACGGGGGTTTGTTAGGTTTTAAAATTATTCCATAGATTTAAAAATATTTATTAACTGTTAGACGTATTTAAAGTATTTAAGACTAATTTTGAGGAAACATTTTAAAAATTGGTGAACGCAAATAAAAAAAAAAAAAAGGATTAATATTAAAACGTATTCTACTTGATTCAATAAAAAAAGTGCTGTTATTAAAATTTTTGTAAAAAGTAACTCAAAAAAATTACTTAAATAATAATGATCGCTTTTATGTTAAAAGTTAACGAAACTCAACGAAGCGTGCTCAAGAACAGCTGCTGAAAAATAAAACGTCAATAGTTTTTCGAATAATTTTTAATAATAATTTTTAAGAATAATTTTTTCGCTGAAATATTTCTTTTATACCTATAAAATTTTTATTCTAACATTTTATTTTATTTTACTAGAAATAAAATTCCTTGTTAACATTAAAAATCTATTCAAAACGTTCGTTTAAGTTTTTTATTAATACGAGAATAAAATCAAATATTAGCGTATTTTATAATCTTTTTTAAATTTAAGTTAAAATGTTTTTTATTCGTTTAGTATAGACAAAACGTGACAAACGTCGAGAAAATAAACAAATGTTTTTACATTTTAAAAAACGAAACATTCCAAAACATTTTTAAATAATAACATAAACGATTTAAAGTAGTTTTGCGGTAATTAAGTAAATTGGTGAAGTTAATGTTGATAAATATGAAAAGCAAATAAAAAGAATTTAATGACGTCAAAAATCACGTCGTGCTTATGCGTCGCGCAGTTCTTATTCATCGCAAGGCCTGCTCATCCTGTGAAAAGTTTAGACTCATTAGAGTGTCTTTATCCAACACCTGTCTTTCTAAGGAATATTCTTCTATGGGACCTCGTTTCAGGCTAATAAGTCTCTTAGCCATGTCGCCTTGACATTTCTTATCTGCAATTGCTAAAATGACTAAATATGGATCAAGGTACCAAGTATGTCGTTGTATGGATTTAGAAACAGCTTGACCGCCAGTTTTATTCCACTCCTCGAATCTTTTCATCTGCCATAATGCTTTCATGTCCTAATAGTTAAAGCTTAGATTAATCAATGTTTAACTTATAAAAATAATATACCTATTTTATGCATTTATTTAAAATTATATATTTATTTTCAAACTACTATTCAGATAGTGTACCTGTGTCGGAGCAGCTGAACTTAACTCAGCTCTGAGAAACCACTCCGTGTAAAAAATAGAAAGAAACTTTGTCATTTCTGTGATTTCATCCCTGCTCTCTTCATTGATTTCAGGAATTCTTTTCATGAGTAGAAATAGTTTCAAGTAAAATAAACTTTTACCCATAAATCTGGCATGATGAACAGCTTCAGGATTGTGAAGTTTGAATCTGTCGGTGGGTGATAGTATCATTAAAGTAAGTTCAGCCAATTCTTGATAATCTTTACAATACTTTCCATCCTAAACAATATTTATTAACAATTAATGATAACTTAAATAACTTAAAACAAAATTAAAGTTCAGATAAAACTTGAAAATTATAAGCGAAGTACTATTTTATTCTATTATTTTTTTGAAATAATAGAATAAAATAGTACTTCTAAGATATCTGTTGTAAGAAATAATTAGATTTAATTGAATTATTTATAAAAGTTTTAATAAAACTATTTATTAATCTCACCTTTTTAAAAATTTTAGTGCTAATTATATCTGCAAAATTAAATTGCATTTAGCTTTTGTTCATTAATCCAGAAACCAATCGGAGTTAATAATCTTTTAAAATCTTGCTTTTCAGTATCTAGATCATTCCTATGGTTTAAAAAAAATTTGAATAATTTATCTTCTGGACCTGAAGTATGAGTGCTTGGATAAAGCTCCCAAAAATGGGTAACATGACGCTCACAAATATGACATCGACATGCAGTTAACAACATAGGGCGCTGTAAGCGCATAATTATTCTGCTACAAGCTCCTTATATTTTACCTGTGTTAGCGCTAGTGGTATCAAAGCAAAGACACTGAACTTTATCAACTAATCCAAAGTTAAAAATGAGCTCTTCTATAGCTTCTTTTTGGTGTTCTCCAGAACCGGAGTCAATAGCTGGAACTCCAAGTAACTCGGTTTGTCCTTTAATCCTAGCAAGAAAAGCTAACCTATCTTTTGAAAACTGTTTTCTTTCAGTAAGTTCTTTGACAATTTTTCCATCAAAATGAATTGTTATTAGAGAATTTGAAGATTTAGAAATTCCTTTTATATGGTCTCTGATTTCATTTGCACCCATAAACACAGCGTTCTCTACTGCTCTGTATGAAGATGAGTTTGAGCATACAAAATCAGATGTGCATCCTCTAGAATTGACTATAATACTGCTAAGAATCGCTGTGTTGATGTGGAGTTAAACCCTCTCCAACTGCTGTGTGAGCAGTACGGTGCAAGATATCCTTGGGTAGGTTGACAGAACT
>NC_061157.1:27437134-27509634 GCF_022113875.1 Hydra vulgaris | reverse complement strand
ATTGAGGGGGGTTTAAACTTTATAGGGTCATAATTTTTGAACACTTAAATATTTTACTATGAAATTTAAAATTTCTTGATAAATATGAGTCTAGTCAAAAATAGTACATTAGAGAGTATAATAATAATATCAATAATTGATCTTTAGCTGCACATGAAATATTACTGATCTTTATTTTGCTCATAAAAACATTTTGAAACAGCTATAGAAATGACTGAAAGTTCAGAATATGGCTGGCAGTATCTACATATAAAAGTCATCTATTAGAATTTTTTTTTTTAATTAATTTTTTTTTTTCAATTTTTTTATTTATCTGAAAAAATAATCTGAGTCATGATCGTCTTATCTAAAGACCTTAACACATTGCACAATTTTTTATCTACTGAAGCTCAATTTTTAAAAACAAAAAAATCAATTTTAAAATAAAAAAAAAACAAAGAAATGTGACTTTTTCTGACTGTTGTTAAGATTAAATATTGAATAAGACACTGTACACTTTTACACTAACACTTTTTACACATTTACACTGACACTTTGCAATTTCAAATTTATAGCAAAATGCACCTTATATTAGTTGCCTAAGGATGACTTTTGGTAAACAAAAAATATTTTGACTCAAGTTTTTAACAAATGAAATAAAGAAATAAAAAACTAATTAATAAATAATAAATGAAATAAAAAAAAAAAAACATTAAAATCCTAAAAATTGTAGCAAAATATAAATAAAAATGATTATGCACTTTTTTAAGTTCTTTAAGTTTTTTTGGAGTGAAACTTGTTGATTTGTTGCAAAACATTCAAAAGTTCACAAAAACTAGAAATAGACCTTACTACAAATTACAACTTTATCATAGATAATCAGTAACAGGCTTGAGGAGATGAGTAGAAGTTTTAGGAAAATTGTAAATTCATCACATTTTGAGATGTTTATTTTTTTGAAAATGCACATGTACATAAACCAGCTTTGAATAACTAATAACTAATTAAAAGTGAGTATAATTAAAACCACATAGAAATAAAGCTCAACTATTCTATATCCATGGAGGAAAAAAAGTAAATAAACAATGATTGAAGTAAAAAGAAATCTTGTTTTTATCAGAAATTAGTCAAAATTTTCGGAATTTGTTATGGAATATCCCAATCATGATCCAACAAACACTTTAGTAAGTATAGAAATTGATTCTGGGGTGAGTCTTTAAAGATAATTGCAAGCTTGTTCAATCCAGAATTGCATAGATCTGAAGATGGAAATTTATCAGGGACAAACAGTGATATCAACACTTCATTAGTCCTTGCATATGATGAAAGCTGTTCTGAAAGAAACAATATCCAAGATAGTGGATTTAGTGCAATTATCAAGGTGCAAATTTTTACTGGTATGAAATTAACCAACATTCTGCTTGGAATTTCAGATCATAGGGGAAAGTTTGCATGTAGCTGGTGTGAGGGTCAAGTCTTGAGTCAGGAAGTCTTACAACTTTTGGAAAACTTAAACACTGACATCAGCAATATATAGATGTTAGTTATCCTTACAAGAATATACAATACTTTAAGAACGTTGTCTTCCCATGTCATCTTCAAGAAGATGATAAGTTAGTCCTAGATAATATACTTCCTCCAGAGTTACACATTGATGGTTTTGGTCAACCATCTGTTTAAATATATCATTTTATTTTAACCAGAGTTTAAAGATTGGAGAAGTGAGATAAATGCATTGCGTCAAGGAGGAAGTTATGATGGAAATGCAAGCAGATTTATATTGAAATGAATGAATCATTTAGCTCAAAGAATACTCAATCTTCTTACTCCATTCATTAACACTTTTAGAAAGTTTGACAGGGTTATCTACAGTAAGTTTGGGAATAATCTGGAACCAACCTTTGCAAAGGACCTAGATGATTTTGAGTAGAACAATAGAACTTTGCAGGAGTGACCAGGTATTAGGTAAAGTACTGACAGTCACATGGAAAGTTCATGCTGGCCATGTTAAGATATTCATTGAGAGACATGTCATTGGGAAAATTGAACAGACTTCAGAAAATGTGAACAGACTTCAGAAATAGCACATGCTAAAATGAAAACAACAATAAAACAATTTCAGGTAGCTCAGAGCAACAAAAAACTCCAAAAGAATTGTTTTTTGTTTTATATTAACAATCTTCCTGAGATGTTAACATTTTTTATCTGTATGTGACAATCATTTAAATAATTTTTTGTTAGAATTTAAGTTAATATAATACATATTTTGATTTATTTTTATGAATTGTTTTAAATAAAAAAGAAACAAGAACAATTTTGGTTCACAGAAGTGAGTAATTAATACAAGGGGAGGGGGGAATTTTAATAAAAAAGGAAGGGGAGGTGGGAATTTTAGACCAGATCAAATAAATAGAGAGAGGAGGAGGGGGGGGATGCTGAGAGTTTTAATAAAAAGAGGGGGGGGGGATAATTTTTATGTTACAATGTAAGTATTTTTTATACAAAATAGTTTATAAATCCAAACTTAAATTTTTTACAAAACACGCATAAAACTATTTAAATCTAGCAAGGCTTGCAGTCAAATGTGCATTTTCTAACAGATGTTTGATAAAAATTTCAATAGGATTTAATATGTTGATATAAGTTTTATACTATGATGAGAAATAAATTAAAAGCTCATTTTTGATAAATCGAGATTTACTTGGTCGGTGATTTTTAAAGCCTGTTTATACTGAAAAATTTTGTTTTTATCAGTGACTGAAATAATTATTTTCTATTTTTTAAGGCCAATTTTAACTAGTTTTTTTTTGTTGATAAAAGTGTGCCTAGAATTTTGATAGGACTTTGTGCTTTAAAACCCATCAAATTAACTGTACAGTTCGCATAGGGAATACACCATTTTAAGTACTGTAAAAAATATATATATCTTAAAAGGTCTACTTCCAAGGTCTACTGACAACTTGCAGTGAATTTTCAGGGTTAATTTGAATTAAGGTTTATTTCTACTTTTTGTGAGCTGTGAAAGCTATTATATCAACAGAATAAACTAAAACCAACCAAATAAGATAATTTTAGTTTAAGATCTTCATTAGTTTTTAAAACTCTGAGGGCTTCACTATCACTAGGTTGACTTTGCTTATGCTTTTTCTTAACATATAAAAATGGAGAAACTACAAAAATTGCAAAAATTTATTTGAAAAAATCAAGAAATATTGAATAAATCATTTTTTTTTTTTATTTCTTACAATAATAAAAAACCATTTGTTTTAAAAAGATTTGTTTTTGGGGTAGAATGAAGGTTGACTTGAAACCAAAGGGATAAAAGCTTCCATGCCTGCTTGGATCATACCTACCAAAAACAATTATCTGTGGAGAGATAAAAGACATCAGATTAAGGGTCGCCACAAAGAAAATAGCTAAAAGTATTCAAATCATCTTTAAGGTAGTAGTTCAATGATAGGGTGATTCTGAAGAAGTATATAATAAAAGATTTAGAGAGATCATATGATGATCTGAACTACCTAAACACATTTATCGTGGATCCTGATAATGCAAATCTAGCTGACCCAAGAACACCAATTACATTGAAAAATGCAAATTTTGTAACCTATTAATTTTGTCAGTTGAAAAAACTTTAATTTGAATGTTTAAATTGATTGAAACTTTGAACTCATAGTGTGCCAGTGTGGAATGAGAACCACTTTATATAACTTGATAAATATTGTTGCAAATGTAGCCTATAACGACACCAAACTCTGGATAAAATCTCAGTCTGATTGGTTAACTGGTTAGGAATTTAAGGCAGTTTTAGTTTACATTTTGTTAATTTTTTTTTATGCATATACTTCAAAGCGATTACTGTGATATTTGGTCACTTTTTGGAATAATGGTTACATAAGTGTTCTATTATGTAATACCAACAATTTTTAATATAACTGTTTTATTGTTACATGTTTTTATAGCTATTTAAAGCACGGTTTAAATTAGCTTATGCTTAACATGAATATATTAACATTTCCTAAGATAAACTATTGCCATAATACAAAAAAATGCAAAACCTGATAAAGGACTATCAGTTGCTAAAACAAACAAAAAATTACAACTCTGTTAACAAAATTTTATTGACACTTGAAACCTTCTTAAATTACATTTTTTACTTACAAAATTAAGTAAAAAAATAACTCTTTAAACACTATTTTTTACATTGTATTACCATGAAATTGTATCTGATTATTTTGAAGACATGTTCTTTGATTTTCTCCACAAAAAATTTATAAATAAATAGCTCAATATACTTTTTTAGTACAAATACTCTACAATATTATTTTTAAATGTAATACCAAAACTCATAGTTTTTAAACGGTAAATGTTCATTATAAACCATAAGCTGTGAATTTCTATTGCCAAATCTCAAATTATGGTAGCAGTTTATTAAAAATGCTTACTGTTTAGATCAATTATGCAACGCAACAATCTTTCTTTGTTCTTTGGATGATTATTTTTTCACTTATGCCTTGACCAACGTTGATAAAAATCTAAATAAGCAGTTTTTACAGTTAGTTCACTAACTGTAAAAACTGCTTACGGGCCCAAGAAGAATTCTTTGTGACAGATGAAATCCTTGATGTGGTAGAAGACAATATAAATTTTGGGTGTTACACTTGCGCCAGTTATCACTAAGTAAGATCTTAAAAATTTTTTAATCTTTTCAGCAAAATCTGGCAAAAGATTTTAAAGCCAGCCTTGACAACTACATGAAAACTTTTGAATGCTTCAACTATGTTAACAATATTGGGGATCATGTTTGTATCACCAAGCACATCCAGATTTGTAAGAAGCTTTCTGCATCTATTTCCTTTGAATTGTTCCCTATAATTTAGGCTCAGATGAATGGGGAGGGCAGTTAGTCACTTAAAAGCTTCTATCTAAACACTTTAAGGATCTTAAAAAAAGATTGACAACTCCTTTTGTAATTTCATCAATTGAATTGGCAATGCCATCAGTGGGATGATTTCCAAAATCAGAATATTGCCATGCCCAGTGATGATTTCCTTTTGACATTGTCCAACAGCTTTGCATTAGCAACAACCCAGCCAGATTGCAAAAAAGACTTGTTCTTAGATTTGATTAGAGTTCAGTGTTCAGCAAGTTTCCAGATATGGAAAGAACCATAAACCTGAAGTCACGTCATAAGCAAGGGTGCATACTTGAATGGGATTGAAGACCTCAAACTATATTTGTAACTTTCATATCACAAGCCAAATTTAGTTTAACTCCACTTGCATTAATCAATGAAAGGATTTGTTTAATATTGGAGTGAGTTTCTGGCAAATCTTCTGATATTGCAACAAGAACTTGTCTGTTTACTCCAGTATCTTTTCTATAAGGTCTTTGCCAGTCCTTTGAGTGAGAGGATGTTGTTGTGGTGGTGAGCTGATTTCATCCTTTAACACAGTAAAAATCTTTACCACCATCAATCCTTAGCCTAAAAAAAATAGCCACCAGAAATTAAAATGAATTGAATAAGAATCTCCATTTTCTTATGTGATTTTTAAGTCACTGCAGGTAAAGAAATTACTCAAGTGTTGACCTTTTCTTAGAAAACTCATGCAAAAATTAGGCTCTACCATCTTACTGTTTAATGTTTAGTTTGTAGTTCTGACAAATTTTTTTAATCCGTTGTTTGACAGGTAGATTTTAATTGTGCATTTATAAAGACTAGAGTGTTCAATTTCGGAGCCCTGGATGGCAGCAGGGCACTACTTTGACCTAAAACCAAACATATTTTTTGTTGATAATAAACTTTGTTTAGAAAGTTTAAATTTTTCAAACTATTTATTTTTAAAGTGATAAGAAACTTGTCTAAAATATAATTTCTGAAACCTATCTAGTCTCATTTCTTAATAGACTTTCATTATAAAGTTTTATGTTAATTATTAAGGAAAATAACTAAGTTTCAAAAACAAAAAAAACAAAACTAACAAAATAGAATATAAAAGGAAACTTGAATAGAAAAAAAAAAATGTTTAAAACTTAAATAATTAGCGTACTTTTTTTATTTTTGTTTTAAGCGGTTGTTATTTTCAGCAACAAAATTAGATAAGGCCGCACAGAGCCGAATGTTTTAATGAAATGTATCTCTGCTAAAAAATTGCAGATAAAAAACATATAGGAGAAAAAAAGGTAATATGAAACAATTAAAGTTATGTGTAGACGGCACAGCCTAGTTGAAACTAAAAAACTATGTTAAATGTTAGGGTTAAATGGTACAAGAAATCTGAATGTGATGAGATGTATATCATACAAAAATATATAAAATTAAATTATTATTTTTTTTTTCTATTTAAGTTTATTTTAACTTCCTATTTTGTTAGTTTAACTTTCTTTGTTAAATAAAACTTGCAAACACCTGTGACCAAGTTGTCTAAAATAAAATACTGTGAGAACATACAAGACGAAAAACTACACACATTTCCTGTGATTGGATAATATACAATTCAGAAAAAATTATGGACTCCTAAAAATGGCTCGGGCTAAAACTTAAGAAACTGTGCCTTCAGTTCAAACCACCGGTAACCTAGGATCAACACTAATTTTAATAAGAATTTTTTTACTCTCCTGATTAAATAGACTTTATTACAGGGTAATTCCATGTCAAATGACCCAGGTCATTTCACCATACATCTTAGATTTTGCTGATTTTTATACAGTTTAGAGTTTTGAGTAAAATAAGAATTCCTTGAAAATATTAGCCTCTGGCTCTAAGAAGATCCTGAAATATGACCATTTTACTTTTTACAGATGTTGGTGTGGCCCTTCTTGTCCCCTCAGAATTGCAATGTTTATTTAGAGGTTTCAAGTCACATAATGTTAAAAATATTTGATCTTTTTACTTAAAAACTCGTAACTGGCTATTTTTGGGGGTGACAAATCCAACAAAATAATCAGATGCTTAAAAAATTATTTAAATGAATTTAGGCAATTTTTTATCATATCATTTTAAATCAATTTAGGTAATTTTTTACAAACCTGTTTTAAATGCTCAAGAAACCCATGTGGCCTTGATGATATTAAAAAATTTATAATATACATCATTCTATGCCAACATTTCCCTTTGTTACTTTAGGTATCTCGCTTGACATTTTGCAATGTAGGAATGAGCTGTTAACTTGTTTATTGCCTCTGATAAAATCATTTTTTAAGATAATGCTTATCAAAATTATACCTTATGAAAGACGCAAAAAAAAATTTTTTTTTGAGAAAAGTGGGGCATGGCTCACAGAAACCCAGCCTTATGGACCTCTGGTCATCTGCTCTGGAAACAATTTTAACACACCTTTATCAGGACTAGACAAATGTTGAAACTCCAGATTATCTGAGGAAGTCAACAATACTGGGTGAGAGACAGTACAAAATCACAAGATTCTGCTACAAAAATGTTGGGACCATGTCCCATTATCCATATATAGAAATTCATATATTTGCAGATCGAAATTTTTATATTTTTCGAAAGATCAATGAATGATGCATAATATATAATTTTTAATATATTACACAACATTTCATTTTGAGGAATCACTAGAAAAAGATCAAGATCATCATTTTGGTAAATATTACTTCATGACAATCTTTATTTAATGCTTTTATAATGCAATATTGAGTTAACAATCTGCTTGCTATTTATTGTTAACTACCATCTAAAAATATATATTTAAATAAAAGTTTTGAAATATTTGTTTTGGCACAACAAATAAATAAGAAATTTTGTATATAAAATAAAAATATAAAAACAACAATAACTTGTTTCTCTTTTATGTGACAGCTTTTAAATGTGTATGTTTAGTAGTGTGTTTGTGTATGAAAGCACTTTATGCACCAGACATAAAACCAGACACACTATTGTAGGAGAATGTTCAATTACAATATTTTTTTATTTTTAGAAAAACCAGAAATTTCAAATGACCATAACTTAGAACCACAAAAAATTATGTTAAAAACTGCTTTTCTCAATGATATAAACTAACCCACTAAGTTTCATCAAAATCTGTTTATATTGAAACCCTAAAATTTTGGTCCATTTGGCATGGAATGACCTTTGTGTAAAGCCAGTATGATAACTATTAGTATTAAAGTTGTATAAATTTATTTCTTATACGCATCATATTTCAGACATGATTTAATTTACATAACAACGAAACAATCCTATGATTCAACTATTCTTATCAGTTTCAAATATATTAGTGTATATAACATAAATAAATAAATATATATATATATATATATATATATATATATATATATATATATATATATATATATATATATATATATATATATATATAAAAATATATATATATATATATATATATATATATATATATATATATATAAATATATATATATATATATATGTATATACATATATATATATATATATATATATATTTATATATAAATATATATATATATATATATATATATATATATATATATATATATATATATATATGTATATATATATATATATATATATATATATATATATATATATATATATATATATATATATATATATATATATATATATATATATAAATTAGTAAAAATTGTTGACATAATAATTTTAGATCTATCAAAGAAAAAAAGTTTTTTTCTCTAATAGATCTATTTGTTTTTTAGAAAATTGGTAGACAATTACCTTTAACAAAAAATTAAACTTTAACCACTAATCGCTGTATATATATATATATATATATATATATATATATATATATATATATATATATATATATATATATATATATATATATATATATATTTAATTAATAGGAATAGGTAGAAATGAGAAATATAATATATATATATATATATATATAAAATAGGAATAAGTAGAAATGAGAAATATAATATATATATATATATATATATATATATATATATATATATATATATATATATATATATATATATATATATATATATATATATATTTATATTAGAGTGCCACTGAAAACAACTTTTTTTGAAATTGTCTGCTGCCACCCCCTAAATGTTTCTATGTAATAAATTAATGCTAAATTAAAAAAAATTTTAACTAAAAAAATTGCTTCCCCATCCCAAACGCTCAGTCGATGTAGCAGCACTCCACTGCGAGTCAGGCTATTTGTCAGTTGATGTATGTACGGAAGCCTCCAGCAGCCGGCTATTTCAGTATGACATCAGATTGCTTACCAAAGTACGCAATACTATTTGTATATATATATATATATATATATATATAATATATATATATATATATATATATATATATATATATATATATATCTTTATATTGTAGTTGAATGAGACTTTTAATGTAAAAAAAGTCTCTTTCGACTACGACTTTGCTACTTCAATAATTAAGCTATATTTTATTGTTGTTGAAATGTCAAAGCAATTAAATTAATGCAGGAGTACATTATATTTTATTGTTTTTTAAAAAAACCGCAATAATAATGACTAAAAAGTTTTTTTAAATTAATGGTGTTTTTGTTGTTGTTTTATCAAAATATATTTTTAAAATATGAATGGAGTGTTGCTACATTGACTATCTCATAGCCTGCTGCTACAAGAAAGTGTTGCTACATCGACTATCTTATAGCCTGACTCGCAACAGAGTGTTGCTTCATCGACTATCTTATAGCCTAACTTGCAATAGAGTGCTGCTACAACAACTGACAAATAGACTGACTCGCAAGAGAGTGCTGCTACATCTACTGACAAATAGCCTGACTCGCAAGGGAGTACTGCTACATCGACTAAGGGTTTGGTTTGGACAGGCAGTCTACCATTTCAGAATAAGAAAAAAATTATCTAAGTTTTTTAAATTTTTTAGTTCTGGTTAATTAACGTGCTCTTTAAAACTACAGTTTATGGGAAAAACTTTCTGACTACCATGCAAGACTATATATATATATATATATATATATATATATATATATATATATATATATATATATATATATATATATATATATATATATATATATATATATATATATATATATATATATATATATATATATATCAGGGGCTATTCTAGACCGTTTTCAACAGTGTCTAATATATTTGGGCACTGCCCAAATTAAAATTTAAGGACCTTTTTTTATTTTACATTTTCTTTTGGCAAACATTGTTTTTTTCACAAAAAAATACAGATTTTCCAGTAAGTTTCACCAAGACAGGGGGGTACCACCGTCCAAATTTTTTCCCTAGAATAGGCCCAGTATATATATATTCAACATAAAATAGAAATTATAGTTGAAAAACTTTTAAAATATATATACATACCATTAAACTATCATTGCTACTTGAACTTTCTAAAAAAAATATAAACTTAATATCATAAGGATTTATTAAAATAAAACTTGAAATGCTTTAATTTTTTCACAAAGTAAATTTGTGGAAAATTTAAAACATTTTAATATTTCTTGCATATTCTTCGAGACAAAAAATATATATTTAGCCCGCATGTGGGCTAAGTGTTTTTAAATGGAATAAAATTCTTGTTTATGATTGGTATATAAACTGATGATTAGAGTGGCACACATGTGAAACACATAATGTGGTTTACATAACTATGCCATTTAATGTTGTATAATCTTTAATTACATAAAAAATACATGAAAATGAAAAGAAGAATTCATTTAATTGGATGACTTCTACATGTTAATGAGTTACCATTGCATCATTTAATTTCTTAATGGTTCTCCTGATAATGCAAATAATTATTCTGGTAATCAATAATAATTCTTTAAATTATAATTGTTGATAATATTAATATTAACAATAACATTATTATAATTTATAGAAACTCTTTTTTTTAACAGCATGAAAGTTTTATTGCTGTTAAACTTTATTCTGCTGAATAGGATTATAGATCAATTATATTATTTTTAATAAAATACTATTAATAATAATAATATACTAAATCAAATAAATCTGTTCAATCAATGAAATCCATTTGTAATCTTAAAAAAATTGGTGTTGTTTTATTAAAAAAAGAAACACCAATTATTTGTCCTATTATTTAGTTTGTTTGAAGTTTCTGTAAATATGTATTTATAATAATAGCTACTATAATTCAACTATTTAATTATAACAAATACTGTTTTTTTATATAAAAAACTACAATGATTAGGCCTAATGCAAGGTGGCCGACAACAGCAGTGAAGATCTTGGCACTATACACAAGAACAATTAATAAAGTAGAGAGAGCTTAGAAACTTTATTGAATATATACAAACAGTGTATAGTCCAATATGGTTCAATATCAAAAAATCTCAAAGAGCCAATTTCACAGAGGGTCTAAACTAATTTTTCAAATTAATTCAACTGATTTTCAGATTCATTTCTTGAGTTCAAGACACTATAGCCCATAACTTATAGAAAATCTTTTTGTTTTTAAACTGATAATTTTATTGCTGATTATAGAACAGTTATTAGTCCTTACAACAAATATCAGTATTTTGGAAACCCCTATTAAGGAGCCTAAATATGGATTAAAAGATAATTGTTGTCATTCTAGTCATTTATTGTATATGTAAAAACTGTACAGCTAAAAACTGGTCAAAGCATACAAATTTGTATGATGCAGACTGTTTTGAGCCTATTGAGTGGAAGAGTTTTTAAATGTTAAAAGTATAATAGCCGTACATGGACTGCACCAAAGCCAAATGAAAAAGGAGCGTTTTACATATGATTAATGTGCAATTGTCAAATATATCTTACATTAAAACTTCTTGTTGGGTAACTCTAGAATTAACTTATTAAACAAGTATTTTAATCCAAATGCATATATGCAACATTATTTTATACTAATTGTTATAAAATGTAAGTCAGAAGTTGAAATAAAAACATATTTAACAGTTTGTCAGCATTAAAAAAATTCAAAAGAAATATTTACCATCAATACTATCCTCATCACTCTCTGTTTCTTCTACATACTGGCTGTTGTTAGAAATATATTCGTTCTCTGGATCACTTAAGTCACTTACATTAAAAGATTCACCAATAGATGAAACATTTTCATACTAAAACAACAACAGAGATTCTAATCAGAATATTATTAGTTTTTGTACATTAAAGAAAAACAAATACAAAATCACATTACTCAATAGATAAATGTTAAAAAGAGGTTGAGACTTCCTAACTTCTATGCAAGTTTAAAAGAATAAAATGTTCTTAGAACTAATGTAAAAAAAAATATGAAAAATAAATAAATAAAATAAAACAAAAACAAACAAGAAAAAAAGACAAGAAAAAAAAACAACCTTTTTTGTGATATTTTCTAAATCAACTTTAAATGCTTCAAAGAAGGCCATTTCAATTCATTTTTTAAATATTTCTAATAAGTAAAAACTATTTAAATAATTCAAAACTTGTCATGCAAGAAATTTTTAAAACTTACCCTAAAACATAATTTTTTCCCATTTCTTATTATTCTAACCCTTAAAACAATGTTATATATTGAGACATAACAGTTTATGTTACGGTTACATAACAAATATATGATACTTTCATTCGTAATTAAGATGTAAAATTTGTATAACAAGATATAAAAATCCAAGGGACAAACTTATTAATCGTAAATTGCAATATCTTGAAAAACTTCTGGTCTTATAATTCTTAGTTTTATCATTCTCATTAAAAACTGTGAACACTGTTTTAATGAAAGGCCAATTTATCATATTGCAAAAATGTATGAAAAAACAAAATAATAGATTGTTTAAACCCCAGTTAATTCAAGTATTACAAATGAAATAAAAAGTTAAAATACTAATTACTAAAGATCCAAAAAATTTGAGCCGTAATCCTAAAAACAACCAAATAAAAATTATAAGCTAAAACTTTTTGCGCATTGATTTATTAAAAGATATTGAATATGATTTAAATAAGATATTAAAGTAGTTACAATTTCTTTTCTTTAAAATATTTGATCACTGCTAAATTCCTTTAGACCGTTGACAACAATACAACCATCAATTTTTTAAAACCAGGCAAAAGTGCTGTTGGTTCAAAAGTTATATCCTTCAATCACGCTTAATTTTTTTATATAGAAATGGTGATGGGGTTTTTTTCTGAATATTTGTAGTTCCTGAGTTATGGTTGGTCAAACTTCTGACCATTTAACACTTGGAAAGACATTAAGCGGTTTTTAAACTAAATTTAAAGACAATCAGATAATTGCAACCTAAGTTTTTTTTTTTATTAGGAAAGCATAGCTAGAACTTTAAAAAAACTGAGAAAAACTGATTCTTAGTCTAAAAATCATACACTGAAATCACACATTTTAAAATTTAGGGCCTACTTTAAATACATTTATCTCAAAACATAAAAGGTTCCAGAAAAGTATTTTATCATTTTTGGAAAGGGCATCCTATTGCAGTTTTAATGATTTGAAAAATTTGACAGGGTATTGATTATTATGATAGAGTCATCAAACTGTAATAAAATATTCATGTGTTCAAAAATCAGGCGTTATGAGAAATCGGAATAGTCCCATGATTGAATGTATAGATTTCAATTACTCCATAATACCATTCTTTTAATGCAAACAAAAAAAACTTGAGTGGTAATACTGCATTGTTAAAATAACTCCATTACAAAAAGTTTATTTCTTTATATATATATATATATATATATATATATATATATATATATATATATATATATATATATATATATATATATATATATATATATATATATATATATATATATATATATATATATATATATATATATATATATATATATATATATATATATATATATATATATATATATATATATATATATAAACACAGCAGAACTAATATATTAATCCATAAACTATTTTTTTTTTAATCTTAATATTTAATTGTCAGTAGCATAGATAAGATTTTTTGTTGCCTTATAAATGACACTTTCAAGCATCTATACAAACTCTAAATATATGTATGTTCAAATTTATGTAAAATAAGAAAGCTTTGCTAAAAATTAAGGTAATTAGTTTAGTTTATTGTGCTGTTTCATACTAAATTTATTTTGCTGTCTCATACTAAATTTAAATTTATTGACAGGTTTTTAATTTTATCTAATAATCTTTTAGTGTTCGAAAGTTATAAGCATGTAAAATTCCCATCCTTTCCGAAAAGAGGGGATTATAAATTTTACATGGTCATAACTTTTGAACATTAAATGGTTATTAGATGAAATTGAAAAATTGATGAAAATGAATTTAAATTCTGTATAAGTAAAAAAATACTTTAATTAATCATTGTCCTCACATTTAGGGTATGGGGGGAGTGATCTTTTTGGGGTGTTTTGGTTCCCAGGCTCCGATCACCATAATTTTTTGCAAAACATTCTCACTTGACATAAACATGAACATACTTAAGTTTGGAGTTTGAACAAAGCTTAAAAGTGTTAAATTTTTTTTCAAAATTCATATTATTTAATTAAAATTCATGTATATATATATATATATATATATATATATATATATATATATATATATATATATATATATATATATATACATATATATATATATATATATATATATATATATATATATATATATATATATATATACATATATATATATATATATATATATATATATATATATATATACATATATAAATATATATATTATATATAATATATATAAATAAATATGCATGTATATTTATATATAAAAATCGTCAAGATCCACGTGATGATTATCACTATTATCATCATCATAATCACCATCATTATTGTCATGCTTTAGCCTTCCCCTTTTATGCTGTTTCTCTAATATAAAAAATCTTGTACATTTTCTTTCTTTAACTAAAGCTTGTTCATACCATATGTAATAAACTTTTATTCCTTTTTAAATTAATTATATAAATTTTCCTAATTTAATTAATATTTAAACAGACTTTTATTCATTTTTTATATTTTTCACAGGATAAACATTAATAACAGATGAATTTATTATATCTGAAGTTTTACGGCCCTGTATAAACATTTTGAATAAATAAATACTCTCTCCACGTTTTCTTACATCTACCTCTACCATTTTCTCCTAAAGCTCTCACCTTTCTACATGCTGATACCCAAACCACTTTAATCTCTAATCTAAATCAAACCTCATTCTACTCCACATTTTTCATCTTCTTGTGCAGTTGTTAATTAAATTTTTATCTTTTTTTTTTTTTTGTTGCTGTCTTTTTTAAAAAAACATTTCTATTGAAAAAAAATGCCTTTTCATTATTGCAAGAAGTTAATGTAAAAAGGCCCTGTCTGATGCTTTTCCCCAGAATAAGGGAGAGTTATTTACAAAGAACTTTTCCTCTAATCTAATAGCCGTACTCTTCTTGCCATTTCAGTTAAACAGGATAACTAAATGTTAGACATTCAGATCACTTCTCTTCCTGATGCTAAAGTCAGTTCTCTATTACAATCTTCTATGACTTGTGGTTCAGACAACATTTCCATCATAGTCTTACAAAAGTGTTCTCTGTAATTTTCTTCAATCCTTGCTAAGCTATTAATAAGTGCTAAATAAGTGGTAAATAAATAATTGAAAAATTAGAAAACACTCTGACCTCTTAAACTATCCAATGATAAGTTTTTTCTCTAGTATTATTTTTTTCATATAGAAGTTTTAAATTATTAAATTATTTCTCAGTAAGTCGTTCTAGAAAGCCTACATTCATATTTATTTCCAGTAACTTTAGGAGTACTGCAAGGTTTTATCTTTGCTGCTATTGTTTCTTATCTACAATAACAATCTGTCTTGAATTTTTTATCACTCAAAACAAATAGATGATCTTTAATTTGATCTCTCTTCTGTAGCAGCTTAGAGCAAACAGTGGCTTGTGGATTTCAACTCCAAAAAAACTTAGTTATCTACTAATAACAACTATCTTAATGTTGTTGACATTCCTATATTGAGGAATAACAATCCTCTTACTCTCAGACATTTGGCGTATAGTAAATGTATTTTAAAGCCTATTGCAAATGTAGTTGGACCTGTTTTTTCAGCCAAGTATGAGCCACTCTTCCATTGTTGTAGGGTTACATCACTATTCTACAGATACTATCTGTAGAATAGTGATGCAACCCTACAACAATGGAAGAGTGGTTCATCGTGATAGAGTGACAAACCAGTTTTAATCAGACAAACCAGTGAAAATCAGTTTTGGTTGATTGAATTTAAAATGATAGCTCGTTTGAGCAGCGACCTATCTCAGGTAGGTCAAAACTGATTTTCAAATCAACCAAAACTGATTTTCACTTGGTTTGTCATTCAAAAAAGTTGCATCCTTTTACTGCATCTGTCCCTCCTTGCTATAAAATTTTTTATTTATCTAGTTTGTTTCCTCGCGCGTCAACAAAATCTCAAAACTCTTACCCATCTTTATGTTTTCCTTACTCATACACTTTTGAGCATTGCCTGGTTTTCTCAGAAAATGGCTTTTAAGTTTTCTGATTAAAACAATTGTTTCAAAATTGTTTTTACTATAGTATTTCCAGGTATAATAATTTGCGTTTTCATTTAGTTGGCCCGCTCAAGGTAACATAATATTTTATAAATAAATACAGAGGCGTAGCAAGGCGTAGCGACCGCGGAGCAGTTGGAACAAATGCTCCAAGCACACAAATTATTAGGGCGCAATTTTTTTTTGTACTTTTTTAAATTACCTCTGAGAAATCTTCATGGATCTTGTCCTTTCTTCGAAGCTTGCAGTCAGAATTTCTTGAGAATAGATTGGGGTTGCTGACAAACTTTCTGACTCAGAAAGTTTGCTAGCAACCCCAATCCAATTTATGAACTTAAATTGCGTAAGTAACGTGACTAGAACATGACTAGTAACTAGCGGGATTTGAACCCACTACGTTAAAGAATATAGTTTTCAATGAAATACCGTGTAATTATCTTAACTGAAAGTTATTCAATCACACTTCACTCTTTGAAAAAAACTATCTAGTGATATATTAGTAGGTGGCAAGTGTGAGGTGGAGGGGTGTCTTACCAATTAAAAAAAACGTCATTAAATTCTCAAATTTGCCTGCTAGAGATAAATAGTCCCATTTTGCCTACTGTAGCTAAAAAAGATCTAAATTTGCCGACTTATTCATTTAATAGGGGTGTCACAAACTCTTGCACATTCCTTCGCTCCGCTTTTGTTTTTAGTTGTTTTTTTATTTTGTATTTTTCAAAGAAACTGTTATTAAATGTCTAGATTAGAATTGTATTCAGTGCTGGATCAAGGAGGAGGGGGCTAGTGGGGCTATTTGGGGGCCCCGGGCCCAGCAAATTTTGGGACCCCCAAAAAATTTTAGAGGATCTTTTTTTTTCTTTTTAAGTCATTTTTAGGCTCTGGCCCTTAAAAAGGCCTCAAAAAACAAAATTAGCCCCGGGCCCTAAGAAGTCTTAATCCGCCACTGATTGTATTAATCAATGTTTGGGCTAGCATTTTTTCAGGATTAATAACCAGGAATTTTATATTCTTATACTTAAAATACAGCTGTAACAGATGGCAGATACCAAATATTGCAAGAAACAATTCCTAAACTGTGATTACTTCTTGATTGTAGAAACAGTTGTTAAAAATCAATCCAATCAACTTTTAAGAAAGTAATTTACTAAACTACTGCTTTTAAAAGCTTTCAAATTACCTGTTAAAATACCTTTTTTCTAATTGCAGAGCGGCGATTTCAACTTATTGTTGGAATAGTTAAACTAAAAACACAGTCTTAGAACAACCTTACTGATTAGTAGTGAGTTATTTCACCATTTTTACCAGATTATTCCAAAAATTGTGACGCGAAAACGTTCATTAAGTGAATAGTATTTTTCTTGGGTAATGGAAGCCTTCTTTTTGAACTGTTATGGTGAGTTGTTGGCAGTTTTGGGGTCTAGGATTTTTAAAAACGCTGTTCTGAAGTCTTGTCCATACATGCTCAATGAAAAAGGTCTGATAAATTCTCTGGCCAATCAGTCCAGACGTTGTTGAACTCCATATTGATAACATCCAGGTATGCATTAAAACAGTTTACTGAGCAAGGGGAAATTTGGCTTTATCTGTCATGGCAACTTTGTAAACAGGCAAGATCTTTTCCATGAAATAATCACCATCCACTGTTGTATTAACTTGTTGTAATACATAATAACTCTACTTGTTGTAGCACAGTATGTCAGGGGGTAGGGGGTCAGAAAGTAGTAGAACACTCTGTAGCTCGCTAATTTGATTTGGATAAAGTGGTTGACCGATTTGCAAAGGAAAAGGCAAGAAAAAACAATTTCAGATTATTTTCTAGAAATTAGAAACGTTTATAAGTTTTGAATAAACTTGATTTTAAATAAATTGTTATTAGGTAGAACAAAATCATAAAGCTTCAACGGAGTTTGCATATCGATAAGAAAAAAATTTTGTCCAGATTAAAAGAATGTATACATATAAGAAAATACCAATCAGGTTGCTGAAATTCAGGCTTTTCCTAAAGAAAGACGTGAAACGTTGAATGATATTTTGAATCAGAATTACTGACCTAACCCTTAACTTTATTTTTCTATCAAATTAATAGCATTACGATTGCCAACTAAGCATTTTAGTATCATCAAACAGGACATTAGAATTATATATAAGATTTTTCAATCCATAATTTGGCATATGTATATGACCAAATTGATAGTCAACAGGATAGGTATTAAGAATATTCCACTTTTTGTCATTAAACCCATTAGCCTTTTATTGTGTAATGGTAGCATTAGCATCAACATACTGACCACCCCGATCTAAAGACGTATCACATAATTTGAATACGCCTAATAATTTAAACACGCCTGATACATAATTTAAACACGCCTGATAGGGATTGTTAAACAATAACTTTATGGGTTTATGTAAGCCACCCAGACAGCAAGCTTACATTGGACCAATGTTGGGCCAATGCATGGTGATGCATTGGCCCAACGTTGAAAGTCGATGTTGGCCCAATGCAGGTTTGATCATTGGTTAGGTATTAACCCAATGTTTTGTACAACATTGGCCCAATGTTGTATACAACGTTTACCCAACATTGGCACAACGTTGTATATAACGTTAGGCCAATGTTGTATACAACATTGGCCCAACGTTTTATACAACATTGGCCCAACGTTGTATACAAAATTGGCCCAATATCGTATGTTATACGATTATTATTTTTATATTGGCCTAACGTTTTATGCAACATTAGATCGTTGTTACAAATAAGATGATTTGCATCGCTACATTGAAAAATTATAGAGAAAAAAAAGAATGTATTATACAAGTATAAATATTTATTTATTAAACATAATTTCTCGGTTAAATATACATATTGCAAACACCAAACTTATACCAAAAACTGACACATTGAGTTTTAAATAAAAAATTTCACTATAAAATTTATAGAGCAGTTTCGATATTGACTGAGCTACTTGTTATTGAATCGTGTTTAGCTTATGATATTTGGTGCCCACGATTATTATTTTTTCTTCCGCTATCTCTATCACATGTCTGCATAAGCCATGCTTAATTGACTTCACAGTTTCTGCAAAAAAAAAATAGTTGTTTGTTTAATTATGCACCAAAGAAACATAACAAATTGCAAGTAATTCTGTAATACAAAATTGAAACTGAAAAAATAAACTTTTCTAAACCACTTACCAATAGCAGCATATGCAATCAACATTTTTCCTATTCCAATTTTTTATCCTCTCCATAATTTAATTTTACAGCTAGGCCATTTTAATAAACTATTCTTAGTAAATAACAAATACAATCTCCTTCGTCTTTAACTACAATTTGTGCCAAATAATTAACTTGCAAAAATACACAGCCTGGCAGTTATTAAAGTAACTTTAGTTTAGAATTAATTTAATATAAAATGTCATTTACAAAAAATCTTCAAAGAGTATTTTATTTAAAGTATATAAATTGTACTACATATCATACTAAATGCATAAACAGATCATAAAAAAATATTTACCATTTACTGAAGTGTTTTCTTGTCTTTTTTATTCCAGAGTACTTGAATTCTTCACTGCTTTTAATGGCAATGACACTCCTTCAGGCAATACAATAATTAGCATACCTTTGATACTCAAATTTTTATAACTGAATTTGATGTATTTTGTAGTTCACCAAGTTGCACTTCAATGCTTGCCCATTGTGCCAATAATACCAGTATATCTTTCAAGGATACAACTTTATCTTGAAACAATAAAGTTAATTATATTATTAAGAAACTATACAACTAATTATATATTATATTTAGAATTTATGAAAGTAAATACAATAATCACTTATAAAACAGATAAAATTAAAGACAGAGGGCCAAACTTTTAATGATCAAAATATATACTTGCTAATGGATTCATAATATTTTTATGAACTATGAAATTTGCAGGTGTGCATTCAATTTCTGGGACTGACACAAAACAATTCTTATTAATTTTTGAGATACACATTGCAATGTAAAACAAAAAAACTTATACTAAAACAATGTTTCTCAAACAGGGTTCGTAGCCAACTATTTATATAAGATTAAATGACTTTTTTGAAAAATCAGATGAATTTCCCTGACGATTTTTAACAATGGTTTTTACAAAATGTTTAAAATTACTATCTACTGTAATGGAAATGCTAAGAATATACATGCTTTGAATGACAAAACTTATAAAACTTAGCTATTACTTAAGTTAGATATTAGTATAGATCTTATTATACATGTAAGTATGGTTCTTATTATTAAGGATGATTAAGAATGAACACTAAGAAAAACATGTTTCAGAAAAAATAAATTAGTAGCACCAAAAAAAAACATAATACCTTAATTGAGCGCTGTATTTTGAAAATGTGACAAGTCACAAAATTAAAATTTTACAGGAGAGTAAAAAACATTTTTCCTAAATAAAATTTTGTTTTTTAACTAAAAATTATTTTTTTTATCAAAAAAAAATCTTTATTTTATCTAAAAAATCTTTTTTTTATCTTATAATTTTATCTTTTACTAAAAAAAAAATTCTTTTCAAATAACCTCAATTTTAAAAAGTGTGACTCTTCACGTTTTCAAAATACAGCGTTCAATTGCAAAATGAGTAACTTAACTTGAATTACTGACTTTTCCATGACTATCTAAAAAAAAATAATTCCCTGACTTTTCCAGGTTTTCCACCACTTTGGCCAATATTAACACATTTTCCAGATTTTCCAGGTACAGTACAGACCTTGTCCAATGTTTGAATATATTTTTTTTTTACATATTTTAGTTCTGAATTTTAATAATACAATTTAAAAAATAATATCATCTATAAAAATATCGTATTACCTTTGTCTATTTGATAAATTTAAATAAACGTTTATATAATAAATAATAATGAACCACCAGCAACTGTTAAAACTTTAAACTGATATGAATAGTCTGTTGTTTTTTTCAACAGTTGATTTCAAATGGATTTCAAAGTTGGTGACTTTGAAATCCAACAAAAAATTTTTGTTACGTTCATAAACATAAATGTTCTCAAAACGACTAAAAACTGGCCAGTTCTTCGCAACTAAATATAATTTCGGTGGTCAGTATCCAAGAGCGATCGCTCCTGCTTTCTGACCAAGCCAGTGGTGTAAGCTTTGATATGTTGATTATTATAAAATAAAATGTTAGTTACACTCTGACTTTTTGACCGTAATATATGAAAAAGTCTTTAAAATTGTAAAAGTTAAAGCTATGAATAAAGATTTTCAATCATCAGACATAAAGAATTTTATATAAAAACTTACCATTTAATAAATTTTGTTAATTTAACTTCTCAGAGCAAACATTGAACTTCTGTAAAGAGTTTGTAGTTACAGGTAAATCCCAAAGTTTAATAATATTTTTAGTTTTATTATAAGAAATTGAGGATAAATTATCTACACCAAGATATACACAATTTTTTGTCTCTTTAATCTTTATTTTGGCTGGTTATTTTCGCTATCTTCCTTTTTTGTCTCCAGAGCAGAAGTTTAGCCTTCTGCTAAATTCAATCTTGTATTGCTATAAAAATCTATAAATCAAATTATTAATAATTAAGTTATAATGAAAGTTTATGTATAAGCTTAAAGTTGTTAACTGCATTACGCAAACTAATTATGAAAAATATCCAGAGATATTAAATTAAAAATTATAAAACCAAGAATAATGTCCCTCTGCCTCAGAAAGATGGAATATATAAAGGGTTGTTTCAATTTAAATCATGATTTAAATCAGACAAATAAAAATAGAGATTTAAATTGAGTCTTTTTATTTCAATTGATTTTAATGATTATTTATTGATTTAATCTCATAATTCAATAAATTATTTTAGACTAGTCATTGGTCTTAAAACAAAATGTCTGTCAATATTAGAAAGCTCTACATAAGTAGAATATAAATTCTAATAACATCACTTTTTGTACACTGTTTTAATATTTTAGTAGATGGGGTTTCACAATCAAACAAAAAAGACATACTTAAAATGTAAAATATCAGCTTCTAACAACTTCAATGCCACATATATATTACTGATACCTTTAATAATATATCTTATAATAGCTATATAATCTAAACTATTATAAAATTTTTTTCAATACTTATTGTGTATGACATTTCAAATGTTTGATATATTTAATAAAGAAGAATACAAAATGTCTTCTTTATTAAATAAATCGAACATTTGAAATGTTACATTTATTTAATAAAGATTATTAAATAAATCAAACATTTGAAATGCTAATACAGCAATAAGTATAATAAATAACTTTAAGATCTTACACAAAAATAATTTAATTATTACCTTAAAAAATGTTTCAAGTATATTATTTAACTGTTAACAAATATTTCATTATTAAAAAAAAAAACATTAAGTCACGAGAATCTCTTGAAATTTATTTCATATAACGAACCTTTTAAGATTCTTAGAAGATTCATAAATATAGCTTCTTTTTTTTTATATATATAATTTAAAAAAATGGAAAGATAATATCAAAACCTTTTTTTATTCTGTCAAACGATACCATTTTTAAAAATGTTTTAAAAATATTTACTAATCCGCAACTACATTGGCCGAATATTGGCTACGGCTTAAATGTAAAAACAGATTTTTATAGCAAAATATTAAGCCTAAACTACATTGGCCAAATGTTGGCCCAACGTAGTACGATAATTACAAAAAACCGATTTGTAGAATTACAATATTACGCCGAAGAAAAAACATTGGCTAAATGTTGGTCCAATATAGTACGATATTTACAAAAAACCGATTTGCAGAATTGAAAATAATACGTCGAAAAAAACATTGGCTAAATGTTGGCCCAACGGAATAAACTTGTTAATGTTAAAACTTACGTTGGGCCAATGTGAGCTTGCTGTCTGGGCAATATCGTTATTCCAAACTATTTTATAAATAAGTTTTTCAGAAACATTGTTCTTCTCAAAAAACCTAGAATCCTTAGTATTAAAAACATTAGCAAATCTTGTTGGTACAGGTTTACCTGTCTTATCATCAAAACAAAGCGAGTTTTCTAACAATTTACAGGTAAGCAGCGGTGAGTGCTCTTTGGGTAAGGCGGCCGCTTCCAAACTTTAATATTTTAATTAATTTGGTAAATCATTAGATAAAACTAGAAAAATAAAGCATACAGTACAATGTAATATTAAAAAAACATCAACTGAATAATTACCCCAAATTCTCCTTCGCTAACGTCCACGGAGAGGCCATTTTAGGCAACTCATAAAAAAAAATTTAGGAAATTGATAGGGTTCAAAGTTGTGTCCCCACAATTTCTTCGCCTCCTTCAAATAAGGTTTCTCTTTAGACGCAAAGAGTAACTCAGGATTACGTTTTAATTACATATAATCAGGTAAATTATCTTGAGGAATTTGTTAATTATCCGGATCATAATTCCATCCACCAACAGTTTCTGATGCAGTCCTAATATCAGTTAAATTCAAAGATTTAGTGCTTTGACTAGAAACTGAAGTAATAGATGAAGTACTGATACGGGTCCAATCAGAATCTGACAATAACATATATTAGTAGGTCTTGTCTTTCAGAGTATTTAATTCAATTTAACCTAATTCTTTCAGAGCTGTATACTCAGAAGACGATAGGTTATTTTTAGATAAGATGACATTTTTTAATATCTTCCTAACATTAGGCATACCAACATATGGTATAGTTTCTTTAGCAATACCTGCAACAACTTTAACATTTTTAGCAATATTAACAACCGTTTTAGGATTAATAGCACCTATCAATCCAGTAACAACAGGCTCAGCAACCCTAGCAGTTTCTTTATTTTTAAAGTTCTTCTTGTTAAAAAAAAAATATTAGATTATTCCATCCGGAGCAATCTGTAATGGCTTCTTAAGGTTTACTTTATTCTGTTTAAATTGAGCACCATTGGGATTAAAATTCTGTTTGATTTAAAAGTAATAATTGTTGCCCATTTGAAAATTGAATAATGTTGTTGCACCCGTAAAGATTCTAAATATCACAAGCTAAAAAATTGTGATCAAAAACATTCATCACATAAACTCTGACACGCTGTTTTGCCACACAATGTATAACCAGTGGTGGATTAAGACTTCTTGGGGCACGGGGCTATTTTTGTTTTTGGAGGCCTTAAAAAAAAAAAGGCCCGCTAAAATTTTTGTAATTTGAATAATTTCTATTAACCTTTTTATATATGGATTTTTTTTTTTTTTTTTGTTATTTAGGCACCCCAAGAAGACTTAACGGTCTTGTCACAGAGCACCGCGGAAGTGCATTTAACCAGGAAGTTCACGCTTCCTTCCTTACCGTGACGCATTTAATATTACTGACATGACGCATTTAATATTAATAATAATATTTATTTAATATTAATAATAATATTTTTTAATATTCATATACAAAATAAAAACAATAAGAAAAATAAAGCTATTATTTCTAATAAATTTTAAAATATTTCACAAAATATTTTAAAAACTCTGTATTTAAAAATTTATAGCCATTGAATTTTTAAACCATCAATACGAAACACTTAGTGAATCTATGAAAACAACTACAAACAATCCACAATAATTAAATAGGTCAAATGAAAAAAATGAAATTTTAAAGGACAAATTAGTTGAACTAGAAAATGGGAGTCGTCGTAATAATTTAAGATTTGAGGGGCTTGATGAAATTGGAGGTGAGACATGGGAAAAGAGCGAGGAATAAATAAAAAAAATTGTGAAAGAAAAACTTAATATAAAGCAGGAAGTGTATATCGAAAGAGCACATCGTACAGGGAGAAAAGATAACGGGAAAGGTATTACAAGGAGAAGAACTATTGTGGTAAAATTTCTAAACTTCAAAGACCGCAAACCAATTCTAAAAAAATACAAAAAAATGAAACTCTGGAACAAATATGTCTACATTAACGAAGATTTTAGCAAAAGAACTATAAATATTCGTAAGCAATTCTTCGCCTAAGCCAAAGAAATTCGTGCCACAAGTAAATACGCTAAAGTGGTTTACAATAAAATAATCACTAAGTCCTAAAAGAATTTATTAACAATAACTTTAAAAAAACTTTTAAATTTTTTCAAAGTAACTATTTTAACTTAGACGATGAACCTGACCCAGATATGAATTATTTTAACGAAATTTTAACCTGACCCAGATATGAATTATTTTAACGAAATTTTAACCTGACCCAGATATGAATTATTTTAACGAAATTTTAACCTGACCCAGATATGAATTATTTTAACGAAATTTTAACCTGACCCAGATATGAATTATTTTAACGAAATTTTAACCTGACCCAGATATGAATTATTTTAACGAAATTTTAACCTGACCCAGATATGAATTATTTTAACGAAATTTTAACCTGACCCAGATATGAATTATTTTAACGAAATTTTAACCTGACCCAGATATGAATTATTTTAACGAAATTTTAACCTGACCCAGATATGAATTATTTTAACGAAATTTTAACCTGACCCAGATATGAATTATTTTAACGAAATTTTAACCTGACCCAGATATGAATTATTTTAACGAAATACGAATGCTCTTATTTTTAACTGAGTTTGAATGCTCTTATTTTTATCCAAATAAAATAAGAAATTATTTTAATATGGAACAAAATAGTGATTATTTTAATGTCGTCCGTGTAAATATTCGGAGTCTAAAAAAAATTTTGAAAGTTTTTTAAATTTATTATGCGAAACAGAACATTTCTTTAACATAATTTGTTTAACGGAACGTGGTGTTTCCGTTAAACAAACGGAAACACATTAAAATTTTTTTTCAGAACCCAGCCTACTAATGAGTGCTCACTTTTTGTAAACAAATTTGCATTAAGAAGAACATTTACAAGAAGATTATTGATTTATCCTTGATTTTTGCCAATGATTCGTCTTCATTGTTATTATGACTATGGTTAGACACGATATGAGTGTTTCTGATGAAGATCAAAAGATTTTAACAATTTAAATTATACACAAAAAATCTAAAAACGTTCTACTAAGCTGTTGTTATCGGCCTCCTACTGGAAGAATTGAACTCTTAAGCAATTTTTTAAAATACGGTTTGATAGAAAAAAATAATCAAGAAAGAAAAAAATATTACATAATCGGGGGCTTCAATTTTAAGTATAATAAAAACCAAAACATTATAAAAATTAAACAACGACTTATTTGAAACGGGAACAATACCTATAATAAATAAACCTACAAGATTAACAAATCATTCATCTTCCTTAATAGATAGCATTTTAACTAATGATTTTTTTAACAAGCTGCTTAAAAAAGATATTGTCTTAAAAAATCATTAAAAGTGAAACAAAAACGGTATATTAAATGTTTAAAATATAAATCAGTCAATTATAAAAATAACTTCTTATAAGGAGTTATTTTTATGTTAACTTATTTATCATAAAAATAACTCCTTATAAGGAGTTATTTTAATGATTGACTGATTTATATTTTAAACATTTAATATACAGTTTTTGTTTCACTTTTTATGATTTTTTAAGGTTTTTAATGATTTTTTAAGTAATATCTTTTTGCATTTTTGTGGAGTTTTCGAAATTAGTTTTATAAATTATAATTTATAAATATAATTTCGAAAACTCCGCAAAAATGCAAAAAGATATTACTCCTTCGACGTTTTGAAAGATATACTCTTCAAATTTTTTAAAGCCTCTAATGCTCAAGGATCCTTTCCAGACTCTCTAAAAGTAGCAAAAATTACTCCTATTTATAAATCAGGTTACCATTGTAACATTACAAATTATCGTCCTATTTCAGTTCTTCCAATTTTCTCTAAAATACTAGAAAGAATAATGTATAACATAGTCTACAATTATTTTGTTGATACTAAAGTTTCATATAATAATCAATTTGGCTTCCATTCTACTGAGCACGCCATACTCCAACTAACACGCAGCTTTTCTGAGTCTTTTAAAAATTCTCATTATACCCTAGGAGTATTCATCGATTTGTCTAAAGCTTTTGATACTGTCGATCACGACATTCTATTAAAGAAATTTAAACTTTATGGAATTAAAAATAAATTCCTAAGCTGGTTCAAAAGCTATCTTAGTATTCGAAATCAGTTTGTTTATAGCCAAGACTCTTCTTTGCCTTTATTAATGAATGTAACATGTGGTGTTCCACAGGGAACCATAGTTGGGCCCCTACTATTTTTAATATATGTAAATGACCTCAACAAAGCCTCTAACTTAACCACTATAATTTTTGCTGATGACACAAATCTATTTCAATCTCATAAAAACATAAATACACTTTTTGATAATATGACACAAGAATTAAATAAAATCTCATTTTGGTTTAAGAAAAACAAATTGTCCCTCAATATTGATTAAAAAAATGGCTACTTTTTTACCCAGTATCCAGAAAAAATGTTTACCAAATACAATGCCCGACCTCTTCATTAATAATACATTACTAAAAAGAGAAAAAGTTATAAAATTTCTCTGAGTTCTTGTAGACGAAAACTTATCCTGGAATCAACAAATCGATAATATCTACTTGAAAGGTGCTAAAAGTATTGGAATTATATATAAAGTTCGACATATTTTAAATAAATAACAGTTAAAACAAATTTATTATTCGTTTATCCACTGCCATTTAAATTATGCAAATATTGTATGGGGAAGCGCTCACAAAACTAAACTTAAATCTGTTTATCAGCATCAGAAACACGCAGCTTGCTTATTTAATTTTGTAAATTGTTTTTCAAATTCAAAACCACTTCTGAGAGAAATAAAAGCCTTAAATGTATACGAACTAAATGTTTAAATTTAAAAATCATTTATCTCCTGATGTATTTATGAACCTTTATAATGTAAAATCCATAAACAAATACAATCTTCGCAATGGAAAAAATCTACAAGAACCTTTCTGCCAAACTAAATTTGAACAACTAATTATTTACCTTATTTATGGAATAGAATAGTTTTGCCAAATTTTGTCAAATTTGTCATTTATGTTGATATTTTTTTTTTTTTTTTTTTTTTAAGTTGATTAAGGTGCCCCAAGAAGTCCTTACGGTCTTATCACAGAGCACCGCGGAAGAGCATTTAATGGGAAGTTCACGCCTCCTTCCCAACCGATGTCGCAAGACTTGCCCAGAGGTGGGGTTTGAACCACGGATCTTACGTTTCTGAGGCAAGTGCGCTACCACTGCGCCACGGCTGCTCTATTTTTACTGTTGCCATGTTGATATTTTTATTGCCATATTGATATTTTTATTGATTAATTTGATTTTATTGTTATTATTATTTTATTTGATATTTTAAAGGGTTTTATGATAAGATCGTATGATCTTCTGGAAGTCCTGCCGATTATATTTGTAATAAAGCTATTTAAAGGTAAATAAATTTACAAAAAAAAAAGGTAGCTCTTAGAGAGTTCTTCACGAGAAATAACTTAAGGTGGTACACCACTAAAAAGCACTTTTTCAATTTAAAATTGGAATAAAACCAAAAACTAATATTTTTCTGATTATAAATTTATAAAAAAAAATATTTGAAATGAAATTTTTTTCTAAAAGTTTTTTTTACATCCATAATGGCGGAAAAACTGCTTAAAAAATGCATAAAATTGAATAACTTTGTGACGTGATATCTTCCGTTATATACATTTTCTCTAGTTCAAACTTAGTATATTGTTGCATTATAATGTTTTATTCCGGTTGACAGATGGATTTTTAATTTAAGGACATATTTTAAGTTTTATTACGAATTATTGAAAATATGCTTGAAATTCTAAGTAATTTGACTTAACATGTGAACTAATTTCTTTATTTAAAAATATTTAAGAAGAATTTTTTAAATCGCATCTGTTAACCGAATTTCTTAAGTATATTGAATATACCCTGAAAATTTCAGGCAAAAATCATTAGCCAATACAAAGATATTACGTTTCAAAGTTACCCTAGTATTACAAAAATGAAAAACTGTAAAAAACACATTTAAAGTTTTTTTCCAGTAAATTCTTGGTTAATGTCCACCAGAAACATATGACTGATTAGTTTCATTTGAATTTTGTTTATCACTGAACCCTTTGGCTGTTGATCTTAACTTTTTTCTTTGCTTTATACACTTTTGTGTCGACTTTCGTTTCATTTGATTCACACGAGAATTGTCAAACTGAACAGATGTTATTACTGTTACATACCCAGTCAAATTGAACTCTTTTAAAACATCCAAAATACCTTTACTACCATCATTAAAATGAATAACAGCAGAGTAAGTTCCCATTTCAACTGTTTCTCTACTGACAAAAGTGTTTTTGGGAACTCTAGACCATATGAGGGCATTCAAGGACTCATTAGGGTTTCGTGTCTTACCATGAAGGCATTTAGATAGCAGTTGATCGTCTTGTAAGCTTTTAAAAATTGTTATTAGCAGGTTTTTAATCCAGACTGGAATTGAATTTGATGGTATATACTGCTTTGTTTTACTCCAATACCTGCACCAGCTTTCAGAATCACGAGGACAAAACAGATGACGCTCATCTTGATTTAGAATATTTGTAAAGTGGAAAAGAAAAGCATATATAGACTTCTTCATAGCATAAATATTAGTAGTGTTTCTTCTAATAGCAATGCCATAGTAGTTTTGCATCGAATTTATTATCTTATCTGTCAGTTTATTTTTACCAGACAATGGTGTTTTAGTGCCACTATGTAATTTTACTAAACTCCGTAATCGGGTACCCATACGCTTATAGTATAGTTCAAAACTTTCAAAGTATAGTTCAAAACTTTACGAATATAAAAAAGAAGCCTAGCATAGCCTAGGTATATTTCATAAAAAAGAAGCCAAGCATAGCCAAGCTTAAGCATAGATTTTAGGGATTGAATTAGGGTTTTTTATTCTGTTGCTAAGGCGTTGCTATGGTCAAAATTATCAACAACTTTAGAAAAACGCATTTTTAAAGTGTTTTATGTAATTGAACAATATAAGATGGTTATATCAAATGAAAAAGGATAAAGTTTGGAAAAAAACAAGTCCAAAAACTAAATTTTGAAATTTTACTCCAAAATCACTGTTTTTTTAGTGGTGTACCACCTTAATATGCATCCGAAGACAGATGCATATCAGGGGGAAATTTCCTTCAAATCCCTTTGCATAAATGCTATTCAGAAGATCTAAAGGTCGATCATTTATCAGTAGATGACGTCGAACACACGTGATGGAACTCATCAATAAACTCGTCTTCACTAAGATCTGGATTTGGATACAGAAGTACGAGATCTTTAACTTTAGATGAAGATAACAAAGTAAAGAATTTTAATTTCTTTATTGGATGTTTTCAATTTTTTATTTGACATATTGATAATTTTTTTTTTTTTTTTTTTTTTGTCATCTGATGATGCCTGATGTCCAGGGGGAACCAACTCGGATCCCCAACCCCCTGTGCGCCCCCTGTTATTTTGTTTAGAGATTAGTAAATGTAAACAAATTTTGTTTTGTACAAGTGAAAATTTTCAACAAAATTCGTTAAAACGAACAGAATAACTTTAAGGCTATGAAAAATAAGTTAAAAAATTAATTTATGCAAAGTTAACTAAGAAAGGAAAAAAAAATTAATTTTTTCATTTTTGAAAACATTTTTATTTTAAAAGCTACGAATAAAAAAAAACTTTTATTTAGTATTATTGTTTTGCACTTTTTAATTTCTTTTTTGCGTAGAGTAAAACATTGTTTTACCGGTTTTTACATCCATTTAAAACAATATCGTACAACTTCATCAATATATTCTTGAAACAAAGCTGTGTTGACTGACACACTAACAGCTTCGCAGTGAATAATATTTAAACCATTGACGGCCAATATCATCGAAACGTTACGTTGCCTTGGGTGAATGATCGTGTTTGGTGTTACTCTTCTTGCCCATGAATGACTGCGAAACATGTGTGAATTAAATGAACTTTCATTAATAAGAACAATATTTCGATAGCGATTAATAGGCAAGATTGAAGTATACCACCTAACATATTCAATACGAAGATTTTTTACATCATTGTCGTTTCTTCTTTCACAAATTGGTCGAGTAATTTTATATGTGTTTCCAAGATTGGTCACCCATCTCCAGACAGTTTTAATTGATACATTTACATTTAAAGCATATTTAATTTCAATTATAGTTGTCGTTGTGTTATCGTTTATAAGCTCTTCAATTCTTCTTCTAATCTCTTCATTATAAATAACTTGACAAGCGCCAGCTCTAGAACCAGGAAGTGTTGAATTCGTTCGATCATACCTTCTTAAAATTGATTTTATTGTGTCGATTAACTCCTGTTATCCTTGATCAAGGACTAGATTTACAACAAGATCTCGCATGTTTTGGGAAACGGAATTTCGCGGCATGAAGATTCAGATTGAGTTTTTCGTGGCAATGAAGTTTCAGATTGAATTTTTCTTTGATCAACGATTAATCTCAAAACAAATTTTCGCTTATTTTGGCAAACAGAATATTGCTGCATGTTTTAATTAAAATCTAATATACCTCATGCACTAAATATTTTATTAGGAAATCATGGTTGTTTTAATTATCATCATGCATGTTTTAATTGAACATCATGGTTGTTTTGCCAATACAGTATGTGTATAAAAAATATGTAAAAAAATATGGTTTTGCATCCATTTAAAACAAACGTGACATCCATTCAAATTTAAAATAAATTCCATTAAATTAAAATAAATTAATATAATATTAATAAAAATAAATTTATATAATATTAGATAAATAAATATATAAAGAAGACCTTTTTTTTAAAAATAATATAGAATGTTGAAATTGCGCATGCGTTAAATGTTTTGAATGAAAATCACGATTGTTTTAATTGAAAATCACATTGTTTTAATTGATTGTCGCGGTGTTTTAAATAAATGTCATGGTTGTTTTAAATGTTGTCATGATTGTTTTAAATGGATGTAAAAACCGGTAAAGCTTTTTAAATAATGATTTTAACGATATAAAGATTAAATAACAAAAAAAAATCCCAATTAAATGCCAAATGCCGAAGCTCTCCCATCAAATTATGAAATAATTTTACTAATACTAGAAATTTATTAGGAAAATGTAACAAATGCGGTAAAGTAAAAGTGTTACATCAGCTATCAACACAAACAGTAAGAAAACATCAACACAAACTGGAAAAAGGTATTTTTGCCAGGAAAAAGGTATTTTTCCAGGAAAAAGGTATTTTTGCCAGGAAAAAGGTATTTTTGCCAGGAAAAAGGTATTTTTGCCAGGAAAAAGGTATTTTTGCCAGGAAAAAGGTATTTTTGTAAAAATGATTTTGTTAAAAGTGTGAGATTCTTATAAAGATTTAACACTTTATGAGCAAAAAAAAATAGCTGTTATTTAAAAGCTTGTTATTTTTTTTCCTGTACACTGTATGCGGGGCTGAGAGCTTTTATGACACTGAGAGCTTTTATGACGCCCGGGGCGTAGCAGCAATTAGGCGCTACTATAAGCATGCACATTTTAAAATTAAAAGCATGCACAACTATATAAGTCAATGACTGTTTTTATTTTTAATAATGTTAATTAACATTCATATTTTCAGGAACCGCATTTGGATTAATAACACTTATGCAGCACATTCACTGATTAGGAATAATAAACAGATTTTATGAAATTAATATTTAAAACAAGTTTTTCTAGCCTTTTTACAAGCTAAATTTAAATCAGAATGTATATAGATTGTAAAATAGGCTATTGACGCTTTGAGTATATTTGGTTTATAAAGCCTAAAGTGTTTCCATTAGTGAAAAATGAAGACTCCATCAAACTATTGAGATGCAAAATATCTTCCATAAAATTGTCTTCTATTTCACAAGCTTTAATTTTTTCCTGTTCTTGATCTTTCAACCTCAAGAATGAAAATCTTTAAAAAAAGTTTTCAGTCTTAACTTTAATTGTAAATAAGAAGTAATTTTGTATTGCAATATAAAGTCACTGCGTTCTTCGAGTAAAGTTAAGTATTTTTAGTTCTTGTTCGAGAACTAAAATATTTTATTAACAATTTTGCGCGTTGTTGGACACGTTTGAGTAGAGAAATTTACAAATACAAAACTCTAGGTGCGGTTTAATGTACAGCAGATACAGTTTTTTACATAGCTCTGACACCGAAATGACTTTTTGAGACATACAAGCATTCGAATTCCAACCCAAGCTGCTGCTTCTACTTGTACTCTAAGGTTATAAGATACTAGTGCTTCGCTTATTTATTTTGCATATAAGAGATTTCAAACAATTTCTTTTATAATATTGACTACTAACGATGTCTCTCTTTTCAACATAACCCAAATAAACAACACTTGTTGTTTTGAAGAAGATGAAGAACATATTTTTTGGCTTAAATCTGTCGCATCTTACAATAGCTCTTGGAGTTTCACCTTTATCAATTAGAGTTGTGTCCAACTTTTCTCAAATGAAACCACAACTTATCCCCTGTAATAATATCACTTAGCTTCCATGTACCGTTTCTGAAAAGGGCTAAATTTTCTTGTACATGGCTCAACTCTTTTTTTGCTATTTTGATCGGTTAACTCGTGGGGTATCCAAGTTGATGTTACGTGGTTTGAGGGGTGCCTTGAGCAAAGATCATTTTCGAGAATCTCTCTACCGTTTGTAAATAATGTAACCCACTAGCCAACTGTTTTATATTTTGGTGCTTGGTCACCATGAACTAAAACTAATTCATCGTCTATGGTTAGTGCTAAAACTCCGAGTAGAGCACGGGTTTTAATATTATTATTATGATGAATATTATTATTATTATATATTTTACCATAAAAAAAATTACAAAATGATTTATCATAAAATATAAAAAAACGGCTGAGGTAAGAAGAAAAAAGTCTTATCACCAAGCTCCTTTAAAATATTAATATACAGTATTGGACAAAACATTTGCAACCAACATCGAACAATGCTAAAAAGTGTTCCTAATTTTACATGTCTTAAAAACGAAACGAACTATACTACTACAGCAAACAGGTCAGGAGTCTGGAGTCATAGCATGCCATGACATGAGAAATTAGCTGACAGGTGACAGCACACAGGCAGAATTTTGTTGACAAGTGCCATTTTGCAGCGGACAAAACAAGTGCAACTTTTTTGGTTTGTTTCATTTTCTTAAGTCTGGTCCGTGTCAACGTCACGGAAGTTTTTTAATAACTAAAGGAAGTATCCAAAAGTTTTCAGAAGCATGCAGAAGCTTCCAGAAGTTTCCAGAAGAAGCATCTGGAAGTATCTAGAACAGGTTCACCCAGGTTCATTTTACTATATAAGAGACAAGCAAACCGACATGTAGTTCAGTCAGTATATGGAAGTCATTCAGTCAGTATTATCAAGACAGTTTATCGAAGTGAGTTTTATCAAAGTGTTTTATCAAAGAACATCAATACAAGAAGTGAAATACAATAAGTGTTTCATTACATCAATACAGTCCACATCCAACCAAGACGTTGTGTTCCACAGAGCATAATTGTACCATCACAAGGTAAATGTAACACGGTAAGCCTTAAGAAGCGTGATTATTTATTTTTATGACTTCAAGTGCAAAAATGGCTCACAACAGTCTTGGATTGGAACTAAGAAAGAAAATTATTGGCGATTACCTAAGTAGAATGTCACAAAAAAGTATTTGTGACAAATATCGCGTGAAAAAATGGACCGTATCAAGACTATGTTCCAAACATCGTTCTACGGGGAAGTTGGCAGCAGATAACAAAGGTGGAAGACCGCGTTCCACAACTTCTAGAGAGAATTCTATGATTGTAAGATCCGTCAAAAAGGATCCCTGGATATCATCAGTCGAGATACAAAAGCAATTAGAGCTGCCGGTATCGGACCGAACAATCAGACAACGTGCTGTTGAAGCCGGATTGTTTTCTCGACGCCCTGCAAAGAAACCGCTGATTTCACTAAAAAACCAGAAGAAAAGACTTCTGTTTGCTACATCTCATATTGACTGTAATGTGCAGAATATGGCGAACTGTCCTGTTCAGTGATGAATCGAAGTTCAACATCATTGGGAGCGATGATATTTGCCGTGTACGTCGACCGGCCGGAAAACGCCTCGAGTTACTGCCATAAGTCCGTGAAGCATGGTGGAGACAATGTAATGGTCTGGGGGTATTTTTCTGCTTATGTTCTAGGTCCAATACATCGAATCGATGTAATAATGGACCGTTTCATGTATAAAAATATCCTGAAAGATGTTATGTTACCTCATGCTGAATGGAATATGCCAATAAAATGGGTTTTTCAGCAAGACAACGATCCAAAACACACTGCAAAAGTAGTCAAGCAGTGGCCGCCTCAATCTCCGGATCTCAACCCTATCGAGAACCTGTGGGAGATTGTCAACCGCAGAATTAATTGTGAAGGTGTTCGTAATAAGGATCAACTGTTTGAACAAATCCAAAAGGCCTGGGCAGCAATTCCACAAAGTTTCATTGATCACCTGATCGAATTTATGCCTCGAAGGTGCAAGGCTGTGATTCACAACAAAGAATTCGCCACGAAATATTGATAGCGAAATACAGCTTGGTCAACATTTTGCGGAGTTGCACTTGTTTTGTGCAGAAGGAAATCAAAATTTTTTAATACTTTTGATTAATTTATTAATTTTCATGTACAAATAATGAACTTTGTTATGAATAAAACTTGAAGAACGTTGTCTCTAAACAGTTACATAGTTATTTCTCTAAATTAAAAAAATGCAGCACTTTTATATAAAGAAACTAAATTAGCATTATTTGGTTGCACATTTTTTGTCCGATACTGTATATTTATGAATGTGATTAGTTTAACAAAATATATATACGTGAGTTGCGAAATGCTTTCAATAGTCTGAAAAAATAATAAATCTGCTAGCTTTGATGAAATTAGCGCAAATATAGTTAAAGCAATCTTTGATATTATTAAGCCATCTTTTTTTCACATTTTTAGCCTTTCATTAAAATCAGGTATTGTACCTGAGAAGTTAAAAATAGCTAAAATCAATATTTGTGTCATTACCAGTTTTAGAAACAGCTGTTTCTAAAGCTGGTAATGACACAAATGTTTCTAACCATAAATCTATTTATTTCCTAGCATGCTTCTCGAATTTACTAGAACGTGTTATGTATGATATATTAATTATTTTAGGTGCTCCAAGAAGTCCTTACGGTCTTATCACAGAGCACTGTGGAAGAGCATTAGAAAGTTCATGCCTTCTTCTTTATCGATGTTATTAAACTTGTTTAATAGTTATTGAGTTAATAGACTTAATAATAATTTAACTGAGAACAATATATTATATAGTCAACATTTTGGGTCTAAAATAAATCACCCAACTGATCATGCAGTAATTGAACCAACAAACTATATACCCCATGGGTTTAATAATAATTGTTATACATTAGGAGTTTTTATTGATCTTTCAATAGCATTTGACAAAGTTATCAATAAAATGGTAATAAAAAAAGAAGATCTTTATGGAATATTAAGCAATACGCCTCAATACGCCTCTTATCACACACAATAACCATAATCCTTCTCAAAATCCATCTCTAAGCGATGAGCCTTATTCACGAGTTATTACATCAGCTGATATTACAAATTGCATTTCACAATTAAATAGTAATAAGCCTCCAGATAACTGTGGGGTAAGTGCTGAACACTTTCTCTCATAATAACAACCTTTTTTTGTGGCTCGCTAAATTCTATTACAGTATTCTAACAAATGGAAAGGTGCCAAACGATCTATCAACTTCAACAATTATTTCACTTGTTAAGTCATATAAAAATCACTTAATAATCCGGATAATTACTAAGGAGTTAGTATTTTACCAATCTTTACTAAACTTCTAGAATATCTAATACTACAATTCAGTTTGTCACAAGGGGTGTGACAAGGGTCTATTCTATCGCCGCATTTATGTAACATTTATACTGAAAGCATCCTAAATGAAATAGTCTCAGAATGTAAATTAGGATTCAACAATAAATAGCATTTATACTGATGTAATTGCAACAATAGTCCATTGTACAATACCTTAACTGTGCCGAAGCTTCTTTATGGTCTTGAGCTATGCAAATACGATCTTAGCAAAATAAACGCTGTTGGAAGAGCAGTCTTAAAATCATTTTTCTGTATCTTAAAGTATAATAACATTCATTTTTCAAAATAGAGGATATTTCAGCTATTCTGCTTAGGAACAAAGTAAATCTTTTTATCAGGTGGTTGAAAAATCAAAATTGCTATTCACTGATTATCAATCAATTACAGGCAAAACAGAACTAAAAAACCTTTACAAATGAAGTGTTTGAAGCCTGCAACCCACTTGGTTTAAACTTTGTCTAGTGCATGATAAATGGCAAAAAAATTAAATTCACGCGACTTTTCGAAGACCTGCAAGCTGATGTTGTGTCAATGTTGAAAGAAAAGTTATAGTTTTGCATTTAAAAAAAAAAAGAGAGTCGTTTAAAATTTTGATGGAGTAGAATGTTCCGAGAAGTCTGATTCAATAATTTGTGGAAATCACACCAACTGGTTATTAGCATTTAATGCTAACAACTACAATAGCCGTGTCGTTTTAGCTGATTTCAATTTAATTGGTGACTAGTTTATTATATTTTATTTTACCTGTAATTTATTGCCGTGTGATAAAGAGAAAATATAATACAATAATAATAACTTACTCTGTCACTTCCTTTAAAATTACCCAATCTGTTTAGGAATTATATAGATAATAAAATATTATGAAAATCTCATATTAAATCTATTAAAAATCTCCAAAAATATTTCTCTGCTCTCTAGAGTTAAGCGATTTTTAAATGTTGAGCTTTTAAAAATGGCTTCATCACATAAATTATATTCAATCAAAAATTAGTAAAACAATTGGTTTGATGAACTGTATTCGCCCATATGTAACATCAAAAAGTCTGAAACTAGTATATTTTGGCCTTATACATTGTTTTATTTACTATTCTAATATTACATGAGCTAGTACTCAACCAACAAAACTTAAAAAAATATTTTCTTTAAACATGAAAAACCACTAATGAAAGACATACAAATGATGAGTATATATGAAATTAATATTTACCAACGCTTAATTTTTATGTATAAATATAATAACAGCCTGATTCCAAAAACCTTTAATAATAAATTTAAGAAAAATGTTAAAAATAATTACTCTCTTAGAATAAACCAATGGAATACTTATAAATTGCCTAGAATTAGGAGCAAGTATTCTGAATATGTAATAGCATACCGTAGACCGAAACTATGGAACATATTTCAAAAAACCAAACATTTAAATACGGTAAAATCATTAAACTCCTTTAATTTTCTAATAAAAAATGAAATTTTTAAACATTATAAATAATTTTGCAATTTTTTCTAAATGAACATCGAATTCCATTATTCTTAGTTTGAAAAAAAAATTGTGTCTTTTTTAAATATTTAAAACAATGTCAGTATTTTTTAAATTCCTTTCTTTCTTTAAATGTAAATATTTATGGAAGTTTTTTTTTTTTTTTAATCTTTTTATTATATTGGAATTGTACAATTGTATTTTTAACAATCTCATTCTATGTTAAACTTGTAAAGCCCGCATAGGGGCTCTATGAAAAGGTTGTAGTGACTTTAGTCATCCGTATCTTCTTTGAGCCCCTGCGTGATTTTATAAATCAACTTTTTTTTGTATGTAAATGTTTCTTTGTAATTGTATTTTCTTATTATATAAACAGCAAACATATATAAACTAAAAAAACAAAAAAAAATTATTATTACAAATCGAATATATAATGACATTTCTATGGAACTTTTTAATAATTCTCTACTTTCTGAAAGCTGGGACGAAATTTTGCAAATTCAAAACACAGATACATAACAGTTTATAACAGTTTTCTTCGGATAATTAAAAAACACTATAATAATGCTTTCCCAGTGGTAACAAAAATTACTAAAACTAAAACATTTATAAACCCTTGGATTACACCAGGAATAATAAAATCATCAAAAAAAAAAAAAAAAACGATTGTATGAAGTGTTTTTGAAAAAAAGAACTTATGAAAATGAATTAAGGTATAAAGATCACTTTGAATCAATTATAAAACTTTCAAAGAAGTTAATTCAAATAAAATAATAAAATTTTAAGGCGATACTCAAAAAACGTGGCAAGTCATTAAAGAAATAATTGGAAAAAAAAACACTTAAGCTAAATGGTCTTCAAAAAAACTAAATTATCATTATCAAGATATTACAAATGAATCTATAATTGCTATAACATCTAACGAGGTGTTTGTCAATGCAGGTTCAAATTTAGCATCAAGATTAAAACACAGTGAGTTTAACAAAGAGAAATACTTAACTCCTAGCAAATCAATAATGGAAAATGCTGGTTTAACAGAAAAAGAATTATTAAAGAGTTATTAGGTGCTGTGCATTCATTAAAATTAAACAAAGCACTAGGACATGATAATGTTAGTAGTAATGTTGTAACTAAATGTATTTTCTATATTAAAAATGTTCTTTTGCATATATTTATATTTCGTTTAAACAATGAATCTTTCCAAAAAAAAACTAAAATTGCAAGGGTAATACCAGTTTTTATATCTGGAGATGATACTAATTTCTCGAACTATAGACCTATTTCCATACTTCCTTGCTTCTCGAAAATACTAGAACGCATTATGTATAACAAATTATACTCATTTTTAGAAAAAAATAATATTCCTTACAACAAACAATTTGGCTTCAAAACAGGGCACTCTACTGAATATGCCAGTTTATTATTTTTCAAGGTTTTGACAAAAACAAGTTCATTTTAGGTGTTTTCATAGATCTTAGTGAGGCATTCAACACTGTTGATCATAGTATTTTAATTAAAAAATTAGAAAACTATGGAATCAAAAATATAAACATAGCTTGGTTCAAAAGCTACTTATCTAATAGAAAACGATATATTTCATTTGGCAATGAGAACTAACAATATGACAATTATTTGCGGCGTTCCTCAAGGATCTACATTAGGACCACTTTTATTTTTAATCTATATTAATGATTTAAGCAAAACTTCTAATATTCTAGATTCTATATTATTTGCTTATGACACAAATTTATTTTATTCTCATAGTGATATAACAACATTATTTAAAACGGTCAACATAGAACTTCTAAAACTAACTGAATGGTTAAATATGAATAAACTTTCAATTAATTTAACTAAAACCAAATATACTATCTTTCATCGCCTTCATGAAAAAGATAAAATCCCTATTGCACTTTCAAAACTTATTATTGGAGAATACAACGTAAAAAGAGAATGTTCAATAAAATTTCTCGGTGTAATACTAGATGAAAACATAAATTGGAAAGACCACATAAACATGATTCAAAATAAAATTTCTAAAAATATCGGATTACTCTATAAAGCAAAACCATACTTGGATCAATCATGTTTGAAATACATATATTACTCATTTATTCACTCCTATCTTAATTATGCAAACATTGCTTGGTGCAGCACCAATAAAACAAAGACAAAAATGCTATTTAGCAAACAAAAACATGCAATCAGATTATTATCAAATGCACACCGCCTATCACATTTTAGACCATTGTTCAACAATCTAGAAATATTAAGTTTGTACCAATTAAATATATATCATTTGCTAATTTTTATGTATAAAACTAATAATAATACAATACCAAATATCTTTAAACTATTATTTAATAAAATTCAACACAAATACATGACTAAATATTCAAGTATGAGTCCACCAAGTTCTCAATAACTATTAGAGGACCTAATGTATGAATTAAGTTAATTAGTAATGATATTAAAACACTTACAACACTTGAACAGTTTAAACAAAAGCTAAAACTATTGCTTTTAAATAACAATCAAACAGAGAATTATTCTTAAATCTATCTTTAAAAATATTATATTTGAAAATTATATATATATTAGTGCATACTTTATTTGTCTGAAAAGGACTAAAGTCTTTAATTATATATACATTACTGTCAATTATCTTATGAAAAAATATTATGGATTTACAGCATTTATGTACGAATGCGTGTCTACGTGTATATGTATGCGTGCGCAAGTGTGTATATGTATACATATATATATACATGTGTATATGTACATATCTCTTTTAATTGTAAATTAACTTGTAATGAATGAATTATTATATTTTCTTTCAATTAATAACTTTGAAATTTGAATATAAATAGCATTTTATTACCGTAGTTAACCTTCATGTTATTGAGAACTTTTTAAAAACGAAAAATATTTTTTTAACATTAAAAATAATTTCGACTCTATTAAAAAAAACTCTATTAAACTATTTTGCATTTTGTATAAACTTCTTTGAAACATTTTTCTTTTTTCTCTCATTTTTAATTTTAGTTACAACGTATTTATATGAATATCTTGAAAAAACAAGGGACTTGGTCATAAAGCAAACCTGTCTTCTTCTCGTCCTTTCCATTTTTATATATATTATAAAACACGGAACTTGTAAATATTTAAATAGGGAAAAAAAAAATTTAGAAAATAGTACAAAAAATATTTTACCAACTTGTTGCCCCTCACGTTTGGGGCTGAGGAGGAAGGGGAGGGGGATGAAGTAAAAGAGCTTTTCCGTTCCCAGTCGTTACTCACCACAATTTTTTGTAAAGCCTCATTATTTAATATAAGTATAAAGGTGTAATAATGTAAGGTTGATATAAAGGACTGCTTTAAAATTGTCAATTCATATAGTTTAGTTTAGTTATTTCAGTGGTTACTAATTTAAAATATTTACAACTATCTATAAGAATTTTTCAAATTTTGAACAATAAAAAACTGTTTGCTACTTTTTCTTTGAAATTATCAACGAGGGCGTCCTGCATCAGGCCCCTCTGTACTGACAGTCTTCGATACTCGTGGTCATCTGGCATACCATATTCATTCATACCGATATTCATCCAGACAATTTTTAAACTTGATAACCGCAGTCGCGTTGATTAGTATTTGCGACAGTGCATTCCATTGGGACGCAGCACAGATTTTTTTATGCTTTATAGAAAGAATGATACTTTTTAATATTTACAATGCACAAGATTTTTGCTAAATCGTAAACATCTAAGAGAAACAAATTTGGTTGAGAGCCACTTATCTATAAAATTCCTTGATTTTGCAAATAATAATGGTGTTACTACTCTTACTATAGAAGCTCTGATATAGAGTAACTTCTTAACATATAGTAATCAAAAAATGCAGCCGTTAGACTCTGTATTTTCTCCATTTATAGTTAATTATAATGATGCAGCGCAGTATGTTAATTATAATGATGCAGCATCAGATTTTTTAAGTAGTGTTGTTACTGAGAAACAATCCAAACACATATTAAACAAACACTGGAAAAATTGTGAACGCCAATAGCTTAATACTCTCACGAGAAAAGCCTCAAGAGTTTTTTTTCTGAGTACAAGGGAAACCAACGATGCTGAATTGAGTACAAAACAAACCGACGATTCTGAAATTGTAAATTTTGTAAGCTCTTTTTTTTTTTTAAAAAAAAAAAAAGAACTTCCTAAGACTGCTGAATAAAAAATTAGGATAAAACCTCGTGAAAAAGCTAGTAGAATAATACAGGCACATGCACTAACATATAAATATATATAGATTAAAAATATATATATAGAATAAAAAATTTGTCTTGTTTTTGAAAGCGATTTATTACGTGAGGAAAATGATTCCAATTCTTGGTTGCAATAATTTTATCTTTTTTCAAAAAAAAACATTTCTTATTTTTATTACTTATTTTTTATTATCATCTTTTATGGTGTCCCAAAGACTGTATCCCATGGGTGGGGTACCTAGATACAAATGGAACGATAGCTTCCTTCCGTGACACAAGTTTTAATGGTTATAACAAAAAATTTAATACTCCCGACAAAATATCTTTACCAGAAACTAAATAGGTATTTGCATGTAGCATGATGTAAGGTATTATGGGAACCATTTTAACATTTTTAGTTTTTCTTTCATTTCAAATTTAGTTTACAAAGTTCATTTCTTTTGATAAAAAAAGACATTTAATCTTGCCCTATAAAAAAAAACGTGTTTAAAAAAAGTTAAAAAACCAAAAGTGTATACATTTTTAGACATCATGATCATGACCTCATCCATATTCATTTTTGCCTAGTTCTAATTAGTCAAATTATGCATTTACACGTAACAATTTACAAATTAATAATATATCAATTTATTGAACAAAATATTTATAGCCCTTAAAAATTACATATAGTTCACAAAAAAAGTTCACATTTAGTTAGCAGTTTACACTTAAAGTTTATATCATTACCCACCAACAATAGACAATGTGGACAAGATTTCGCAATATGTGGTCATTTTAAGTTGAGGTCTACCTTCTGCATTACCGAGTAATGTAAACTTTTTATCATTAAGGAGTTGTTCCTTAAATAACCTTTATAAAACAATAAAAGGGATGCGCTAAAAAACATTGATGAACTATTGCAGATTAAATCAGCTACACAACATTACAGATAAAACTTTTGAAAAAACCAATAAGTCTCGTTCGTTAATTTATAAGAAACTAATAAACTCAAAAAATTTATAAGAAATATTTCAAATCTTAAAATAAGTAATAAAAAAATACAAACTTTAAAATTTTAGAATTGTGTTTAATTAAAAATTATATATATATATATATATATATATATATATATATATATATATATATATATATATATATATATATATATATATATATATATATATATATATTATATACTCACGCAGCAAATATTCATATTGAACTTTTAAACATATTAGTTGAAAAGAAATATATAATTCAAGATTGTAATAAAATAAGATAATTATGTGATGATGTCAAAAAAATCTTCTTTTTTTTAATTATAAATTTGAAAAAAAAAAAACAAACAAACAAAACCCATTTATTTGAAACTTGATAATAAATCTAATTTTTCAGATTAAAAAAAATAAAAAATATATTTTACCATTATTTACTTTCAGAAACAAACAAAAAATAACACTAAAAATAACACTAGAATCTCTACAACTAACCATATACATTAAAAAAAAAAGTTCTCAATTATCTAAACACTCAACAACATGCAGTTGCAGACTATCTAAATCAGGAAAACCTTGATTACACTTGGGGCATTTTTGTTCCTCAGAATGATAATATGGTCTTTGATTAATAACATTTTCAAAGGGCTTTCTTCTGTTAAAATAGTTTGGTTCATCATTATAATAACTTTGATTAGTCTCATAGGAATGATTATTAGAGCCATTTCTTGAATTTCCTAACGGAGCAGACCTGTCGGAGTTGAAAAAGTGTGGATTAGACTGATTAAATCTACCTGTCATAGAAGAGTTACTATAACGTTGCTGAACATCTGACAATGAGCTGCTTGTGAGATGTTTAATTTCTTCTTTTAATCTTGTATTCTCAAGTATATGTTCATCGAGCTGCTCATTAATCCTGCATAAGTCTTGATGGATTTTCTCTCGCGCTGCCCTTTCAGCTCTAAAATCATTTTCATAGGCATCCATCTAAACAACAGTGCATATATAGAATATATATTTAACTTATAGTTCAAAAATATTTAAAATTTTTGAGTACAAACCTAATGGAAATTTTATAAAAATATAAGTCTTACTTGTGTTTGATAAACAGGTATTGAATCGACTTCAGCACTCATTTTCTGAATTGTGACATTTAAAGCGTCCATTTGTTCTTTAAGAGTGCATATTTCATTATCTTTTTCTCGAATTTTGTTTTCAACTTGCTCTTTTTCCTAAAGTAAACGATTTAACGTAAATTAATGAAATTTGATTTAAAACTATTTTAAAATTTTGTCATTTGAGTTATAGATTGGATTATTTCCATATAATTCTAGAATATTAGACTTAATTATTAGTGCATTATTTTTAAAGATGTGCCAGATTCAGATTAGGCGAGGTACCAGTTTCCATGCATCACACTAAAAATATGGAGTCTGGTTCTGAGTATTCAACTCTAGGTAAATTGTGTAAAGTTTTTGTAATCATGATTTGTAAATTTACTTGCACAGATATAATTAAAATTCTACATATATTTATTTTAACATGACAAAATTATGCTGGAAAAATGACTTAAACTAGAGTTTTTTACAATGACTAATTTTGCTACTGTAAAAATTTTAAGTTATTTTTAAAGAAAGTTGATATATATATATATATATTATATATATATACATATATATATATATATATATATATATATATATATATATATATATATATATATATATATATATATATATATATATATATATATATATATATATACACATATATATATATATATTTTTTTTAAATATTTTAAAATTTAAATTTTTTAAAAACTTAAAATTTTTTCGCATAAGTCCTTAAAATATACCGCTAAATTAACTATTTAACAGAAATAAAGCATTACATCATTAACAACCAATAGGAAGATGGTTCGCAAAAAAGTTTGCATTTTACCAGTTCGCAGTTTGCGTTTCGCATTTTACCTAGTACCTACTTCACCTTCTTCATCAATTTTATCTTTTATTACAGTATAAGCTATTTGTGCAATTGTCTTGACATCATTTGCGAGATTTCCCATTACATTACTTTTAAGTACAGCTAAAGAACTATTTTGAGTAAATCCTTTTCTAATAATTGAAAGACAAGTTGGAAAAAGTTGAATTTTTCTATGATTATATTACAAAAATATATACTAGTATGTATAGAAAGTGTAAGAGTTAAAAAAAATATCCGTAATTCCAGAAATATCCAAAAAAACATATATACTGAACACACCTCACATACAGAATTGATTTCTTATTTGTTAACTTTTATGATAAGTTAGATATGAATATATGACATTTTTAAAGATATGAATATATGACATTTTTAAAAGTATTAACTAAACCTTAAGGAGGAAATAAAAGATGACCTTTTTATGTGAAACCATGGCTCAATGAAACAATTTTAAAATGAGTCTTTACACAAAACTCTTTAACTATGAAACAAGTTGAGCAAAATACAATGAAAATATGGAGTTCAATCTTAGGGCAGGTTTAATCTTCAGATCTATTGAATTAGAAACAATGCAGCCAATCTCAGAATTATGCCATATAGTGGTAGTGATCCAATATTTAAAAATAAATAAATAATCGAATACAAATAAAGAAGATAAAACAATTTATTTTTATTAAAAAAGAACACAATATTGTAGTCATAAATAAAAATGCTCTTAAACAAAAAAATTAAGTGGAAAAATTTGAGATTTGATAAAAAAAACTAAATATCAAAAATATAGTATAATTTAAAAAAACTACCTTAAGCTGTTGAGATTTCAAATTTAGATTTTTCCATAATTCTTCCGTTGTTTTTTTTAAATTGTCATTTGTCACATTCAATCGCCTAAAATATATATATTATTTAAAACATTGTCACAACATCAACTAACAGCAAAGTCAATTAAAAGCAATACATAACACATATTTATTTTGTAATTATTTAAATTTTGCAACAAAACTAATATGTTTACTTTTTTCAACAAATTCATATAAAACTGGCAAGCCATTACTTTAAAATAAGTCCCCCCCCCTCCATTTTACTTTGTAACTCTGAAAAAAGAATCTAGTAATATTGTTAAATGAAGGATATTATTTTTTAGGTAAAGGATATTATTTTTTAGGTGAAGGATATTATTTTTTAGGTGAAGGATATTATTTTTAAGGTGAAGGATATTATTTAAGATATTATTCTTAGGCAACAAATTTAGAATTTTACAGAAGTAAACAACCTCTAAACTACTCTCATATTTAGATCGTATTTAAACATAATACCTTACAAGTGATAATAAATCTATGATACAACTCACAGTTTAGTATTAGTAAGTGACCAAAACATGAACCTTGACAACCAAGGCCGCTGCGCAGAGAAACAAGTTAAGCGTGGTACTACCAGGGGATCAAACTCGGTACCTCTTGTTTATGACTCAAGCCCTCAACCACTACACCACAACCGCATTACATTTAATGCACTTTTATACTTTGTCTGAGAGTAAGAGGGTTGTTATTCATTAATATATGAATATCAACATTATTGTAATATTTTTTTGCAGTAAATAAATAACTTTTGTTGTCTAACAAAAATTGCAGATTTCAGTATTATATAATTCCAGAATTTAAATCCATAAGCCACAGTAAGCCTTAAGCTGAAGCCACAGTAAGCCTTAAGCTGAAGCCACAGTAAGCCTTAAGCTGAAGCCACAGCAAGCCTTAAGCTGAAGCCACAGCAAGCCAAAAAATTGCAGATTTTAAATCCAGAATTAATTGCGGTTACAGAAGAGAGATCAGATTAAAAATCAGCTGCTTGTTCTTATAAATCAAAAAGTTCTTTTCAAAGATTTTTTGTCAAGACAAGAGTAAAAAGTTGAGTTGTCAAGAAATGGAGCCACTTTAGATGTTAAATTTTTATGAAGATTGATATTTTATATAAGAAACAATACATGAGCAAAGGTTTAAGGATACCACAAGAGATCTTGTGGTACCTTTAAAGTTACTTGAAATAAAGAGTGTAGGCCTTCAAGAATAACTTTATTTCTGCAGTTAGTAAGAAATAATTTAATAATCTCAAAACCTTTTATATAAAGAAACTGATAACAGAGTGAAGACCAATTGTAGGATAGTTGGAGGAGTCAAAGTGTTTTCTAGAGTTTTTAAAAATCATTTATATATCACTTTTTAAAAATTAAATATTATTAAATATTATATAATTAATAGGATTAAATGTAAGACTTACTTTAGTTAACGACATTGTTGAAGATTAACCAAAAGTCTCTAAAACCTAACATCTGATATAAAATACAAGATTTAGTAAACTGAGGATAACAGAGCTTAACATCAGACAGGACCTTTTTACATTGGCTTCTTGGAATAATAAAAAGACATTTGTTCATAATATTGATGTTTTTGTAAAAAAGATGAAATAAATTATTAATAAAGCAACTGCTCAAAATGGTGAAAAACATGGAGTAGAATGAGGTTTGACTTTAAATTGAAGAGTAGGAATAAAAGCTTTCAAACTTTTATTCCAGAAGGAATAAAAGCTTCTGAGATGCGCTTTTTGCATACATATTATGGACACAAATATATGTTTGCTATTTATTTAGATGCTGGCATATATCTTTCATATTTAAATAAACTTTAGTATTTATATTTATTAACTTTAGTATTTGTCAAAAGAGAAGATGATTACGATGATGATCATAATGATGATGATGATGATGATGATGATGATGATGATGATGGTAATGATGATTATGATGATCATTTTGATCATAATGATGTTTATACATGCATATATATACAAAATACAACATGAATTTTGAATAAAAAAAATAAACTTTAGGTTGTATATATATTGCTCTGATCACAAATTCAGCCCCGGCTATATTTTATCAAACCTAGCCCTGCTCAAATATCAACACTGGTCATTCACTATTTAGTATGACAATAAAAGTGCAATTAAAAAATAAATTATAATAAACAATAGAACAAAAAAAGGTTACATTATATGATCTTTTAGTTGAATTAACTCATTATTTATAGTTGCATGTTCTTTTTTTTTGTCTTCAAGGAGTTGTTTATACTTTGCACACATCTCATCTAACTCATTAAACCTAAACATTTAAAAAGAGTAGATAATGAAATTCATTCATGTTTATTGTTTAAAAAAACAAACAGTTAAAGCCAATTCTGCAAAATAAATTCAGCTATTTTCCTAATAGGCTATCAATCATGGTTATGGACAATCGGCCATGATTACTCCAGTTATATCAATATTAAACTTATTATTAAAATTAAAATTGATTTAAAAATAATATCAAAACATCAATATAAACACTGATAAAAACTTTTTTAATTGACTAAACAAAAGTGTCCTAACTAAAACTACTTTTTAGAAATTAAAAAACTTCTTCTAGTGATATATTTTATTAAAATCTTTTTTTAACTTTTTTGTTTCAATTTAATGTTTCAAACCTAAGTTTGTTCCAAAAGTCTATAGGATCAGATATCTAACGAACTTTTTCAGTTAAATATATTTAATATACAAAAATAATATAATGTATAATAGAATGTATTATAATACAATTAAAAGTTTAAAAATTAATAAATAACAATAAACTAATTATTATTCAAAATAAATCATCTTAATTACCTTTATTTAAATCATACAGTCATATTTTCTATTTTTACATATTTTTTATTTTAAATGGCAAAAAAAGCTTATGTTGCATATTTTATATATGCATAATTGATCATTTATATATAAAAAAGTAAAAACATTCTGGGAAATATAGGTATAGTTGTACTATAGGTATAGATGTTAAAATTTAAGTAAATCTATTTCTGTAAGCTTGAGAGAAAATTTTACCTTTCTAATTTGCTAGTTAACTTTTGATTCATTATGTTAGTATCATGGAAACTTGCATTGATTTTGTGCATTCGGTCATTAAAATCCCTAAAATAACACTTTATAATTACGCAGAAAATAAACCAATTTAATAAATAATTAAATAGATAAAAAAACAGTAAATAATTGTTAAAAAAAAAAACAGTAAATAATTTTTTAAAAATTTTTTATATAAAATGTTTTGAAAAAAATTTATAACTTACTCACATTTTAAAATGTAAAAACTTAATTAAAAATATAAAGGAGTTTGAAAATCAATTAAAATAATGAAAATATTTACACTAACTAAACACTAAGGTGCACTATTACAGGAAAGACTGGCTACAACCAACCAAGGTATTTGTAAGCAAGGTGCTATTAATACAACTTTAGAAGGTGCTTATGTCACCACATCAATTCAGGCTACATAAAGCACTATTTTGACACTACTTTTAACATAGAGTCAACACCTTTTAAGTACCTCCAAAACTTTTTTCTAAAACTCATAGATCAATAAAGTTTAAAGTCAAAACTGAACAGGACAGAGGAACCCATTTGGTACAGTTTTGTTACAGCTGTTTGTGGTTTCCTGGATAGTCGCAAGACTGAAAACTATGTGGAGTTGTTTAAAGTCTCATAAAGAATACACTAAAATGGGATGCAGAATCAAAGCCTATATTCTTGATCAAGAAGAACATTATTCAAAGAAGCAAGATAAATGTTTTCATTAAGATAAATTGGACATCATTATCAAGGACAGTATAACAAAAGGCTGATGAGGGAAATTTATGAAAGTGATTTGTAGAACACTTGCAAATCTAAAATGTTGATTTTGGAAGATTTTTGAGTGATTTGTTACTAACTATGTCTTTTGAATATGCAATTGTTGTATCTTACCAAGCCTTAAAAAATTTCATATTTTTCTTACCAAAAAAATATGAAATTTTTCTTGTTCTTTCCCAATAAAACAAAAAATGTTCTTTGTGCTATCGTCATAACATTAAAACTTGTGTTCAACGTAGTCATTTTCTCACAGTTTTTAGTCATAGGCAAATGGAGTATAACACTTTGAATTCAGGGAGTAAAGTTGTGCTACATAGTCTATTAGTAAGTAAAACATATAGCATTCACACAAACACACACACAAATTTATCAATTATCTTTTTTACATTTATTCCAAGTAACTATAGTAACTTATAATATAAAAATATAAAATTATAAAATAAAATTAATAAAGTATACAAAAAATAATATCTTAAATTCAAGTAATTTTTTTAGTTAACACAGATTGTAACTGTAATTAAATGGTATATTTAAAGAAACATTTTCAAAGTAGTTATTAATATATTTCATTAAAGTAGCATGCATCTTGAATTCCATAACAATAGATTCAATATCCTAATTCACTTTTTTCCAAAGATCACTTTGTTGTTTGAAACTTTCTTAAACATTCAATTATTGGTAATAAGACAAGTTTTGCTTAATCAGCAACATTTCAAGTATAAACATCTAACTTATCAAAAACTATGTTAGCATTGATGTTAGCATTATTCTGTTAGAAATGTTGCCATAAAATGCTTTAGTAGCTTCTAAAAATTATAGAATTTCAGTTTGACCATTGTTCAAAACTAGCCCATTAAACAAAAGACATGTTCAACTTGTCTAAAAAATTAAAATACATTTTTTAGATTCATAAAAGATCATATGTTAACTGGGAGGCTATTGTTTAATTAATAGCTTTTCAAAAGTCATAACAATTTAAACCAGTTATTTGCTACTTTGAAATCCAAGACACTTTCTTAAAAAATAAACATAAAATTTTTTTGACACAGGAATAGTATTTATGTAAAGATTTTAATCCGTAATTGCTCAAAAAGATAAAAATCAGCATGGTCACCTTTTTGTTCATAGTCCCAATGATGATCTAATGCCACCAACTTCAAAATTGTAACCAACATACTAGAAGTATATATTTTTCTGAATTCTAATATTGTATTAATAATCATTTTTAAAGTGATTGTACTAATATAACTGATCTTTATGAACAAAAATGTTTTTTCATCTTCATACTATTTAAAAGTCTCTAGAACTGACTTCATACTATTTAAAAGTAGAATTAAAAGATTTAAAAGTAAAGATAGTTAACAATAAGTGAAATTATTTTTCATTCTAAAATTTAAAACTTATGTTACTCGGAAATACAAAAAAAAAAAAAAAAAAAAAAAAAAAAAAAACAGTTTTTTTTGTTTTTTTTTGGTGGACAAACAAACTGTTGGTTTTTTGCTAACAATGTAAGATAAAATATATATTTGTTGCGTGTTAAAAAATTATTTACATTAATTGATTATGTTTATACTCTACTTCCTTTTTGGCATTGACACATTCTTGAGTTTTTTCATCAAGTTGACACTTGAGTTTGTCACAGATTTCTTCTAACTCTCTTATCCTGAAAAAGTTGAAAAAGTTGAAAAAAAAAAATTAAAAAACAAAACAAACAAAAAGCAAAAACAAATATGAGATTATCAAAGAAAAAAATAATTAAAAGTATTTAAAAACAAGTAAAACATATATTAAAATGCAAACCTTATTGACTCATTTATTATTATACCAAGTGTAATTGAATGTATGAGGCATTATGGGATGTTTTGGCAGTATAGAAAGATAAATATAGACGATAATATAACACAAAAATCTTTTTTTTATATTCTGAGTAAAACATTAAAACTTTTATTTGCGTAAAACATTAAAATGGAATATTATATTTACATAAATTTTTATTAATTTTGTTTGTTTTTTAAAGTTTTGAAAGATTTTGATGATTCTATCAAAAATTTAGATTCAAACCAATAAAATAAAAGCAAAATACCTTCCCATAATGGAAAATATTATCTTAAAAAAATAAAACAAAATTAAATTTAAAAATGTTTAAGAAATCTAATTGTTTAAGAAACCCCAAGAAACATAAATTGCGCAAAACTGTTCTCAACCATCTACATCAGTAGTAAGTGAAACTCTTTATCAGTCTACATTTGTAGTTATAAATAATAATTAATAATGCATACACAGATTCAGGGTAGCCAGACAATTTTTGCTTACATTTTCCCTCAAAACTTTAAAAAAAAAAAAAAAAAATTGATTTTTAGCCTACAATAACCAAAAAAAAATTTATATAGACTCAAAAAACTAGAAAAGTAAAAGAAAAATACTGTGTGAAAGTAACTTTGCAAAAGAAGCATTCAAAACAAGTCTCTTCCATATTGTTATTAAAGCCTTTTTTGACTCAAACATTTGTTAATCATGAAAAACTGGACACATAATCATTATTTATTGAACATTATTGAACTTATCGCTGGCCAAGCAAATGCATCATACATGTCTTAGTATTGTCTCATATTGCTAAGTTTATTAAAACTAATTTTGATTTTGTCAAAAATCTTTTACTCCAGCCACTTAAAAGTGATGCAAGTTTGAGTTAAATATTTTTACATCTTTTGCTAAAAGTTTTAAAAGTAAACTAAATAACACTTTATCACAAATAAAATTTCGGTAACAAGCAGTTTGGCATATTCATTTTTGGTATTAAGTTGCTTCAAGCTGGAGTAGATTAGGATTTATAAGAAAATAAGAGTTAACTCAAAAATAAAAAAATTAAAGTTACCTAGGAGCTATCTTATTTGAAAAATCAAAATAATTAAAAAATCTTTAAAGACGCCATTTTTTGTAGAATTACAAAAAAATAAACATAAATAATTAAACGCAACCAAAAATAAAAATTTTCCAGCGATTTCTTTCTTTCTTCTGCATTGAGTTAAAGTTATCAAGCTAAAAAGATTTTTTCAATCTAAACCCAAATAAGTTGCAACTTTTAAAACCATATTTTTTTATAAATGCTTTATTTACATAAGTTCATCTAATTATACAGTTTTTATGTAAAACTAACCACACAGGATCCAAAAATGTTTAAAGAATTATAAAAAATTAAAAAATAAATTATTTACATTTTATTATATATGAAAATATTTTACAAAAACACTTGTTTTAAAAATTCATTATTTATAACTTATTCTAGTTTATGTTTTATAATAAATAATAGGTAAAAAAAAAAATTAATTAAACTAAGATTCAAATTTTGCACATTATAGTTTTATGGACTAATAAAGGTACTCTTACTTAAAACAATTGATTTTTCTAAAAAAAATTTGAAAATCACTGGTATCTAATGTATATCTAAAGAACAAAATCCATAAGTCCCAAGCTTTAGAGCTAAATAATTTTAAGAATCATTACCTTGCACATCAATTAATATTGGATTTAATTTTCTTTATGATTACGTAATTTTGTTTTGGATTCAAACCAAACCATGGCCTGAATGAAAAAGCTTGTTTGTCAACAAATGCTTGTTTAAAGCACGCGTGATGAGCTGAGCAAGACGCTTGTTTCTGACCTTAGTGGGATAATGCTAGTTTACCATAGCGATGACTGCATTTTGTTTCCTTTAGTTTTAGTGTTCTTTCTGACATTGAGAACTGAATTAAACTGCATAATGATGTTGGTGCTTCCTGGATAATAGACTTGTGCATTATTAAATGACCTTGAAATAGATTTATTCTCTTCAGCCAATGACAATTATTAAAATCCTGCTTATTTACTTTATTGTTTGTAAATTATTCTTTAGTAGATATGCTGGAATCAGATAATCAGAAAAACATTTTATTTCATAGTTATTTCGTAAATTTCTTCATATGTTGTTGGATCAAAACCTGTGAAACACTCGCCATAATCTAATTATAATTAATTAGATTATCGTCATAATTATAATCTAATGTTCTTTTCTTTGTTTTTTTGGATATTTAAAGATTAAATCTGAGTTTTCTGATTTTTGATAAAATAATTAAGTTGTTAGTTCTTTGTCTGAGTCAGCTGATGGTTGTATATAATTATTTAAGTTGTTAGTTCTTTGTCTGAGTCAGCTGATGGTTGTATATAATTATTTAAGTTGTTAGTTCTTTGTCTGAGTCAGCTGATGGTTGTATATATTCTAGAGTTTTATCTAGTAGCTTGTTTACGCTTGATAACAGATTTTTACTTGAAGTGTTTTTATTTAATAGGTTAGAAAAATGTTTTTTTTCTTATATAAGCAATTTTTGTTTTTTGAGGAGTATATATCCTTTTTTGTCACCTTCATTTTTTGTTTTCTTACACAATTTTTCTGCTTTTTTTTCGTTTTTGCCTTAATTGCTTAGTCTGGACATTCAAAGAAGACTAATTGGACACAGGAATTTTTTCCAAAAAAATATATCTTTAATGGTGAGGATTGCTAAAGAATTTGAGTACAAACAGGAACCATTGAAAGCCACCAACCAAAGCCACAGTATTGGGTGAAGAAATAAATTACTTGCTGATGACATGAGTTCTTCAAAATATAACTCTTTACAGTCTCTTCTAGTGAGTGTTTAAACCTAGATTAAATATCATTTATAAATAGATTTTTGCTCAAGGAATTCAAAAAAACTACTCTTAGGACTTGATAGTTTCAAGAAATACCTTGTTTGTCCAAGTTTTTTCAAAATTATTGATTTGTAAATTATTGACTTTTGGAGCTAAAATATAGGCTGTCACCTGAAATCTCAGGCAAAAATATTGATGGTATATCATTACTTTATTTTAGGTCTAATGATTAAAAAATTAGATTCATGTATTGTCTCTGTAATGATCAAAATATGCACTCAAAAATATTTTCTAGTCAGATTTTTGAAAAATTTAATTTTGTAACAAAGGATATATTTTTTCTAAACTTTAAAATAGTGTTATTTAATAACTAGTATAGTATATACTCATAGTCATGGGCATATGATGGGGAAAAAAGGAAAGAGTAACACCCCTCCCCACCCCCACCCCTAGAGTTTTTTATTATGTAAAAATGAATTAATAGTGATAAACTATTTATAAAATAGAATTTAGAAACATAATTAAAAAAAAAATGTTTTTGAGTTTCCAAATTGTTTTGCTTGTATTTCAAACTTGGTAAATTGTTTTGAGGAATTCATTATCATTATTTATTTGAAATTGTTAAATGCCTAACACTTTAGAATATTTTTGGAATAAACATTATTGTGATTTAAAAGTTTGAGTCAAGATTGTCTTTAAAAATCATATAGCATATACAAGAATTTTATTGTTTAGTTCCAGCATTTATTGCCACAAAACTGGATTTTCTAGAAAACAAGGCTATATTTAACTCAAAGATCTTTCTTGTGAACAGCAAGAAGAATGTGGTGAGCAAGAAGAAATAATGTGGCGAGCAAATTTTTAAAAAAATTTAGTTTAATCAAAATGCTCTTAGCATGAGCAATTATATAAAAAATATTCTGAGAGAAAAATTACAAAGATAACATTTATCATAGTTAATTAAATAGTAAAATGTTAATTAAAAGAAAAATATTTTATTGAGATTCATGATTAAACTTTAAGTTTTTAAAAAAACTTATTTAAATTTTTAGGTAATGTAAAGATTACTGTGCGATCAATGTGTTTTTAGGCAATGTAAAGATTTCTCTAGACTTGGCAAGGTTTTACAAAAAAAAAAATAATGTAATGCTAGGTTGGAAACTAGGTTGGAAATTCTGCAGCAAATTGTTGCAAAAGCATTAGAAAATGATGAAGATTTTATTTCACAGAAAGAATGGGAATCAATAGAAAAAGAAAAATGTTAAGTTTGATACCTCTTTAGAATTGCTTGGTATTTTACCAGTCAACTTGAAAAGTGTTCCAAAAAATTGCAAAATACCTGCAGCAAAATAAAAGTTTGGCGACACTATAGGCAGAGTTGTAAAATAGTTTCATTAGTATATGATATTGAAGAAGCTTCTTTAACAGCAGAAACAAACAGAACCATTTCTAACAATATGTTAAAAAAAGATCATGAGCTAGACATTTTAATGTATAAAACCAAAAAGTGCAAATGTTAACACTTGCATCAAAATCATGGACACATAAAAAGAAATCAAATTACTTTAAAGTGTCTGAGTATCTTGTTCGAACTTAAAACATGTTAAAAATGAGCAAGAGATTCTACAACTGCCTGGAAAAAAATTGGAAAATAGTTTTATTTATAAAATTATAAATTAACTTTTATTAAAAAGATGAGTTCAAGAATTATGTCGGGAAAAAAAGATTTTTTTAGTGTTAAGAAAAACCAAGATATTCAAAAAAGTTTTTACTTCTTAATCTTGATGAATTACATGTTGTATTTAAAAAAGACCTAATTTCAAAGTCAGTTTCTCAAAGTTTTATTCTTTGAAACCTAAGTGGTTCATCACAATGTATTTTATAAATCATCACCAAAATACAAAATTTCTAATTGATGAAATAAAACTTATAAAGTTTCATTTCATCAATTATATGATGCGATATGAATGCGGTAGTGGTGTAGTGGTAAGAGCGCTCGCTTTGTAAGCGAGAGGTTTGGAGTTCGACTCCCACCATGTCCTGGAAGTACCGCGCTCAACTTAATTTCTCGCGCAGCAGTCTTGCTTGTCAAGGTTCATGTTTCGGAGTTAAAGAGTTGAGAGAGGGTTGTACCAGATTTACAACAACAAAAAAAAATTATAAATATAAACAAAAAAAAAATGAGTAGCCTCCTTGACTGTAGTGGCCCCCTCGGGCCTTGGGAAGGCGAATAATTATAAAAAAAAAATATATATATATTATGAGTTTAATTGTTCTCTTGAAAACGACGAATGTATGCTGCACCGGTGTAAGCTATGCTCTGGTATTCAAGCATTAAAAAGTTGTTTGGTGCATGAAATTATAGGCAATGAGCTAGAAAAAGATGCAGTATTCAAAAAATTGCAGAGTACTGATTGTATAATGCTACTGTTACAATCATTGTCACTAGATGAGTTTAATGATTTTTATGTGAGAGCATTGACAACCTATTCATTTATAGCAAAAACAAAAAAGTAGATTCTTGATTAATTGTAATGAAAATATGACCAAAATGTTTAATTAGATGAGTTTTAGAAATCTTTGCTTTAAATTATCAATTTGTTGTTCAGGATGAAGTTCAAAGTTATCACTGGAGCAAAAATCAGTGTTCACTTTTTAGAATTGTAATTTATTTTCAAGAAAAAATATTTCTCAAACAAAAAACTTTTTGCTATCTTTCAGAAGATGTTAATCATGACACAGAGATTGTTTATAACATTTAAGAAGATTTAACTAAATTTATTAAAGAAAATCTACCAAATGTATCATGTGTAAAGTTGTATGCCCAAGACTAAATATATGCTAAACTTGTTAATAAATAAAACTATATTGAAGTTTTAATTAAAAAAAAATTGTTTTAAAAAACATTTTATTTTCATTATTACAAAATTTAACTATTCAAAAATCTGAAAAGATCTTTGAGTGCTTACTTTGATCTAACATCAGAAAGACGAATTAGAGAATGAAGGAAAAATCATAAATCTAATTTTTTATATTAGATCTAAGATAAATAAATGATATTCAATCAATATTTTTGCTAGCAATTTTTGGTGACAGCCTCCATTTTAGCCGGAAAAATCAATAATTTATGTCAATAATTTTGAAAAAAACAACAGGATAAACAAGGCATTTCTTTAGGCAATTGAGTCCTAAATCCTAAAGATAAATTTTTTTAAATTCCTTGAGCAAAAATCTATTTGGATTCCAAATTTTAGGAAAATCCTTCAAACCATTATCAAGAGATTATATGTCAAAGATGTTTTGTTGTCTCTTCAGATATTTCAACTGGCAATATCTTAACAACCTATATGTATATTTTCAGTTGTAATTTTTGCAGTTATCATTTATTTAATATAGACTGCAAATGATGTAAAAATAAAGGATATCTGACACATGGGTGACAAAATTTTTTTTTGAATGATTTCATATGGACCCATATAAATTACAATACAAAGAACAAATAGCTAAAAGTAAAAATATTATGAATTAAATAATTAATCAAATTTTAGAATTTAAAATTTAGCATTTATTTAAATGTTTTTTAATTATTTTAATTAAAATTAATTTTAATTATTTTAATTAAAATTAATTTGATTAGAATTTAAAATTTAGCAAAATAACAGAAACTTCCTACATTTCTCTCGTAAAATATAAAATTGATTTTCAGTCTAGTCTAGTGAATAACAGTTAGATAGAACAAACCAGAATATACACCTTTTGTGCATTTCTAACAATAGGACCACTAAAAAAATTAATTACTTAATAACTTTCACATTTTGTACATTTGATAAAAAAACTAACTAAGCTAAGAAAAACATGTCAGAGTTGTTCCATGTATGCCTCACCTCCTGCATTCCTAATAGACTAATGCCTAGCCCAGGCATATTTAAAAATGTGATTAAAAATTTTAGGATATTCAAGACAAACTACAACAATTTAAGACATTTCAGCACAGATATTTTTAAAAAATCAGAAATTTAAAGAATGACATGGACATGTGGGAGACCTGCACACTTTATTTTGTTTACAAAATTTTATTCCACCCATGCATCATATAATCCTCCACATACAAACTAACACATTTAAGCAATAAAAAAAAATCTAAATAAGAAAGTACTAAAACAAGAAATAACTTATCAAAGGTAAAGTAATAAGAAAACCTTAACAAAATATTATAAAATTGGTCTGACCAAAACAACTGAACATAAAAACAGACCTTGTCATCATTTGATTTTCTGCTTGTTGACTAATAATGTAGTTTGCACTTATTTGTGTTTCAGGTACATTTGCTTCTTTTGATTTATTGCTTTGGAATACAAGATGGTCATAGACGCTCTGATTATTGCGCACTTGGGGTAAATCAGTTTTACCCTACAAAAAATATTTTTTAAACATTAAAACAAATTTGCACAAAAAATTATAGATAACAGTTTACTTGAATTTTTTTTTTTTTTAATGTAGCAAAATTCTTTGTAAAAATTTTGTTTAAAACTTAAACTAATTCCCTGCCAACAGGAAACAATTAAGTTGGAAGTTAGCAGAATACAACAGGAAACAATTAAGTTGGAAGTTAGCAGAGTACAACAGGAAACAATTAAGTTGGAAGTTAGCAGAATACAACAAGAAACAATTAAGTTGGAAGTTAGCAGAGTACAACAGGAAACAATTAAGTTGGAAGTTAGCAGAGTACAACAGGAAACAATTAATTTGGAAGTTAGCAGAGTACAAAGAGTTAAAGAGAAAGGATGCATTTGACAGAAGACTGTAAACAGTTGCAATTATGAAAAGATAAAAGCAGAAGAGAGTTCTTAAGGATATGTAAAGAAAAAAACTAGATGGATAAAAGTTTTTTGAACATGAAGAGAAAGATACAGTATAAAAACTTAACTTTGCTGAATGATGAGTCATGCAGGTAATGAGTTTTGGTTGAAGGAACTAGAGACAATAGGTTGCATACCCTATCTAGAAACTGAAAAAATTATTTATCTTGAAACTCTTATTTGGAGTCTCGAGATTAGGGATTTATCTCAAAATCATTGTAGAGGAAATCTCAAAATTTGGTTAGAAAAATTAACTCAAAATAGCTAAATTTAGATTTTAGAAAAAGAAAAAAAAACAAAGAATAATGAAAAAAAAGATTGCTATAAGTTAGCCGATGTCAAATCACCAAAGCGATTTAAACTGCCCTTTTTTTAAATGATATTTTAATAATGAAATATTTTTTCAAGAAAAGTATCCTTTCTAAAAATGATAGCTAGTTTGAACAACCACCATGATAAAAAGAGAAAGAAACGCAATTTTGTGATGATGGGATAGTAGCAATACATTTTTAGACTTGGTCAATGTGACAAAGTCCAAAAATGTATTGCTACTATATAAGTGAAAAACTATCTTTAGAAAAACCAACCCAAATATGACAACAGTATTTAATATATGGACAAATAAGAGGTTAGTAGAGTTACAGAATGGAATCTGGAGTAAAAAATGGCAAGCAGCATATAGAAAAGAGAGCAACCTTAATAAATGCTAACTTAGCAATGGATTGTATATATGGTTTTCATGAGAAGTCTGTAGTAAGTGATAATCTTGGAAGACTAAAAGTAGAGGGGACTCAGTGAGAGGACTCAGGAAGAGTATTATCATTCATCAATATAAGAACATTAACAGTATTGTGATAATTGTTTGGATAACTGAGTTTAGCTGGAGTTCATGCTAAAAAATTAACACTAACAATCTGTTATGGAAAAAGTAACTCAAAATCGGTATTGAATGTAAGTTACTAGATTCAAGATGAGATATTAGAAATTTGATAATTAAAGACTCAAAGAGCTTGCTATTAATAGAGGGATTGGACAATAGATAGAGGAGTCAAAAACAATACTAAGTTAAGCACTTATTAAACAATTTAGAGTGTATTAAAGAGAGTTCTAAAGCACACTTTTGTAAGACTATGACAAGAATATTGACTGGACAAAAAACAGTAGATAAGTTTAAAAAAGAAATAATTTAAGCAACGGAAGCTGAAGTTATTTTGATGCCTAACAATTGATTAACCTGTTTTTTAGAAATGACAGGAAGAGTGAGGTATAAGGGTTCAAGAGTCAAATAGAAAAAATGCCATTAGATTCAAAAGCCGAATAAAGAGATGTTCAAACCTGCCTTGGGAGAAGTAATAAGATAAGATACATATAATCAAAATGGAATGTTAGACTTACTATAAATAAACTGGAGCATCAGACAGAACTTTTACAACTTTTTATTTTAATAACAAATAGACATTTGTTTTCAACGGTTTGTTTTCAAGAGTTTCTCATAAAAAAAAATAAAATGTGAAAAAGATAAAAATAAAATGATTAAAAATAGCAGCTGCACATGAAAGTAAAACCATGGAAACCATGCAGTAGAAAATTAACAAAAATAAAAAAAGAAAATAAACCTGCTGAAGTAGCTTGATCAATTCCTTCATTTCATTTATTTGAATACTATATACATTATTCTCATTTTTAAGCTGCTCATCCTCAAGCTTAGACTTTTTGTTCTCAACTTTAAGCTGTTCATTTTCACATTTATACTGCTTGTTTTCAACTATTAGCTGCTTGTTCTCGATCAGTAGTTGTTTGTTCTCAACTATTAGCTGCTTGTTCTCTGCTATTAGCTGCTTGTTCTTAACATTTAGCTGCTCATTTTCTTCTTTAAGTTGACAGTTTTCCTCATCCACAGCAGAAAATGATTTAGTAGTTTCTGAGTTTTCAAATTCTACTTCTTTAATTCTGCTTTTCAACTGCCTATTTTCATTTTTTAGTTTATTTAATTCTTCATTTGAGTTCTCAAGTTCCAGTTCTTTAATTCTGTTTTTCAATTGCCTATTTTCATTTTTTAGTTCATTTAATTCTTCCCCGTTAAATGGTTCAATGATAACAGATCTATTGGCCATTTGGCTTTCAAGATAAAGTATATGCTCATTTTTTTCTTTAAGTACTGCCAATATTTCCGAATTCTCCTTCTTTACAGCGTAATACTGTTCTGATACTTTTAGTACTTGATTATAATTGTCACTAAGTTCTTCATACTCTAATTTGATTTTGTTTTTCTCCATCATTAGAGCATCATAGCTTGTGTTTAAATCATAATAATGGTCTAAAGAAATTGGCTGATTACTACCTTGATGCGGATTTAAAAATTGAATAGACTTAACTGTATTGGAAAGCAAATCTTTTACTTCGCAAGTCTATCAATAAAACAAATTAGAAAATCAATAAAAGATATGCATAACGATTTTTTCATTATTATTATTATCATTATTATTATTATTGTTATTATTTTTATTATCAATCAAAATGGTGGATTTTAAACACTTGCTTAATAACCAAGCGCTTTACCAATACACCACTTCCACAAACTGCAGATTAAGGAACCAATTATACAAATCAAAATCAATAAAAATTAATTATCAATATCAATCAATATGAATAGACATTTTCAAAAATCAAAGTTTATAAAAAAGTTTTTCTTTTTTTAAATTTATTCAAACAAAATTTGTACAGACTCTCTTTTATGATTTTTTAGAAATGTAATAATAAAACAAAAAACAAAAAAAAAAACAAAAAAAAAAGTTTAATAACAAAACAAAAAACAACAAAGAAAAACAAAGAAATAAAGAAAGAAAAAAAGAATTATATATTAAATATGGCTATGTTCTAACATAAAAACTACAACTCACATGTGAAGACGAATTGTCAATAAGAGAGCCTTCGATGCCAGTAATTTGACTAACAAGGTCATCAATTTTAATGAATTCAGAGCTATCATGTGTTGAAAGTGAGTTATTATGACTTGAAAAAGACTGCAAAACCTCAAGAGCCTTGTTAAGGGGCTCAACAGCACTATCTTCAGGATTCTATAAACAAAAAATTAAAAAAAAAATAAAATCAGTTATCATAACATAACATAACATATAATATTTTGAATAAGTATAGCTTATAATAGCATTTATTGTTTATATCTATTTGTAAATAATCACATAACATAACACATTTAACTTTTCTTAAACAACTATAAGAAAAAATAAAATATAGAAAAATTTAAAACTTGAAAGATTAGAAAATTTTATTCAACTTTAGTCAATTGAAAGTGAGATTTCACAATTGTTTTTATTGAATTTTTTTCTTACTTTACAAAGTTCATCATCTTTTATATTCAATATAACTCATTAGAGATTTTAGATGATACATTTTCTCATATTTACACAACTATTTTGTATGAACTTTTTTTTCTTATTAAATATCTTGCGTACAGTTACACAAGATTCAGTGTGCAAAAGTTTTAGTTTTCTAAGATTTGACATATTTATATTAGCGAGTTTTTGGACAATTATGTAACTAACAATTTTTGGAAGAAAAAAAAAAAAAAGAAAAAAAACTAATTACTATATATCTCTGGATTAAGATTTCATAATTTTTTTCAGATTTAATTTATATTTTTACTGGATTAATGTATTGCGTCATTTTTTTAAATTTTGATAAAACATTTGGTAAATGTTCATAATCAAAACAGAATTAAATGTTCATAAATAAAAAAGATTAATATAAATATATTTTGAAAGAATAATATAAATATATATAATGCGGTAGTGGTGCAGTGGTAAAAAAACGAGAGGTTCCAACTTCGATCCCAACCATGTCCCTGGTAGTACAGCGCTCAACTTGTTTCTTTGCGCAGCGGCCTTGTTTGTCAGGGTTCGTGTTTCGGAGTTATAGAGTTGAGAGAGGGTTATAACCATTATTAAGTAGCCTCCTCATCTGTAGTGGCCTTCTCAGCCTTGAGGAGGTAAATAACAAAACAAAACAGAAAATTTAAAAAGAAAATTTTGTTTTATGTAAATATTTATTGTTATTATCATAGATCATCCAGGTCATATTTGAAAAATCCGTAAAATTATTTGGGTAAAATATTAAAAATATATTTTCCCTTATTTTTCTTTTAACTTTGTTTTTAGCTGAATTTTTTCTTATTATTTTTTCAAACTTTTCTTTATTTTTCTATGAGTGCTGAGACTATGAAAACAGTCATTTAAAACTGGATATTGATGCAAAAAGGCAAAAAATAAACTTATAAATTATAAAATGAAAATAGATCTTTATACAGATATGTTCTTAAATATATATCTTTTACAATTTCAAAATATTGTTTATATATATATATATATATATATATATATATATATATATGTATATATATATATATATATGTGTATATATAAATGTATATATATATATATATATATATATATATGTATATATATATATATATATATATATATATATATATATATATATATATATATGTATATATATATATAAATATATATATATATATATATATATAATATATATATATATATATATATATATATATATATCAGGCTTTCCCAGGAAAGGCGTGCGGTCACACGCCTTGTTTGTGCATGCATAGAATAAATTTTTTAGAAAACGTGACCGCGGCATTATTTCGTAAGAAAGCGGAAATTATCCACAGAAAATAAAAAATAATATTAAAAAAATGAAACGAAGTCTAAACAAAGTATAAAATTGAAATTGGATGTAAGAAAAATATTTTGATAATAAAAAAAAAATTTAAAAAAAAAAAAATTCTTGTAACAAAAAAAAAAAAAGTCTTCAACATTTTTTTCAAAATTTTTATACTGTTTTTGTTTTCTTTTATTAGGGTTGCTATTTTCAGCTACGAAATTTGATACAAGTCAAGAAAAAGACGACGATAAGTCATAAAGTTTTCACGAAAATAAAAAGACTTGATACGTAATTTATTCACGAACTTTATCAGAAAATGTATTAAAAAACTGATTCATTATTTACGCTAGACAAATTTGGTTTAACTTTTTCATTAACCAAAGTAATTTGATGAATAAATATTATTTTTATTCATTAACTGAGGTTTGATTTGGACTTAATGTTTTATTTACTACTTACAAAAATAATAGTTTTAAGCACTTTGTATTTATTATTGTTTAATGATGTGTGTTAAAAACTTTATTATTATCGAATTTTAATTAATTGTCAATGTTATGCTATTCAAATGTTATTCAAATAAATGTGCGGTTGCTACAAAAAGATTTTTGTTCGGCTGGTAGCGAACAATTTAAAGTGATTCTTTGTTTTTATATTTATATTTTATACACTTTCTTGTATATTTTAGTACAAATACTTGTTTTAACTTTAATTTAGTTTGATTTGAATGGTTATAAGTAAAATAAGTCGTTTAATATTTATTTTTTACTTATTTTAGTTTATGTTTTATTCAAGTCACTTGTTTTTTTTTTTCAGTTTATACTTTAAATTGATTTTTACGCTTTTGTAAAATTATTCTTTTAGTATCTAGCTTATATTTAGTTTAAACCACTACGTTTACTGTAAATATTCATTATATATTAAATTTTTATTTTTGTAAATTTTATAAATTTAATTTTTAATTGCATCATGAATTTTTTTTTGAGATTTAGTAAAAAGTTATACAATTAACAGATTTGTTGATTTTGGCAAAAAAATAATACGACATCTTAAAAGATAAAATTTATACGCTGACGTCATATACCGAAACTGTTATGAATTAAACACACACGGAATAAATTATCAATTCTGCAGATTGCAGCTAACATTATACAGACTCCGAGAACCAAAAAAAAATGGAGACGGCGAGCTTCGACTAAAATGTGAATTTTAAATTTAATGGTGAGCATTCATTATATAGTTTTAATCAAAAAAATTTAGCCCAAATATTTTTTTTAAACATTTTCTTTAATATGAACACAACTTGTCTTGGCAGTAGGGGATCCCTTTAACATTTTTAAGACTATTAATGAATATTTTATATAATTTAAGTAAGTATACCTTCTCTTCAATGCTTTGAAGCGTCTTAAAAAGATTCTTTTTTTCATTCTCTATGATGCTATGTAATTCCGTTTGGTTAGAAGCTAATGAAATATTGTTTGAAGAGACTGCTTTTTTATAACTTTCAAATCTCCACTCTAATTCTTCTAAGCTTTTTTTTTCTTCTGATAGTTTCTCTTTCAACTCTGTTTCTCTTTTAATATACTTTGCTTTAAACTCAACACATTTGTTATAATGTTCCTAATTAAATAAAACCATAAAATATTCACAAATATTAAATAATAGTTTTAACATAATGAAATATATATATATATATATAATATATATATATATATATATATATATATATATATATATATATATATATATATATATGCATGCATATATATACATACATATAAATATGTGTGCATATATATGTATATATATATATATACAACCCTCAGAATTAGGGTCAATATTCAGCAATGGCAACCTATATATGGATAAGTCGGACTTTTACTTAATCAGACGGAAATTCAATTCCCCTTGAACATTCTCTATCAATCTACTGTAAAGTCATTGGCTTAAGTTATACCCTGGTTAAGTCAGACCATTCGCTAACTCATACTGTTTTTTGAAGTCCGTTCGGCAAAAAGGATAGCTTAACTAGGACTTTTATCTTGAATTATATATAAGTGCATACAATAACAAAACTTCCAATACTTCAATAAAAATTCCAAACTTTAAACGCTTGAAAATAAAACACTTTTGCGCCAAATATAATTAAACATAGCTAAACATTTTCATTGAGATCTTTTGCTTCAGTTAAACTTCGATTAAATTCTATTTGTTAATAACTATTACATTATAAACTCAAAAATGTCACAAAGACAGCTAAACTAACAAAATAGGAAATTAAAATAATTTTAAATAGAAAAAAATAAAAATAAATTATTAATTTTAATAATTTGTGTTCTGTTTTTATTTAGGGTGGTTGTTATTTTCAGCAGCAAAAAAAAAAAAAAAAGTTCATAAGTCAACATTAAAAAGAATGATTTTCCGATATTTTATTTGTTTTTTTTTTTAGAGGAAAGCAAAAATATAAGTTGCTATTTGTAAAATATATTTGTATAAATTTAATGTTACAAGTATATATTGTCCCTATGTGAATATGTCAAATGTAATGCATGCATATACTTTTATATATAACTTTTTTTATTATATAATTATGTTTATTTGTTTATTAGCATACATACATTTAGCATATTTTGGCTTCTGTTTAGTTAAAGGCGTTTATTTAAAACATATATGCCAGGTAGGGTGTTGACTGTTGATACTTTTTATTTAATTTTTCAAACCCTAAAGCATTAGTAGAAAAATATATTTCTGGAATCTGCTTTTTTATTAAATTTTTTTTGAGCTAAATTGTGAAATTCATAGTCTTGCAGAAGTGTTCTCCGGAGCTGTCGTTTATACTTTCAAAACTATTTAACAAATGCTTATCAGAGTCTTGTTTCCCAGCTTAATGGAAAGCAGCATCTGTTATCACTATATTAAAAATTTTGGAGAGCAATCTGATTTGTCTAACTTTTGTCCCATTAGTCTTCTTTCTATCATAAGTAAGGTTTTTGAACCTTTAATTAACTTAATCTCTCATCTTGAACCTAATAACTTTCTTTCTGATCATCAATATTTATTTCAATCTTCGTTCTACAGCTGATTTGCTAACAGTAATAACCAATAGGTTTTATCGTGCATTATATAAAGGTGGAGAGGTTAAGGCCATCGCTCTTGACATTTCTAAAGCTTTTGATAAAGTTTGGCATGCTGGTCTTCTCTATAAGTTTTCTTCTTACGGTGCATCTGGTAACATCATTAAAATTCATTCTTGAAAATATTTTTGTTTAGTGCAATTTCGCCAAATTTTACACTATAGCTATATTGTAGGTTGGCGAACCTACCGCAGGCCTTGTTTTAAATAAAAAAGTGCTTAATGCATTAGCTTAACGCGATATTTGACATCATAAAATTATCTTGATTTTTTTTTATAGACGTTAAATGTTTTAACTACCGCAATAAATAAATAACTGGTAACTAGTTCAATTTAACATTTAACTCAAATAACTATAAAAGTTTTAAATGTAAATATATTATGAAAAGTTTATTATGTTTTCAATTGTTATTCTAATGTTAATTTTAGTTCAATATAATTTAGTAAAAAAAAAAAAAAAAAAAAAAAAAAAATATATATATATATATATATATATTTTAATTACTTCTGAAATTTGTTTTTGAATAATTATTGTTTATAAATCGTTATTGAATAAAAAAAAATTGATTTTTTATTTTTTAAAATTTTGGGAGTAAACAAAAAATATTAACATATTGATAAACAAAAACCCTTGTTAATTATTTAAACAGTGATTTTGTTTTTATTAGCAAATAATAATTTAGGTTTTTGAGTATTTTTTAAATTTATGTTGCTTAGCGTTTTTTGTATAAAAAAATAAAAAAGTTTTAAGTCATTGTATAAAAATATAAAAAAGTTTCATGACTTGAGCATATTTTTTATATGTAGTTTAGAAAGCGTTCGCCAGGAATTTAATTCATAAATTTTTTAAGTTATCGTAAAAATGTTTTACATTTTAAACAAATCACAAAGTGTTAGAAAACAATTGTTTTTAATGGTAAATTTTTTTTTTTTTTTTCAAATTTTAAGAAATTAAAAAAAAAAAAATTAAAGTAAATATAAATGTCTTAATTAAATATTCAAACTCTTTTGTTAATTAAATCTTAAAACAAAAAACTTTTCAAATACTTCTACGCAATACTTTAATCATGCAAACTTAAAAAAAACACTTAACTAAAACAATATAAGTGTATTTCATATTTTGAATTGTATCTGTTTATAATAAACGTTCGTTAAAATTTGTTCATTAAAAATTATGTTCCTTACCTTATAAACAAACTCAAAAGTATTTTCATGCTATGTATAATTACAAAACTCTTTTTTTTTTTTGTAAGCAATTTAATTTGGAATAATAAAATAAAAAAAGAATAAATATAAGGTAATCTTTGCTAAGAACAAATTTGATTTATTTATTGAACAATATTTTTATTTTTATTTATATACCAACTTAAATAAAATATACTAACATGGTAAAATATTTTAACATGACTTGTGTCATTTATAAACCATAGAGCAGCTGCCCTTATGGAACCATTGGTTTGGGATAATAATTTATTTTGATGAAGATCATATAACATACATTTGATTTTAATAACCTAAGTCTTCTCTTTTTCTGTGATAGTTTCAATTCGAAAGGCATCGACAAAGTCTCAGGATTTAAAGTTTTCAAAGTAAATCTTTTGTCTTTTAAAATACAATCCATATATGAACTTTAAACAATTTGGAGAGAATAGAAATATACTAGGTTTTTATATACTAGTTTGTCTTATTTTATATAGAAAAATACATTGTCATTTGTAAAGAATAGAGACTGTCATTAAACTAAAATGTGCCTTAGTATTTATTTAACGGAATCTGTAATGTGCGCGTGCACAATGAAACCTCCGTTATATAAATATATTCATTTATAGAACATCAAAAAATTTCTTCTTGAATTCAAAATTAGTTGTATTTTCAGTAATATTTTTTTCAAAAGATTTATACTTAAAAAATCCTATTTGTTTTGCCCTCTATTGTGAAATAGAACTAATTAGGTTATCATATATACACACATACACATTCAATCATTGTACAAGGATGGCAAAAAAGCTGTAGATAAATGTAAAGATTCTTAAAAAAAAAAGTATAAAATAAAAAAAATATATACAAGTGAGAGTATTTTTAATAAGAATATTAAAAGTGATATATTGCGACCATTTTGAATTTCCTTTAAGTCATCAGGAAAAATACCTGATGCTATTGCATTATATATTCTGTATAAATACTTCTGATGTGTAGACAATGAATCTACAACTTCCTTCTCGAGATAAATTAGGTCTACAACAAAATCAAGCTGAGGAATGTATGTCAAAATAGGATGATTTGTTGCTATGTTAACAAGTTTTCTAATGTTTCCTGAGAATCTATTTTCAGATAAAGTTTTTCCATCTAAAGCTAACTTTAAAAGCCTAATTGGCAATTTGTTGGTATATAGTGCACAAATAATCCAGATAAGTTTGAATCCTAGTTTTCCCTCTAAAAATTGAATAACTCCACCCTTCCAACTTATAATAACTTTTTTTTCTTTAAAAAAAAAAGTACATAAAATTTTAAACTACTATTTAAAGAAATAAAAATAAAACCTGTGTTAAGGTTAGTTAAATCTCCTCCAATTGCAACTAATTGGTTTTCAACGTTATGTGCTATTATCCAATCATATAGTTGTTCAGCAATATGTTAAGCAGGTGTTCGAGCTTCTCTCTCTGAATTATTTACAAAATGGAATAAATATTTTCCACCAGGATCAGAACAGACACTACAACGATCTTCTTTGAATCTGCCTAGGGTAAGATTTACCATCATTGCCATACACAACTGTTTTTGTAAGATCTTTTCTACCATCGAACATTATACATTGTATGCCCTCTTGCTTTACTAGATGTCTCTTTTTACAGACCTTCATTACTCTTTGCTTTAATCTCTCAATTTTTTTATGATCTAGAGCTAGGTGTTTATCAAGTATATGATCTTTCAAAAATCCTACATCTTTGGCTGCTTTTAATGTTGCAGTGCCTATTGATGCAGTTGCTCTGTTACTTGTACCAAATTGTAACGCCAACAAAGCAATATGATTTACATTTAAGGTATTTAGCTGAGAAACTTTTTTTATTTCTAGTGAATAAACATTGTCATTATAATTTTCAGCATTGTCTGAATCCATTTGAGATAAAACATCAGAATACTGTACAGTCTCGATCCTAACTCTCTTTGATTTTCTGTTGTCAAACAGTTTATATGAATTTATGATCAGAAAGTTACTCAGATGTTCCCCTACCTAACACCAGGTTATATGCTTTTTTCCAGTCATATATGATTCTTTCTTTTCCTCTTTTATCAGAGATAATGGGTCTAAGTGGATTAGTTTTTTGCCATAAATATTTTACTGAGGTCCACAATTTTTCAGAAGTTAGTCTAAAATTTTGGGTTTTTCTTCAATCTTTCTAAGAAAGAGACCTTATCTTAAAAAATCTCTGAAAGTTGGTAGCTCTGACTCTAATAACATTTTTCCTGTACCAATTAGCTTTGTTAGAAATACGTCATTGATACATTTTTCAAAATTAACTATTACCCATTTCTATGGTAAAATACCCCCTTAGCTGCTATAATTTAAGATAAAAATTTTGACTTTTTTATTGATAATATAGATGTAGTTTAAGACATTTATTTGATTTCAAGTGGTTTAAAGATGTTAATAGTAAAAAAATTGAGAAAACACTGGGGAAATTATATATATATGATGAAACTAAAATTTTCAAGCTGAAAATTACCTGACTAAACATTAAATGCAAATAAAAAGAATCGGTTCTCAGTATCATATGGTCAAAGACATAATAAAATGCCCAGCTGAAACTGAATTCAAAAATTTTTTAAAAGTGACCCACCCTAATATATATATATATATATATCAGGCTTTCCCAGGAAAGGCGTGCGGTCGCACGCCTTGTTTGTCCACGCATAGAATAAATTTTTCTGACTAACTGACCACGTTTTATTATTATGCGTTTAAAAAATTCGCGCCAAAACAAAACTAAACGAAAATACCGCAAAAATGCAAGCAATCTTAAAGTAAATAACAGAAATCTGTTTGTGCTTTAAAATTAAAAAATTAATGTATATTATTAAAAAAAAATATACCTACATTTTATTTATTTATTTTTTTAGGGTAGTAGTTATTTTAGCTATGAAAAATCAAATCAATAAGAAAAATCAAATCAAAGAGAAAAAGATTAATGTTTAAAGAAAATAAAAGGACCTTTTAATGTAAATTTGTTTATGACTTTTATCAGTCTGTAATACTTTAAAATTCACGATAGAACTATAAACAATTTT
>NC_061157.1:27287134-27432134 GCF_022113875.1 Hydra vulgaris | reverse complement strand
AAAAGGAAAAAAATGGCATACAATGCTGGGGGTTTTGATATGTTTATTCTAGTTGTAATTGTTTAAAATTGTATATTTAAATAAAATATTTTAAAAGTTGATTTTTTCTGAAATTATTTTTCAGTTTTTAATTTAACACATATATAATTTAACACTGTAGATTTACCCATTTGCTATCATTGTTATCATTTATCCAAGACATAAATGATCAAACGGTTGATTTACCAGCATGACAGTTTCATATGCAATATGTTATGCAATAATGCAAAATGTTATGCAATAATGTTGGTTTTTAATGCAATCTTTACAAAAAATGTTATTACATCATATGGGACAATTTGCTTCTTATGTCCATGGCACAAATGAGAGGTATAGCAGTAAGCATGATTTTGAAACAGCTGTCATGAGCTTTGTTAATAGTTATATCATGTAATTTACATTTTTTTTTACACATAACTGCATAAAATATTATGGATAATCAAGGCAAACTTATTTAAAAAAATTTTTTTCATTTTTATTTTATTTTTATAATAGTTATTTAAAAAAAAAATATTAAAAATTTTAGTTGAATTTCGTTTTCATAGGTGAACCACCTTGAGTTGCTCAAACTGCTATTTCAAACTTTAAAATTTTTCGCAAACAACTTCTTCTTTGCAATATCTCTCTGCACCACTTTCAATATTTAAGCAAGTTTTACTTTCTAAAGCTGCGTAAGACGAGTTTTAGTGGAACTAATAATAAATATCTTTATTTCTAAATGCAATACTTGCATCCATAATTTTTAATTCTTTTTTGTTAAACAAAAAACAAAATTTAATAACCAATAAAAAATTAAGTATTAATACAAATACCAATGAAAACCAATATAAATAATAACAATAAAATAATATCATATTACAAAATCGTCAAACTTTTGTAGTAACTAAAAACTTTTTCTTATAAAATTTATGGTTCGTCTCGATTACGTCATTGCAATTTGATCGAAGTTACGTCAGGTTATTTCCGCATTTCTGAGAAAAACTTGCGGGAAATAACCTAACGTAACGAGGTGACAGTGGAAAATTATTATATGTTTATTATTATCGTTATTATAAATCGAGGTTATTATTATCGTTATTATAAATCGAGGTTATTATTATCGTTATTATAAATCGAGGTTATTATTATCGAAAATTATTATATCTAAAATCGAGGCGACAGTGGAAAGTTATTATATTTCAAAAGAAAGTTTTTCTTGTTTTTTTTGTTACAAAAAAAGTTTTTTTTAAAAAAGAAGTAAAGACTTTTACTTATTATTACTTATGGTACTTTTCAAAATATTTTTTTAAATACGTGCGTTATAGACAATGCTGAAAAAATTTATACAAAGTATAAAAGTCGTTTTACAAATAAATTAAATCGTTAAGATTAAAAAATCCTTTTACAACTAGAAAATATAGATAAACAAAAAATAATTTGTTTACCTATATTTAACAAGTATTTGATTCAATAAATAAAAAGAAAGCGGACACTCGCTGAAGACTATCAAGTCTTTATCGAGAACCGCTCGTAAATCTCATAAAAATCAAATGTATACATACATGGTCAAGTATATAAAGCACAAGAAAAATTTAAGTGCATTCATATACATATTCAGCTACATCACCGCATAAAAAATAAAAAAGTAAATTATTCAATATTTAAAAATACAAAAATATATCATCAATAGACAAAATGATTTCCTTAAGTTTCTTTTTTATTTTATTTTAGATTCAATTCCCCTCAGTTACCATGTATGCATGTGCAAGCAACATTGGTAAGGAAGGATTCGTGAACTTCCTGGATAAACTTTTGGTGTTCACAGAGCACCGCAGAGGAGGACCTTAATAATTAAAAATAAAAAAATAAAGACTGATAAAAACAAGATTAACGGATTCAACAGACTTTTTCATATCGTTCTAATTTCTTCTACCTACTCTTACTCAGCGATCAGCGGCATTTTATTTTGCTGAAATAATTTATAGGACTTACATATGTCAATCTAAGGTGTAGTTTAGTTTTTAGGCGCAATGGTATTGTTAAATCTTTTTTTTTCTTAATATTTTTCTTGTTTATCACTTATAACAATACAATTCAAATGTATAATATAACTTTTCACATACAGGGTCGCCGGATTTTATTTGATAACATTTTAAACTTAGAAATTTTTGATTAACGCTAAAATATTGTTAAATGAAATTGCAATTATTGTAATTTGTTGCAAAGGATTCTCATTTTAAATAAGCATAAAAATATCCAAGTTTAATTATCATAAACATATCCAAGTTTAAACTCCAAGTTTTAAACTTATAACTTTAAGACTTGAAGCTTAAAAAAATATTTATGTTTTTGGCAGCAGATTTTTTTGTAGATAAAGATATATCATAATCTCCAAAAAAATCTGCCGTCAAAAACATACATATTTTTTCAAACAAAAGCAACCATCATTAAACAAATATTTAATTTCTGACACTAAGATACTAAGATCATAAACTAATACTGTATGCAACTAGCCCCGGTCTCGGGGTAAGTTAGCTGCAGTGGCTTATAAGTACTCATTTGGAGCCAAAATAGTATTATAATAATAATGCCGTTAAAAAACTGGGCTGTGAATACACACCACGTGATAAGTATACACAGCACAGCTTTCTAGCTGAAGATATTATTATCATAATATTATTTAAGCTAACTATAATTTTGTATCTATTCGCTCGCTACATAGCTTTGTAGCTTTCAGTATGAATTTTTAGATAAAACTGAAAATAATAGTGATAAAAAGATATAACAATAAACAAAAAAAGAAAAACGTTTTGGTGGTATAAAAAGAAGTTTGGCGCTTTAATATAATAATAAGCATTGTGTCAATTTGGTTAACAAAGCCATCCGCAAATATAGTAAGTAAATATGATAATACCCTATAATAGATAATAGTTACGAAAATAATAGTAGGGGAGAGCGGGGTTGGTTGTCACATTTTTTATGTTTTAGAATGCTTATATTTTATTTTTTATTAAGTCAAAGCCAAACTTTGCATAAAGGTAGTTTAAGTATTTTCGGTAACTATTTGAACGATTTCATGACATTAAATTAAATATATTTTGTTGTAAAATCATTTTTCAAAGTCCTCTGCAGTGTGACAACCAACCCAAACCACGGGGTTGGTTGTCACAGAGTGTGAGTTGGTTGTTACAACTCTTGACATGTTTAGATTACAACCAGTTAGTGCAAATTTGAGTACAATTTAATTTTGTTAATAAAATTTGACTTTAACATTTTTTTTACTTCCATTCACATGTAATATAGGATTTTTAGTCTGACTAGTTTGCTTGTTTTTATCATTACCCAGATAACACACTTACGTTGGGCCAAAACATTACAAACGCCGGCTGTTTTCTTCGATGCAAATACGACGTTGATCCAATGTTAATTTTATAATATTTATATTAATGAAAACCTTAATAACCTAAATTAGTAATTAAAAAAAGTTGGGAAAATTATATTGGTACAAAGTGTAAAACCATCGCAAAAGTTGTTTTTTCCGATTAAAACCAAACGTTGATCCAATGTGTAGGGATTAACGTTGATCCAATGTATATAGATCAACGTTGTTCAAATGCGCATAACCTCACATTGATCTAATGTATGTAGATTAACGCTGATTCAATGTCTTTAACCCAACGTTAACCTAATGTGTATGGAATAACGTTAGATTATATACATTTGATCAACGTGTGCGCAAAGTCGAGGCAAACGTAATAGCCGTTCGCATTTACTTTGTGACTAGTACCCTCTTTTATGTTAGTAGAAAGACACTAAAATGTAAATTTACCTAAAAGCGTCTGAATTTCATAAAAATATTTTGTAGACTATGTTTCTCAAATGAATAATAAACTTTATAAAATGTACATTCAAAACACAATTAAATAATTTCTGTATAGAAAAAGAAAAACACTATAGTATATTTTTACATACTTATATATAAACTCTATATATAAGTGTGTAAAAGTTAATTTTTACATGTCATAACATGTAAAAACAAATAACATTTTTTCCACGCGCTAAAAAAGATGACAATAACTATGAAAATGTCTTTTTTTAATAAGGTTTCTGTTGCACGGTTTCAAAATTCTAAATCATATCTAAATTTTTTGTAATAAATTTTGTGACAACCAATCCGCGTGACAACCAACTCCGCACTACCCTATAGGGAAATAGTATAAATATGAATTTTTAATATAACAAATAATAATTTAATGCGAGTTTTTGCTAACTTTACTAGCTAGCTTTGTAGCCATATCGCTGCTTTTATCGTTACGAGTTTTCGCTATATAGTTGCTAGCTTATTTACCTAGCGATCCTCGTCACCAAATCGCTTTCTTTATCGTTAAAAATTATGATAGCTAACCAATTTCCCACTGGTTTAATAATGTAATTAATCCTAACGAGGAGTATTATATATTAAGAATATGCTAAGAAATATATCATGCTTTGATATATTTCTTAGCATAGGAGAAAAATTTCTTACGCTTATTAAAAATATTTGTTTGAGAGGATTGTTTAAGAATTTCAGATAGTAAAAAGTTGTCTAAAATAAACTTTATAAGAGTACCGTAAAAAGGTAACTTACAAGATTACTCACACAGATTACTAGGAAATACATCCAACTTGTTTCTAAGAAAACCTGATTGCTTTCAAGTTTATCTGCTATAATTTATTTGGGTAAGAACATTATAGCTTTTAAAGACTTTAGCAGTGTTGTTCGTGGATGATTTGGAAAATTATTAAAGTCAAAGTTTTTTGAAGATTTTTTTATGTGGCCGTACACAATCTTTTTATAAAAAGTAAAAAAAAAAATGATTTTTTTTTGGCTTTAATTTTTGGTCAATCTATTCAAGAGCATGTAATTTTTTTTTTTCGAAATTCCAACAACAAGTAATTTTTTTGGGAGTTTTTTGTGAGACTATTATTCCTATATTTTTTTCCTTAGTTACCATTTTTTATTTTGTTTACTAAGGGTATTTATTTTTTTGTTTGACCTATTATACAGTTACATTCTTCCCCTGAAAACTTTCTTATTATGTAAAGTCATACACTATATAACATTTGTATATAAACACTTTATCATGACAAAAGCAAAATAAAAACTCTTAAAAATGTTTAATGCCTTTTAAAACAAACTCTATCGCATTTTCATCAACAAACACTACGTTAACATTTCTATTTGTAAAAACAGGATCACCTGATAAAAACAAAGGGGTTGTTTGTCTTTTGACACCTTTTCTTTTACTAATTGTTACTGAAATTTTCTGGCTCCGTAGACAATCCAAAACTATCTGCAAGATAAACTGTTTCATCAATTTTAGATCTTTTTTGAGCTCGCAGCTTATTATCACCTATTTCTAGTTTTTTCAAGTTTTTTTATTTTGCAGTAAATTTAATCTAAACTCTTGCTTGTTGCCTGACAGCAGTAGCCATATTTCTGTAAATTGGTAATCCAACAGATTTTAAAAGTTCTAATCTTGACTTTGTACCAGCATTAAACTGCTGCACTGCTTCTGAATCCGCAATTTCAACTTTGATTTGTCTGCAAAACTTAGTTTTAGAACATTTGGACCAAAGAACCCCATTCACAGATTCATTTTGATTTTGTGTCAAACCTAGCAAACAGCGATAAAGAAGCTCACTGTTTGTAAAATTTATGAACAGTGGTCTTAAAAGGTCAACAAATGAATTTTGAAGTTGTTTAATACTACAAAACTTTGATTTGTTTCTCTAATATGTACACCAAGTATCAATATGCTTAGGACAGAGAGAATGTTATTTTAACCTTAAATCCTAACCTTTTAAGATTATAACTAAAAAAGCCAATCTGTCATGAACATATACACAAAGTTTAAATTTATTTATTCTTAAAAAGATGCCTAGATAAAATTGATTTTTGCAAATATATTTTTATTCGTACCTTGATAAATTTATAAATGTTTTTCGTGGTAATAAAATATTCAAAAAGAAATCAGTAATATATATATTTTTTCTATATAACATATTTACATCTATAATTCAATATACTTTTTATTTTATGTAGAAATTATTAAAAAAAAAAAAACTAATTCAAATATTGTATGCTATTGCATACTAAAGTTGTATACCAAACTTTATAATTTTGAGCAGTTTATCATATATATTTTTTTCTTGATTGCTTTTTTAATGAAGCATGTATCAATAAGTATTTTGTCAAAATTTTATTTAAGTTTCAGTGGGCGAAGGATGTTTTTGCAACATTTTAAAAATAAAACACTGTTTTTCTCAGTATAAATATTTTTGTAGTAACATCACAGTGCAGAAGACCCTGACTAAAGTATTTTCCCCTTTTGATTGAAATTATGAACATACATCCACATAGATATTTAGTATGAGATGTAGGAAGCAGATTTTTATTTTTTTGTAATAAATAATATTTATTTATAAAAAACCTATTTTTAAGATATTACCCCCTGGAACATAAATTTTCAAAAAAAAAAATCCTACATCCCATTTATAACTACATTATTGATTGCTGTATACAATTATTTTGAAAATAATCATAGCCAATTTTACCCACTATATTTTGAGCCTTTACTTTTTTAAGCGACCCCCTGGTTCAATTTATGATTTTTTTTTTCAAATAATTATAATTCAAATATTAACATATTGTAAAAGATTTGGTAGACAATATAAAAAAATGCAGTTATTTTCAGAATTATAGTGTATGTGAAAACCTTAAGGTTTTCACAAAGTTTCAGTAATCAAAGGTTACTTTTTTAAGTATACAGTGGAGCATCATGAAGAAGAGTTTATTGTAATGATAGGTGGAAAGTTTGGTAAGTGTATAGTTAGAAAAATTACAGTTTTTTAACTTGTATTTACTTCTATTACCTGTACTTTGGAGCAACTTTTTAACATGCATTTTTGCACACATTCTTATCATAAGATGAACTTATTTCTTGATTAATTTTATTAATTATTTATTAAAGATTTTACCTTAAGCAGTGTGTCATGTAAAAGCTGTGGTATTTAGTTTGTAAAATTAGATAGTAATTAGAGCACATAAAAGTTGCACATTAGGTAAATAATGAAAATAAAGACTTTTTGTTTTATTCTTATTATATCCCCAACTCATATTTGTTTTCATATTACTTATTTTCTTACTATTTCATCTAATGAATTTCATTTAAAGTTCATTAGTTTTTGGGAAATATGTAAGGTCAGACAAGACAACGCCGATTTTAATTAAATCTTGTCGGGATTAACACGTAGTTTATTTTTAAAAGATAGCAGTTTTATAATTTTATTTTATACTTAAAAGATGGTATTGGAATTAAGAAGCAATAAAGTATTTTTATAGTTGGTATTAAAAATTATCAAACAACAAGCCCAAAGTTACTATCTAACCCTTAAGTTCTTGCAGTAGTTTTTTTTTGTTATCATTTACGAAGTTAAATTGACTGTAAGTGAAAGCGCAAATCTCATCATTCTAGAGTCTATTGTATTTTGGGAAAATTTTAGAGCCCCTACCTGAGCTATACCTAACTTTGCAAAAAAGTTGTGGATTTTAATCATGTTTTGAGGGAGTTACAAAATAAATCCTAGAATTTCGCTAGCGCCTTGAGGAGGACTTTCAAAACAATTTTAGATGATTTCTTTAAAATAGCACACGCTGATGCTTTGACGGACGAAAATAGAAGAAGATTAAATATTTTTACAAAAAAAAAAAAGAACCAGGGGGTTCAGGATGTTTACCGGGTCCAAAAAAGAAAGGGCAAGATAGAGAAAATTAAAAGAATAGAAAAAAAGACATGAGAGAAATTGTTTTGGGAGTTTATCATCTTTTACTACACAAGATTTTTACAAATGCAAGGACATCACAATCAAAGTACCAGCCCTGACCAAAATTACCAGAACTTACCAACGGTAAGTTTTGGAACAAGTACGAAAAGGGGGAGAAAAAACTTTATCACCAATAACTTAGTTACAGCTTTAGATAGTCGTCAAGCATAATGGATTCTTTATATATCCTTCAAGCTGTAGTAGAAGCGTTAGATCTTCTGCAATTACTTCCCAATAAACAAGTTGTCTATTCAAAGCATTCACACACAGACTAAAAAAGATAAATCAAAACCAATAAAGTCAGATTTTCCGATTAATAAGTCTGAAATAATGATCATGCACTGGGTTGGGATATCATTACCTGGACTGGACGTGAAAAATTCTAAAGAAGAACCCCTGCCTATTGTAATTTTATTTCGAGAAAAAGAACAACTTCTGGCTGTATCCAAACTAAAGAGCTCTTTTAACCATTATCAAGCTAAAGTTGCGATAACGCACTTTAGTGTCAGTAGAATCTTAATGACAAAACGTAAGCAACGTGCTGTTACAAAAAGTGAATGTTTTAATGTGTTAATGTGTAAATGCAAATATTATGTAAAAATATAAGCTATATTTTTTGTTTATGGGAGAATATATGCACTTTTGCTCATTCTTTGTGTTATTTAAATCATGATAAATAAGTTATGATAAATAAAAAGATGTTCAATAAACGACAATGTTACCTCTTTTATACACATACCTATACATTTGAAAGTACTTGCATTGTTATCTTACTTTTTAGCTAGAAATTTTAAAAGTTAATATATATATATATATATATATATATATATATATATATATATATAATATATATATATATATATATATATATATATATATATATATATATATATATATATATATATATATATATATATATATATATATATATATATATATATATATTGAGATATCGTATTTTTACTTGCAAAAAGTGACATTTTTGATTTTCGGAAAGTCTTTAAACCTAAAATAATCAACTATCTTTTAAATCTCTAACTAAGTATAGACCTAACACACTAAGGACCATTTCTGGAATTTTTATACAAATGAAGTAAAAGATAAATATGAGTTTATCTCTATTGTTTCTTTGTGACTCAAATGTGACTTTTTGACTAATTTTCAGAAAATTGGCAGCAAATTAAAAAAACTTATATTTTAATATTTGATTTAAAAAAAAACTATTTTTTAATAAAGACATTATTTCGTCGCTGCAAAACAAGACTTAAGTCAATTTTTGCTGTTCTGAGAAAAAGGCATTTTCAGTTTTTAATTCATCACTGCGTTTGATCCTCTTAATTAAACCAAATTGTTTTTAAAATACTTTTAGAATGTTATTATTTTTCATAATACAACAAATAAAAAATTTACGAGAAACAACAATACAAATGGATTTAAGATAATCTTAAAACTATATAAAATATGACAAAATTTTTTTTTAAACATCTTCACTTCCAACAAGACTGCAAGCTACCACTAGTTAGTGTTAGAAGTTACTGGAAGAGAAAAGATGAAGATTGTAGTGCAAGATAACGATTGACAGACAACTTAAAAGATTGCAAGTTATATGAATCAGGAAAGCAAGATGAAGGAAGCGAATTCTAAAGAACTGATGTTCGATGAAAAAAACTAGACGAATAAGATTCTTTGGAGTACTTAGAAACAGTAACAGAAAAAAGATGAGACTTAATTAAATGACAAATTACACGAGAGTGAATTTTAGTAGATGGGACAAGAGACGCTAGCTCTTTAGAGCAGTGCCCATTATAGTATTTGTAGAAAAGAGAAAAAGAAGCAACATTACTGTAATGATTGTTACACAAAACAATTCAGAATAGCAATTAGCGATTGCAAAACAAGCAATTCCCTTTTGCGAATTGCAAAAAATATAAACGCTTTTACGAAAACCTTCTCAAGAAAGCTAAAAAAACATATTATAGTAAAGAAATTACAAAAATCAAATTCGATGTGAAAAAAACATAGGATTTAATTAACGATATAATGGGAAGAAAGAAAATAAATACGGCTATACTACCTCAAAGAATAAATACCAATAAAACTGATATCTATTGTCCATTACAAATCTCGAATGAGTTAAATAAATATTTTACAAACATTGGCCTTAACCTTGCTAAAAAAATCATAACTACACCAAACTCTTTTCAAAAATATCTTAAATCTTCAAATGGCGCGATACTGCAAGATCACGAATTTTCTCATGAAGAGTATGAAATTGCTTTTTATTTTTTAAAAAAGAATAAATCACCTGGTTTCGATGATGTTTCTAGTAATATAGTTATTTCAAACAAAAAATACATCTCAAAACCTTTGTTCCATATTATAAAACTTTCAATAAAAAAAGGAATTTTTCCTGAAGCATTAAAGTTCGCAAAAGTATGTCCAATTTACAAAAATAATGATCAATCTGAAATCTCTAATTATAGACTTGTATCAGTACTTTCTGTGTTTTCAAAAATATTTAAACGTGTAATTTATAATAGAATCTATAACCATTTTAATGAAAATAATTTATTTTACACAAAACAGTTTGGTTTTCGGAAAAAACATTCAACAGAACACGCAATAATTGAAATAGTAGAGCAAATTACTAAAGGATTTGAAAATAATAGCTTCACTTTAGGATTATTTATTGACCTATCAAAAGCATTTGATACGGTTGGACACCTAATTCTTTTGAAAAAAGCTACCTCACAGAGAGAAAACAATATGTTATTAGTAAGGAATCAGGTCAACTTAATATTTTGTGTGGAGTTCCACGGGTCAATTCTTGGTCCATTGCTTTTCTTGATTTATGTAAATGATTTTAATAATGCATCAGCTAAGCTTAACTCAATAATGTTTGCTGACGACACAAATCTCTTCCTTTCAAACTGTGACATTAATCAACTGTATTCTGACATAAACTCTGAACTAATAAATGTAGATGAATGGTTTAAGGCAAATAAACTTTCACTCAATGTAGGTAAAACAAAATATACTTTATTTCATAAATAATCACAAGATGAAAAACTTCCTTTAAAATTACCTGATTTGATTTTAAATGATGCACTAATTAGTAAAAATGATTCAATAAAATTTTTGGGAGTTCTTATTGATGAAAATTTGTCATGGCTTCCCCATATTAATTATATTCAATCAAAAATTAGTAAAACAATTGGTCTGATGTACCGTATTTGTCCATATGTAACATCAGAAAGTCTAAAATTAGTATATTTTGGCCTAATACATTGTTTCATATACTATGCCAATATCACATGGGCTAGTACTCAACCAACAAAACTTAAAAAAATATTTTTTTTTTTCAAAAACATGCATGCAGACTTATATATATATAAAAAAAATATGAACATACAAAACCATTAATGGAAGACATGAAAATGATGAACATATATGAAATCAACATTTACCAACACCTAATTTTTATGTATAAATGTAACAACAGCTTGATTCCAAAAAACTTTAATGATAAATTTACAAAAAATGTAAACAAATAATATTCTGTAAGAATAAACCAATGGAATACTTATAAATTACCAAGAATTAATAGTAAGTATTCTAAATATGGAATATCATACCGCGGACCAAAACTATGGAACACTTTTCGAAAAATTAAAAAATTTAAATACTGTAAAATCATTGAATTCCTTTAAGTTTATAATAAAAAATGAAATTTGTAAATTAGATAAATAGTTTTCTTGATTTTTCGAAATGAAAAACGAGTTCCATTATTCTTAGTTTTTTTACTTGTTAATTGGCTCTTATTTTGATATTTAACAGAGTTGCCAATATATTTTAATGAATATTGATAAAACTATATGATGTTATTTACTTTCTTGATTTAATGGAAATATTTATGCAAGCTTTAACCTTTTTATTATATTGGAGATACTATTTTTTTTTAACTGGTAAAGCCCACCTAGGGGCTCTATGAAAAGATTGTGGTGACTTTTGTAATTATATTTCTTATTATATAAACACCAAATATATATTTAAAAAAAAAAAAAAAGTATTTTAAATTAAAAACTTTTTTTTTGCCAAAAAATGAACTTAGGATAGTTTTGTTTGCAGCAGCGATGTCTCTTAATTTTTTTTTAGGACATAATATTTTGCAACTACGTAAAATTCAAACATAAGATGTTTGAATTTTACTCGTAATTGCAAAAGTTGAATCAATATTGGTTGCATACTTTGTAATATGACATTTGTGCACCTAAGGAATATCTTAAACTAAAATAGTGAATTTTGCCAAAACCAACCTAAGATAGTTTTGCTTTGCAGCGACAATCTTGTATGTAAAAACGTAAATGTAATAAAAAAATTTATTTATTTGTTATTGGACATTTAAAAAACTTTTTAAAAGATTTTAAAGTTGGTAAAATATATTTTGTAAAAATGTTTTTTTGGCGCTTACAGGAAATTTTTTGGGTAAGTCCAAAAAAAAAATGCCCCCTCCGCCTCCCTATTTTTTTAAGGGAGGGGGAGGGGGACCAGATTTTGACCGGATTGAGTTTATTTTATAATTTTTAAATGTTTTAATTCTTTAAAAGACTTGTAAAATTGATTAAAGGGTCACTATCGTTCAAAATTTGCTAACTAAAAATATTATACATATTTTTGAAAATATTCAGTTGTCGTAATGTATAATATATACATGTTAAAATTTTTTACAAGACTTGTAAAAACAATTTCCATTTTTTGCTGTGTAAATTTTTTTATATAACTTTATAATTAACTTTTAATTATAAATAAACTTAATAAATATTTAGAGTCAAAAAACTTATTGCAACAACTGTATAATGCTAAATGTTTTTACAAAGATGTCTAGCTATGAAAATAGCTGTTTAACAAAAAGCAGCTTAGACATTACATTACAAGTTATACTTTTATCATATTTAAATTTTATTTAAAACACAACTGATAAGCATTTATAACAAACTTGTTAAAAACTTGTTTACTATCAATAGACTAGCTAAACTAAACCATTTAGACTTAATCTACCATTTTGCTTTGCAACGTCTACTTACTATTCTCTTTTAACCTTCTCTTAGGCACCTCAGTAAAGAAAAGGCTTATAATGTTTCAGTATTATTAGATTAAAAAAACTCCGGTGTATACGAATACTACACCGGACCACACCGGACCAACACCGAACCAAACCGGAGTATAAAAAACAATTTTGGTAGAGCGAAACTTACGTAAGTTATATTTGTGATACATATATACAATAAAAAATAAAATAAAAAATAAAAAAACTAAGTTTAAATTAAAAATAGCAACAGGGGCTGTGATTCATGCTTCGAACGACTAAAATAGGGACAGGTGCAGTAAAGTATGCATACATCGACTGAATAAAATAAAGACAGGCGCAGCGGAGTGTTCCTGCAGGTGCAAAGGGTTTTTGGTTAGGGCAAGCAGTCTAAAAAAATAACTTATTAATCTCATAAAAAAGCCTACCGCTGCTTAAATCAAAACACATATTTATAAAAATTAAATCTTTTTTCAAAAAAATCAAAAACATTAATATATGATAAGGGTGCGCGAGCGTGAATGAAATACACGATTTCGATAAAGTTCTGACTAAAATACATATTTTTACTTGTAGGTACACAATTAAATTTGTTATAAAAATTTAATTTATTAAATTTTTTTTTTTTTTATTGTGTAAATTTTTATTGCATTTATATATTATGAATGTAACTTATGCATATTTCGCTCTACCTAAATTATTTTTTTACACCCCGGTGTGGTCCAAAATAAAATAATTTGAAATGCAATTGTTAGATTTGTTTAAAGCATATTTGGAAGAGTTGATTAATAATATTTCTAACTAGAGAAAAAATCTTTTAATGCTTAAATAAGATTTAAACTATAAAAAATATCATTATTACTTGCTTGCACAATCGTGTAATTAAAAAAGTTATATTAAAAACATGTCTTGTTATACACAGTGCATTAATAAAATCAAAATTTATTATTAACTTCAGTAGAAGAAGCAGTAACAGAGGCTGCACCATTAATGACATTCTTTGAGACAGAAAACCACAGGTATAAAAAACTTTTGTAAAGTATCCATGCCACAATTTCATATTCCATAACATCCAAAGAAAAATCAGTAATAACTTTTATTAAAATACTAAATAAACAAGTTTTTCCTTTATCATAAAGGAAAAACTTGCTTACTTAATATTTTATGAGAATCTGATAAACTACATAAAGTTTATGTGGTTTATCATAGTTCCTATTACGATTATAATGATTCTCATACACGGTCGTTCAGACTTACTAAATAAGTGGAAAGTTATTATACGCAAGCGCAGTAAAGTTTGCATATTTTAAAAATGGTTACAGATAACGAATATAAAAAAAATTCTCATTGACAACGAGCTACTTTTCTAATTTTTAGCTATTAAATATGCATTTAGCCGTTTATTAAGAGGAAATTATAATAAAAGTAACTCCTAGTACACGATAAAATGTTTCAAATTAAATATAAAACCTCTAAAAATAAAATTTAATTAAAGCAATAGCTACTTTAGTGTGTTTTGTTTATTGTTTTAAAATCGTTTTTAAAAAAATGTAGAGCGTAGAAATTTTTAAATTTTAACTTTTTCAGATAGATGAACTGTTGATCTTTCTTAGAATGTGACAAATAGCCTGACTCGCAGTGGAGTGCTGCTACATCGACTGAGGGTTTGGGATGGGGCAGCAATCGTTTCATTTATCATTTTTAGTTTTTTTTTCTTCTTTTTCTAAAAAAGCCGTATGGATTAAGGTAAGCAAAAAAAGTGAGCAAATGCTTATAAAAATACGCTTTATTAAGTGTATATCTATCTATCTATCTATCTATCTATCTATATATATATATATATATATATATATATATATATATATATATATATATATATATATATATATATATATATATATATATATATATATATATATATATATATATATATATATATATATATATATATATATATATATATATATATATATATATATATATATATATATATATATATATATATATTATTACAGCTCTTTCTCAAAACGAAATTGTTTTTTCAAACAATTAATAATAGTTAAATGTCTAATTCTTTAATCAAAATTAGATTCAACTAAAACTGTATGAAGTGTGGTAGATGGTTCAGCTGTTTTTTCTTATTTCTTGACCTACTAAATTAATATTTTAGCATCTCTAATACAAGTTGTTTTCTAATATTGCTTTTAAGGTATAATCATATATCTAATTATCTTCTAACAATATTCTACAACTAGCATTAACATAAATTGCGGCTAGAAATATATTATGACTATTTCATATTTATTACAAACAGTTTATTTGGTGGCCTACTCAACCTAATTTAAAATCTTTGTAAATCGTGATTTTGATGTTTTTGATTTTCAACTGACAATTTTTGATTTTTATATTTACACATAACTAAAACATTTACTACTTTTCCAACCTACTAAATCATTGACCTACTATATTTTTGACATACTGAATTTTTAACCTAATTAATATTTAACCTAGTTTATTTTCAATTTTATAACTATTTCTATCCAGTATGTATTTTGTATTCTTTGTTGTTGATTTGAATACAAGCCAAATTTAATCAGCCTTGGTGCAGTGGTTGAAACGCTGTCTTCAGAATCAGAAGATATAAGGTTCAATGATTACTTGCAAAACTTATTAATTACTAACTTAAAAAAAAAAGTTTTCGTACTTTAAAAAAAGTTTTCGTAAGTTAAAAAAACAATGTTAAAAACACTAAATAGATAATCAATTGAAAATTAATTTATCTCAAATTGAATAAAAACAAAAATCTATGAAAGAGGTTAAAAAATAAATTGGTCGAAAATTAAAACATCAAAAAATGGTTGAAAATAAAATAGTTTAGGACTCAGTACATTATCAGTACTTTTTGTTAGATGTTCTTTTTGTAGATCAATTTAGTGGGTTGAAATTTTTGTAGGTCTAACTATATGACATGGTTTATTTGTGTTTACATGTTTTAACTTGCGTTTCTCGAACACATTTAGTATAAGTGTGTTATTTTGTATAAGTGTGCCATTAATCAAAACATAAAGCTGCTTTTACTTCTTTGTGTCAATACAAATGATAAAAAGAACTGTTTACTTACATTTTTTGTGAATTTAATAATAAAGATTGTATTATGCAGAAATGTACAAATATTTTTTGTAATAACTCTTTTTTTTATTAGTCATTGTACCACAATGTGAAACATTGTGGTACAATGACTAGACATGTGCTTGACAACTGGCAAGAAGCCAGTTGTCAAGCACATATGTGTTGATCATAAATTATCGCCACAAAAACTGTGTTATCTTACTTACCATACCTTTTTGAAATGCCATTCATAATGAACTATCAGTAAGAAACAATTGGCCACACAATGTAATAACATATTGCTTTATTTTGCCATTTTACATGCATAGTTTTTTACTGATTTTTATAATAAAAGTTTATTTTACCTTTTTATGTCTAAAAGTTGTTAAGAATGTTAAAAAAATTGTTAAAAATGTTAAAAAAAAAAGACAACAACAACATCAAAGATGTAAGAAAAGTAAGGAACAATATTAAAACTAATTTAAAAAAAAAAGGAACGTATTTGAAGAAAAACCTATTTCTTTATGTATTTTTGTATACCATCTGGCTTATCACTTATTTTTATTTTATTTATAAGCTTGTTTAATAAAAGTGTTTTTGTTTTGTTTGTTTTTTGTTGTAAGTGGGGTATAATTTTTTTTTTTTTACAAAAAAATAAATATGTGTGTATGTATGTGTGTGTCTATATGTATTCGTGTATATGTTTGTGGGTGTCTTGTTTGTATATATTAACGTATACTAAAATTTGTCCTTATTTTTACTTGTTATTTTTAATGCTACAATTTTTAAAGATTTTCTTATATATAAATTTTATTTACTAATATATATTTATTGTTATTACATAACTATTTTAATTATTAACTATTTACCATTATATATTATTGTAATTATAATTATTGTTTTTATTTTTTATATGTTATTAAAAAATTGTTTTATATTATTATTTTAATCATTGTTGTTAATATTATTATTTTTGTTTTTAATATAATTTGTATTTATAATTATATAAATATATAATATAATTGTTTATCAGGTTTTTACTGTTTGTAACTATAACTTTGTATATATAACTATTGAATTTATGAAAGCAAGTAACTTATTCAGGGTGGCCTCTCCACTTAAAATATCCTAAAATATATTAGTATTTGAAAAACATCCTAAAAAGACCTAGTTTCTCCCAATGGATAGATGATTTTCTCAAATACTCATAAGTTCTCCTAATTTATTTGTCTTGAGTATAATGCATAAACTATTATAAGTCAAACAACAATAAAGTTAATGAAATGATTCAAACTTGGAGTTAGTACTGTTGTTTACTGAGAGAAAATAAGTTACTCAAATGTTTTTCAATATTTTGTATTATTTTAATTACTTAAAAAATTTATTTTGATAAAATTTAAGCTTTTTTTTCTTATTTCTGTCTAAATTTTAAGCATAGAAATTATTTTTATTAAAATTTTATTTTGATTAAGTTGACTTAAAATAATTTTGTATTTTCAGAATAGAAAATGTCAGTTAAATATAAAAGCTAAATTTTAAAAGTCAAAACCTCCTAAAATTTTTATACTTTTTTTCATATTTCCTGGCAAATCTCCTTAAAAACCTTAAAAAATCTCCTAAATTATCTTAATTTTTTCAGATAAAAAAAGTGGGGTCATGCTGTTATTGTCATTATTATCTTATTGTTTTAAAATGTTTTTCAAAAATTTTAAATTGTTAAATCTAGATAATTACTGGATAAGAAAATCTGACAATATATATTTTACAAATTATTTTGTGGTAATTTTCAATTCAATATTCACGTTCTTACGTATAGTGTGTAATATCGTTAATATTGAGTTTAACATCTCCTTGTGTGATAATTGTACGAACAAATTGCTAAATGCAAACAAGGAAAAGTATATAATTTAGGTTTAATTTTTTTTTGAATTAACAAACACTTAATTGTTTGTAAGTAATTTTCACAATTTTAGTTTGATTATTTGTTAATAACACTGAGTTTCTGATTGCTTTAATACTTAGTCTAACTGATTTTTTGCGAATTCACATATTTATATAATAACGTTGAATTTTTTTTTAATTTTTAAACTAAATCTTGTTCAAATAAATTCCTAACCAATAACACTTCTTTTTTTATCACTTTCAAACATTAGCGAAGTTACCTCTTTTATAATCCATTTTTCTAAATTGGTTGCTGCAGACTCACATTTTAAGTCTGCAGCAACCAATTTAGAAAAATGGATTATAAAATAGACATTTTAAGTCTATAGTCAGCGACAACAAGTGAAGCGATTTTGAAATTAATAATGCGTGCTGCATGATTCTGTTGTTTAAAGAGACAGTCGAGTTTAGATTTATTTGTACTACCCTAAACAATATTGCCATAAAATAAATAATTATTTATGAATGCAAAATATAGTTGAGTTAGTGCAGATTTGTCTGGTTTTATATAAATGCCAATACTTCTTGAGATTTTACTGCTTATATGTTTAATATGATCTCTCCAAGATAAGTTTTCGTCTATTAAAATACCAAGTAGTTTATTTGTGAATTAGCGCTCAATTAGCAGCGGACCTAAGATAAAGCCTTGTGGAACCCCACATGATATTTTAGGTTTGTTTGTTTGAAAGCCATTATTTAGAGAAATAAACTGCTTTCGATCAGTTAAGTAACTGGTAAATCAATAATGGTATTTGTGGCTTATTCCATAATATTGTAGTTTTTCTAATAAAATCTGATGGTTAACGGTGTCAAATGCTTTTGACAATTCAAAGAATATACCTAAGGTGAATTTGTTATGAGAAGATGCTCCACTGATAACTTCAACAAGTTGCATAAGTGCATGTTCCGTAGAGTAATTTGATCGAAAATTATAATGGTTGTAATAAAATATTTAAAGTGACACAAGTGGATGATTTTTCTCCTTTGTTGTGTAAGGGCTAGAGCTACTCCAAGGAGAGGATTCTTTTTTTTTTGTTAATTATTTTAAATGCTCAAATAGTCCGTACGGTCTTATCACAGTGCACTGCGGATGAGCATTTAAAAGGAAGTTCACGCCTCTTATAAAAACACTTATAAACGTGAATTTTAAGTCAGCAGATCCCCTTAAAATAAAGTTGCTTAAACTAATGCTAATAAACACCAATTGCAATTAGGTTTTATTTGATATCAATTAAACTTTTTCTTTTTATTAAAAATTTAAAAAAAAAAAGTAATTAAGGACTAATTAGACAATAAAGCAGCGATTTTAAAAAAATTTTAAACATGTTTATACAAGTTTTACAAATGCTGTGGACTTCAAATATTCAGGATATGTTAGTAGTACTATTAACTAGGATTTCCACCACTTTTGTGTAAAAATGATACGTAATTTAAAAGATTATTAATTTTTTCAAAAATTTTTAAAATGAAGTACCCAAAAAAAAAAAAAAAAATTATACTTAAAATAAAAATTGAACTTTTATTGAGGTACAAAACCTAGACAACATAACAAGGAACATTTGCTTTCAATTTCAAATCAAAATCTTTAGTAGAAGTTGAGAGAACGCGTTTTATGTGTCGAAAAGTATTAAAAAAATAAAACATAAGAAAAATGCTACTAAAGATTTTGTAATTAAAAAAAAATAAATTTGTTATCATTCTAAAAACCACCAGCAGAATGGTGCTCCTTTTTCATTTTCTTTATCTATTAATCCTTTTTTCATAACTCTTAGCAACTTCTGCTAATACCTGCTGTTGAAGTCTTTTTTGTCATATAACCTATTCAAGTCTAATTTTATTTAATGGTTCCTATGTCCATATACCGACCAGTTTTTATCTGTAGTTTTTGAAAAACTTCATATATCCCACTAGCTCCATCATTAAACTCTAAAACAGCAGATGCTACAGCTATTTCAAGGATATTTCGACTTACATAAACATTTTTAGGACGATTTTTCCAAATGAAATTGTTAATTGCTTCATTATTATTTTGTGTCTGTCCATGCAAACATTTAGAAAATAATTCATCTCTGCTCAAGTCTTGAAAGATGGGTTTTAAAATTTCATTTATTGCTTTTGGGAAGATTTAATTAGGCTTTGTAAGTTGATTTACCTGTTAGTTTATTTGACTGCCACATGCACCAGCTATTTACGTTTCGAGGAAAAAATTTATGTAGTCCAGTTTCATCAAGAATATCTGAGTTATGGAAAAGTGATGCCCAAATACCCTTTTTCATTTCATAAATGCTGTTAAAATTTTGCCTTATGGCAGTACCATAATAATTCTGCAAAGTATTTATAGGTTTATCAGTTAATCGCCCTTTACCCATTATTTTTCCCCCATCCGACAATATATTTAATTTCATTAATTGGCATAAGTTTCGCAGTCGTATTCCTATACGCTTTTGAACATGTCCGACACATTCTTTTTTATTATTAGTAACATTAGGTCCATATGGTTGAGATTTGTTAACATCATTGTATGAAGATGTATCTCCATCTCTTATATAAGATGTATACCTTAGTTTATACTTCTCACAGATCGCCCAAACATTTCAATAGCACCAACAGATTCCATTGATACTGAGGATTTTACATGGTTAATGAGACAAATGTGGTTATTTTGCCAGTTATTATAACCAGGTTCATTTTATCTTTTGTTCCAATATTCACAACCTTTACATTGTTTTGATACAACAAAATAGTCAACACATTTTTGATTATTTGTTGATATCAAAGTAACAACACCATTTATGGATGTGTGACCACTTTTTTGCCATGTTCCATCAACAGAAACCTGTCAATCAACAATACTTGTATTATCACTGATGACATCCATCAAAACAATATCATGTGTCTCTTTTGCAGCATTCGACATGGAAGTATTAGCTACCTCGATATAAGCACTGTAAAGTAATTTTGTTATTTTACCATAGTTTTTTTTTGTCATCGGTCTTGGCATATTTATGCAACGATTAAATGATTCTATAAAACTATATCCTTTTCCTATTTCTCTAAAAGCAACAACAACTTGTGTATTAACTTCTGCACTTTTTTTAATTATTTCTAAAGTTTTAAATTTGTCTTTAATTTTATCACAGCTTTCACAAAAAATTTCAAGTTTTAAACAAAATCCCATTTTTTCCCCAATGTTATCATGCAAAGTAATTTTATTTCCACATTCAGGACAAAAAATATACTTACTAAATATTCTTTTTAATATAGAAAAGTTCATAATAAAGTTTTAATTGTTCTTGTAATTTTCATTGTTACACTCAATATTTTGAGTAGTTTTTTGTTTTCGAAAATAACTTTTTTGCACTTGTACAACTTGCAATTGGCGATGAAGGTAAACTATTTTTTTGTTTATCACTGCATGTGTACTGATGTCCTTAAAACTTGTTTTTACGTTTTATAATCGTATTGCGAGTCATTTTTTTGTTTAAAAGTTGCAAACAAATTTGAAGTAAAAGTGGCTTTTAGAAGCTTTCAAATATAGTCAAAGTTGTGATTCTAATTTGTAATGTTCAAGTTGTGGAGTTTATGTTAAAGTTGTTTTGAGCACTGGTACAAACATTAAGCAAACAAGATTCTTTTAAGACTGAAGTTTCCTCCAAAAAGCTGACTAGAAAGTTAAAAAACTGACAATCAAACCCGTTGCTATGGCGGTAACTTGGGAAGCCTGAAAAACTATGGCCAACAAAACCGAATTATAAGAAACTGTTTTCATATTAATAATCTCCGTTAAATTTTGAATAAAAATCAAGTAAAAAAAAAAAAAATTGATCTTTTTTTTTGTTTTAAAGGCTTTAATAAAAACAAATTTTTTATATATTTTTAATATACTTAATGTAGTAAAATTAATAATACAAGAAAAGTCAAATGTTTTAAAAACTATTTTATTCCAAAGAAAAGCTCCGTATGTGCCACATATACGCTTGGTTGGGGTAGGTTGGCGCAAAATCAGTATCATTGTTATTGTTATTATTATTATTATTATTATTATTATTATTATTATTATTATTATTATTATTATTGCTACTATTATTATTATTATTATTATTGGTATCATTATTATTATTGTTAATAGAATTGTTTTTTTTATCGTTAGTTTTTATTATTATTTTGATTATTATTACCAAAAACTGGAATTTTTATTATTATTGCCTATTATTATTACTGATACTTATATTACTATATTATTTATAATATTGTTACTGTATATTATTATAATCCGATTCTATATTCTCTGTTAGCAAGCCTACTTTGGGCCCACTATGGGCTGCCTCGCATTGGGCATAGGTGTGTTTGGTAATTAGATTTTGTATGGGACCAATGCGGGCAAACACGATAAACAAAGTTATAATACAAAATTTATCCAACCATATAGGAGCCGTATGGTTTTAATGTGGGATTCATATATATGAGTTGATAAAATAGAACAAGCGCGCCATGACGTTGAAACTACTTTGGATGTATTTAGCGCTTTCGTTTCGCCATTTATCCTTACGAAAACAAAATAAATAATTTGTTATTAAGGCGAAGTGTTAGGCAGAAAAAATAATAAAACATATGTTAAATAATTTAGTTCTCAGCACAGTTTATATTTTTGTTGCGTATAAGTATTATTGTGTTCTTTATATCTTATATTGAATATTTGCATATATTTTTGCTTTGTATTATTTGACAATGTATTTTTTTTTTATTAAGACTTAATAAAAAAAAATAGATTGTTTTCTTAAACACCTAATTTAAGTAATATATAATATATTACTTAAAGTAGGTGTTTAAGAAAACATATAAAATACATTATAATAAAATATATTATATTTTATTATAATATATATAAATAAAATATATTATATTTTATACATATATTATACGTATGATATATAGTAGCCATTTCAGACGATTTTTTTTATAATTCAAATAAGCATATAAAATTTATATCATTGTATAGAGCTTGACTTGACTTAAAAAATGAGGGGTCATTCAGCCTTTGAAATTGAGCGGATCAAAAGTTATTGAATTTTTTTAGTGAAAAAATTGATGATTTTTTGATGAAAGTTATAGGGCTTAAGTATGGAAAATTTGCAGTGTTATGGCACTGAAAAAGAGAGTATTTTTGGATCATATTGACTTTTGAATAACTTTTGAATTATTATCACTTTTGAATTTTTTATAGTGATTCAACAACTATAAGAAAATAAAAAACAAAAAAAAATTATTTTTTAATTCTGTTGGGATTGTCTAAAATCGTCTATTTTACAGACTAAGGGTTTTTACTTAGTTACTTAGTTTTGGTGTCATATTGACTCTTGAATAACTTTTGAACCATTATTACATTTGAATTGAAATTTTCCATAGTGATTCCACAACCATAAAAAAATAAAATACCAAAAAAAAAAAATTTAATGTATCGGGATTACCCAGAATCATCTATTTTACAGACTGAGGGTTTTACCTAACTTAATTAGTTTTGGTGTCATATTGACTTTTGCATAACCTTTGAACCATTATTGAATTTGACTTGTTATTTTCCATGGCGATCCACTAACTATTAGAAAATAAAATACCCAAATTTTTTTTTGTGATTGCTGGTAGCCTTATATTAAAACATGTAAAATAAAAAAATTAAGATATATATATAAAATTTTTTTTCAGGGAACATAACATTAGATTTTTTGAGCTCAGTTTTCTCTTTTAATGATGCTTTTTCTGATATTGTTGGTTTTTTACCTTCTGATGCTAGTTTTATCCCTATTTTTATCTACAACTGTAAAATTGTTCTAAATCAGGTTATTGTTTTTGTATCTTAAGATTTAAACTTGCGAATCGGTAATGATAATTTTTTGTGCTCTGTTACTCCAAATTCTATTGTACACATCCTTTTAGGAAATGGTTCTGATAGTTTTCTTCATGAAACACAAGTTAATTAAGAGATTCTTCAGTTTCCATTTCGGATAAAAAAAACTCTTTATATTATCTGGTGATTTAACCTATCAAATAAAGAATAATAGAATAATATAAGTAGGTGTAGAACTAGCATCAGAAGGTAACAAACCAAAAACATCATTAAATGAAACATTCAAAGAGAAAACAGAGCTTAAAAAATACTTTGTTAAAAAAAAATTTTGGCACGATTTAATTTTGCAATGAAACCTTTTGACTTTTTAAGGCACTTGATAAGCATAATTCTAGATATAGGAAACTGAAACAAAAGATATAAAAAATAATGTAAGCTGTGGCTATGCCAAGTTAAATTTATCTTTTTCTTAACAAATTTGTAAGAAGTGACTATTGGTTAAAACCAAATCTGGATTCTTGAGAGATACAATGCTTCTATTAATATTTAGATAATTCAAGACAGTGTTGGATGCTAAAATTAAAAGTAAACTTAACTTAAGTGACAAACAAAAAAAATAAGGGGTGGATCATTACACTTTGCTAAAGTGTTTGGTGGATCATTACACTTTGCCAAAGTGTTAGGACCAAAGTCTTTGGTTTCAATAAATAGAATTATTAAAATCAAAAAAATTAGTGCTACAGTATTCCTAATTTAAAATTTTGACTTACTTTCTTGAGTTATAGATGGAGCAACCATTTTTTCAGGACTGTTGTTAATACCAACACCGAAAATAAGAGAATTAAAGTAAGTATTACTAGAGTTCACAATACTTTAACCAACAAACAAAAATAGATAAATAAATGTAAAAAGAATTAAAGAATTTCTTACTCAATACGAACATGGACTTGAGTCAAGTCCATGTTCGTGAGCTTTAGTTTAATACTATTTTTAGGTTTTTATTTTGAAAAAAACAGTTTAAATAAGGGAAACCTGTAGTTTATTAAGAAGTAAAATGTTTATTTTTATTTGATTAAAATTTTAAGAACTATACTTTCACTTTCAATTTAATTTTCATAATTTGACCAAAACAAACGCAAAAATCAAAACAAATAACGTCATAAAATACGCGAAGAAAAGCATATATATACACATAATTTATATATGCAATTCCTTAGTACTAATTCTTTAGGTAAACTTAAATAAATACATGTTTTAAATACAGGAAAGGCTAAACTTACCATTTCCACCTGGACGTTTTTCAGAAACACTTCTTTTTTCATATAAAGCAACCTTGAAGTTTTTAAACGCTGAGAACTAAAATTTTTTGTATGAAAGTTAAAAAATGTCCAGATTTCATTAGATTCCTCGTCCTTTTCTTAATAAATATGGAAAGTTTTATAAAAAATAGAAGGAATCCATACCTTCAAAAGCTTCGTTTTAAAAAAACGTTCCCGCGGCAAGTTTTTTTTATGAAAAGTGGTCTTAAGATATGGACGATATATAAATGAAGCCATACAAAACTTAGTACTTTCTATATATGGTTGGAAAGAGATTGAGTAACACTAACTGACGCAAAAAACCTCAAGGCGCTTGCTTAATTATACAAAAAGATATAAGAGAGCAAAGTTTATGAAAATTACGTGTTTTTTGTCAAACGTCAAATGTTTTTTGTTAAGCCGTGGAATCGTTAATTTTTTATTATGTACTATATAATATAGTACATAATAAAAAATTTTGATAATATATATTTTATTTTATGATAATATTTTGTTTTATGTTTTCATATAAGCAGTAATGGGCTACTTAAAAATATAATGATTTTTTTTAGAAAAAAATATAAAATTTTTTAGTAAAAATGGAAAGTTGTTAAAGAACACATCGTCGTAGAGTAAAAAAGATTGTTAGCACAATGTTAAGTAATACAATAAGTCAAGATGATTTGATAAATGCAAGGGTGATAGTAGATAGAGGAAATGAAAATCCACCTACACATAATCAGCATACATCCTCTAATTGGTGTGGTGAAATAACAGTAATTTACCTCAACATGTATCTACAGAAGTTACATTGAGTGGAGCTAGTTCAAATTTTAGAAATGACAATTTGTAGAATAAAATATTAGAGTTTAGCACTGATTTGGATAATGAGTCTACCTCAAGTTCGTCAAGCAGTGATGAATATAATATACAAGAAGAACTGCGGCAATGGATAAATGATTTCAATATTTCACATAGGGCTGTTAATGTTCTGTTAAAAATATTTAAAAATGTAGAGGTTCAGCTTCCTAAAGATGCTAGAACTTTATTAGAAACACTAGCTATTGTTTCACAAAAAGTAGTTGCAGGTGGTATCATTATGTTGGTGTTGAATTAAATCATTCTTGCAAACTAAACAGTTATCTGCTGATTGTGTCTACGACTAAACATTAATATTGATGGTCTACCAGTTTTTCGTAGCTCAAATGTGCAGCTATGGCCTATTTTAGGTTCTGTTATTGAAATATCTTTAAGTGATGTTTTTATTATTGGGCTCTACTCAGGTATAACAAAACCATCTTCACCATTTGCTTATTTAAATGATTTTGTTACAGAAATGAAACATTTGAGTGTTGAAGGTATACATTTCTTAGATAAGCACTATACAGTTACAATAAATGCTGTTATTTGTGATGCACCCGCCATAGCCTTTATAAAATGCATTAAAGGCATAGTGGTTATAATGTCTGTGAGCGTTGCACACAAGAAGGTATGTATTGTTCAAATAAAATGACTTTCCCAAAATTAAACGCACCTTTGAGGCTTTTCTGGCTCAAACGAATGAAGAACATCATACTTCAAATATGGTATCTCCGCTTACTGAACTTAACATAGGCATGGTTTCTCAGTTTCCTTTAGACTATATGCACCTAGTTTGCCTTAGTGTGGTTCACAGAATTATATGTTTATGGATTAAGGGTGAATTCCAATGTAGGCAGCCATCAATTATTATTAGCAGAATATCAAAAAATTTGTGTTCCTTGAGTGAAGCAATGCCAAGGGAATTTTCTAGGCGACCAAGATCTTTATTTGAATTTAGAAAGTGGAAAGCTACAGAGCTCCGACAGTTTTTGTTATACTTTGGAGCAGTTGTACTTCACAGTATATTACCACAACACTTGTACCAAAACTTTTTAACACTTTCCATAGCCATGATGATTTTATTATGTTCAAGATATGCTGCATTTGAACACTATTGTGATTATGCGGAAAAGTTGTAGATTAATTTTGTTCAAAACTTTTGTGTAATATACGGTGATAACCAACTAATTTATAATGTTCACACTTTAATTCACTTGGTTCAAGACTGCCGATTATATGGAGCATTAGATAATGTTTCAGCTTTTCCTTTCGAAAATAAATTAGGTGTTATTAAAAAGCTCATCCATAAACCGCATAACCTGATAGGTCAAATTATTAAACGAATTGAAAAAAAGACATTTGCTACAATAAAAAATTGGCAGTCAATGCCTGTTGACCAAAAAGCTGTAACTCTGTTACAGAAAAAACATTCAACAAGTTTTATGCCCCCAAACTTGCCCCCAGGATTTTATAACCAATATAAAAACTACAGAGGAAAAAAGTTTTTGTTTCTATTTCTTTACGAGACAGTTGTTTTAAAATTTATGGGACATTATCAGTTGTCAAAAATACTGTTTTATCAATGAATAATGATATTCTTATTGTTTATTATTCTGTTGAAGAATCTAGTTCCTTTTTTGATAGTCCACTTGAGTCTTCACTATTGGAAATATTTGTAATGAAAAAATTTTCAAGTTTTTTAAGGTATGCTTATATATTGGATCTTGAACAAAAATTTATCATGCCTTTGGATAATGGTAACTATTTAGCTACCCCCTTGTTGCATTAGTGAAAAAAATATTGAACAGATTTTATTGGTCTTCAGTGTTGTGAAGACACGCAGTCAAGTAGTTTATTAAATACAATCTTTTTTTGTTACTGTTTACATATTTTATTGTTATATATATATATATATATATATATATATATATATATATATATATATATATATATATATATATATATATATATATATATATCATGCTAATGAATTATGTTATATATTTTTGAGATTTTTGAAATTAAATAAAATCTTTATTTTTTTGGTCTAAACAGCAATAGCCCCGTGTCGTGTTTATTAGCAATACCTAATAAACTATGATAAGTATATGCGCACGCAGTAGCTCCGTGTCGTACGCGGCTTGTAATTTTTTTTTTTCGGATGCGTAATTTTGGAGCAATTTAGTTGAGAAATCTTGCGACTTATCTGGCCCGTTTATTCGGCTGACGAGATTTCAAAAAATTATTAAAGTCGTTTAAATTTTTTATATTTTTTACTGTTCGGTAACGTAACTTAAAGCCAAGTTAGTCAAACAAATCTTGCGACTTATCTGACCCTTTTATTCAGCTAACGAGATTTTAAAAAGTTGTTAAAGTACTTAAAATTGTTTTATTTTTGTCGTTCGGTGGCGAAACTTTAGGACAAGTTAGTCGAATTTAATATATGGTGATTGCCCCCTGACTAATTTAAAAGAAACCTTTTCTAACATTAATTCTTTGAATGTTTTAAATAACTTTTAAATAATTTTTGATATGGCGTGCATTTCTCTACAATCTGTAAGGTATTTGCTTGAAAATGGATTTATCGAAAATTTACAAACTCTTTATTCAGAAATGTCAGTATAGATTAATCTCCTTCATAAGTCAGATTTTTATCTTTTTTTGACTGTTCATAATTCAATAAAGAGAAATCTTTCTGTTGAGTGCGACATTCCTCAGGAGTCAAGAATAACTATGGCGGTGAAGTATGATTTACTTTATTTATCCCAACAAGTAAAATAAGAAGTTACATTTAAAATTTGTAAACATATTATCCCTGCGTTTGTTCATTTGGGGATGTAAATTTATATAGTAATACGTCCTATGATTCAACCGAACCCCTAATTTCAATATAGAACCGAATATGAGAAACTTATTACACAACCGAAAATATTTACGAAAAAAATTAGAACCGAAAAAATTTCAATCGAATTTTCGATCGAAAGTCATTAATAATTTTAGAAACGAATTTCATTAAAATGGTTTATAACCGAAAGTTGTAGCATCGAATTTTTTAAACGTTTATAAATATTTTTAGTTTAATGCTTTTGTAATATAAGTTTAATGCGCTTACTGTTTTGAATACAGTCTTACATAATAAATTGAAAAATAGCATTGTTTGTTTTCAAAAACATCTCGTAGTTGGTGGAATAATAAAAACGGAATGGAGTATCAAAAAGTTGAAGGAAAAAGGAGAAATTCATTCCTCTACATAGCTGGGAATAATTGCTATGTAAAAAATAAGAATCACAACGGTTACATTTATTTAAAGTGCAAAAACTATCAACTGCGTGTTGGAACTGCAAAAATACGCGAAGGAAGTAACTTACTTTAGACAATGCGAGGCCACTCTTGTGATTCCAAAACAGAAGATTTTAGCCATTTGGAAGTGTTGAAAAGAATAAGACTCAAAGCTGCAACTACACAATTTCCGTTACGCCAGATTTGCATGGAAATCATTCGAGACTGTCCTGAAAATGTTAAAAATTCTTTATCCTATATAAAATGTGAACAGATACTTCGTGGTGCAAGAAAAACTCAGTACAGTGCAAATCCCAACAGCGTAAAAGAAGCAGTATTGGCAATATCTGAGCCAAATCTATTTACCAACATTCTGAAAGGAATCGTCAGATTTGAAGACTAGTTGGCCATACTATTTTGTTCATCAGCACTACTACAAATATTCACAGTAGCCATTCCAGACGATTTTTTTGTAATTTAAATATTCGAATATGATTGATGTCATTGTATAAACTTTAGTTTGACTTAAAAGATGAGGGGTCATTCAGCCTTTGAAGTTAAGCGGATCAAAAGTTAATGAACTTTTTGTAGTAAAAAAATGTGTAATTTTTTGACAAAAGGTATAGAGCTTAAGTATGGAAAACTTACTAATGGCACCAAAATTAAGAGTATTATTGACATTTGAACAACTTTTGAACCGATAATATCATTTGACTTGAAATTTACCATAGTGACCGACCAACTATAAGAACATAAAATTCCAAATTTTTTTTTTTAGAAATCTGTCAGGATCGACCAGAAATCATCTATTTTACAGACCAGGATTTTTACTAATTTATACATTTTTAGGGTCATACTGACTTTTTAATAACTTTTGAGTCGTTATTACATTTGAATTGAAATTTTCTATTGTGATCCAACAACTATAAGAAAATAAAAAAAACAATTTTTTTTTTTTTAAATCTGTCAGGATCTACCTTCATCACCTATTTTACAGACTGAGAGTTTTTACTAGTTTATATATTTTTGGGGTCACACTGACTTTTGAATAACTTTTGAATGGTTATTACTTTTGACTTGAAATTTTTCATAGTGATCAAAAAACTATAAGAAAATAAAAAACCAAAATTTTATTTTTAAAAATCTGTCGCGATTGTCCAGAATCATCTATCTTACAGCTGAAGGGTTTTATATTATTTTCTTAGTTTTGGAGAATAAAATTTGGGGTAGTATTATAATTATACCATGTGAATATGCATAAAAGAATCATGGAATCCAAAAAATAAAACATTTGAAAACTATTGCGTAATTTACAGACCGGTCAGTGAAATAATCATATAAATTACTTTTCGGTCATTAAATTGCTGAAAATGGGCAGTTTAAACAAATTAAACATATCAACTTTAAATAATTTGTAATTTTTTTAAAATTTTTGATATTTTTAAACCGTTATTACATTTCACTTGAAATTTTAAATAGTGATCCATTTTTTATTGAATCTGTTGGGATCACACAGAATCGTCTATTTTACAGACTGAAGTGTTTTTAGTTATATAATAATTTAATGATAAACAAAAATTAGGGTTACAATATGGAAATATGCATAAAAGAATCATAGAATCTGAAAAATACATCATTTTGAAATTATAGCACAATGTACAGACCGGTCAGTAAATTACACAGGTATACGGTTACACAGACCAATTGGGCAATATGACTTTTAATATATTTGATAAATTCCAATTGTTATTACATTTAACTTGAAATTTTTGATGGAGATACATAACTATAAGAAAATTAAATGCCATAATTTTTTTTGCATCAGTCAAAATTATTAATTTTACAGACTGAAGTGTTTTTATTTATTTACCTAGTCTTTTAAAAATAAATTTAGATTTAAATCTTTTAGAAAAAAAAGAAAAAAATTCAGATTATATTATAAAAACTCCATGCTATATGCATAAAGGATCGTGGAATCCAATTAATTCATCTGTTTAAAACTATTGCTTAATTTACAAACCGATTAGTAAATCACTGCGTAAGGGCATTGAAATCTATCTGAAACATTCAGAACTACCTATTTAACAGACAGAAGATTCATAAATAAAGTTATAATTTAAATTTAAATGAAAATAACTTGCAGCAATTGAACTTCCTGAAGTTTTGAGTACTTACAACAGTAATAACAGGTGTAACAGCAGAACTCTACCTAAAATTGTAATAAAATTATTATTAAAAACAATACATCTAAATACATACAATAATACATTAAATAACATTAGATACACAATAATTTTAAAAAAATATTTGTTAATTTATTTTAAAAATTAAAAATTAAAAAAATTTATAAATTAACAATTAAAACTAAATAAATATAAAATAAGAAACTTATTTTTTGAGATTTATGAACTATCGACAACACCTAAGATGAAAAAATGAAAACAACATTAAAACAAAAATGTTGTTATTCTAAAATTTATCTCTTGGCTTTTGATGCCATTTCTCATTTAGACAAGGAGAAAAAATGCATTATAAACATAGTTGGACCTGCTCTTGCAGCCAACCTCCAACCATTATCACATCGTTTTAATGGTGCTTCTCTTTCTCTTTTCTACAAATATGGGCTCTAATGAGCAAGCGTCCCTTGTTTATCTACTAAAACTCATTCTCTTGTGACTGTTTCTAAGTGCTCCAAAAACTCTTATTCTTCTATTTTTTTCCACGAACATCAGTTCTTTGGAATTCGCTTCCTTTATCTTGCTTTCCTGTTTCATATAATTTGCGATCTTTTAAGTCATCTGTCAATTGTTATCTTACTCTACAAACTTCATCTTTTTTTTTTTCGTCCAGTAACTTCCAACTCCTACAATGATTGCTTGCAGACTAGTTGGAGCAACTCACAAATATACATACAATGACTTACTGCTGTTTCAACGCTGCGCCACAAGACCAACAGAACACAAACATAAATAAAAAAAATAAAAACTTGATCAAAATGACTAACCTGCATTATCAAATGAAATTATAGCCATTCCACAGTTCCAACAGAAGAGTAAGATACATATAATGACTTACAGGTAGATAAACACAAAGATACACATAATGACTAATGGCTACATAAATACAAACATACATATAATGACTTACGGGTGGGTCAGCACTGCTCCAGAGGTCCAACAGAACACAAACATACACATAATGAATGATAGGTACATAAACACAAACATATATATAGTGACTTACGGGTGCGTTAACACCGCTCCAGAGGTCCAACAGAACACAAACATACACATAATGAGTAACTGGTATATAAACACAAACATACATATAGTGACTTACGGGTGGATCAACACCCGTAAGTCACTATATGATAAAATTAAAGTTCATTGGTTCTTTTACTTAGCCAATAAAAAAAATATAAAAATAAATGAAAAAAAAAAAATGATAACATACTTACACATTTCCATTTTGTGAACTTTAGACTAAAAGTTTAGTTGATTACTACTTCTTTTAGTTTTGAAAAAAAACAGTTTAGAGAATCTACAGACTAAAAACAGTAGTAGAAACAGTAAGAATTAAGCTTGTAGTTGAGCAATCCAGACAAAATACCTTTAAAAATATAAAATCTTTATTTTTATTGCCTTGAAAACTTAAGTCATTAATAAGGAATATACTTTCACTTTCAATTTTATTTGTAGCTAAAATTTCGGATTGCAAAATCAAAACAAAAAACGTCATAAAATACGCGAAGATATATATATATATATATATATATATATATATATATATATATATATATATATATATATATATATATATATATATATATATATATATATATATATATATATACATAATTCTAATATACAAATCCGAAGTACCTATTCTTTAAGAAAACATAACTAAACACTTGTTTTAAAAAGAGGAAAGGCTGAATTTGTCATTTCCACTTGAACACTTTCAAAAATACCTTTTTTTTCTATAATAATTAACCTTGAAATTTTTAAACACTGAGAACTAAAAATTTATGTATAAATATTAAAAAGTGTTCACATTCCATTAGATTCCTCAACCTTTTTTTAATATATACGGAAAGTTTTATAAAAATTGGATTTGTTTTGGTACTTCGGAATCCTTACCTCCAAAAGCTTTGTTTTAAAAAAACGTTCCCGCTTCAAGATTTTTTCTCAAAAGTGGTTTCAAGATATGGATAATATTTAAGTGAAGCCATATAAAGCATAGTACTTTTCATACATGGCTGAAAAGAAGTTGAGTAACACTAATTGATGCAAAAAACCTCAGGTTGCTTGTTTTCCTATACAAAAAGATATAAGAGAGTAAACTTCATGAAAATTTCGTGTTTTTTGTGAAACGTCAAATGTTTTTCGCTTAACCGTGGAATCGCTATTCACAGGTAGCACAGTAGTTTAGCTCAAAATTGATGATTTTTTGTGAATTTTTTTTGGAAATTTATTTAACATCTTTTAACCTTAGCTTGCTCATAATATTCTGTTTTTGTTATATTTTTCAACACTCTTACAAGTTTATTCCTTTTTTTCAGGATCTACAATTATTTTCATTGATGCAACATTTCGCGTTGTTCCTAACATCTTCAAAGGAGGTCAACTACTAAATATCTCCATTATGCATTGTGACATTGTCCTTCCTGTGTTTCATGTACTTATGACTGGGAGAAAAGAAGGTATTTACATTGGTATATTTAGAAAAATTATAGGACTTTCAAGTGACTTTCAACCACGAATTTCTATGGCTGACTATGAAGCAGCAATAGGCAGTGCATTAAAAGTTGTCTTCCTTGAAATAAGATTGACTGGTTGCCGGTTTCATTACGACCAGGCAATTTTAAGAAAAATCAAAGCTGTTGGTCTTCAATCTGAGTACATCAACAACCCTGCAATTAAGAGGTGGGGCCGGAAATTCGTTGCCATGTGCTTCTTGCCTTGTGTTCTCATCAGAGCAGAAGTAGATTTACTCAAAACAGAGATGAGCCGATTTGCAAATATTTAAACTCGTGAAAAAATGAGAAAGTTTGTGTATTACTTTGAGAAGTATTGGATAACAACACAAACCCCAGCTTTTTTTTCTGTGCATGGACTTTAATTCAGAACCAACATTGTCTCGGAGTCACTGCATTCAAAAATGAATAGATGCATGGCTGCTCACCCAAGCTTCTGGAGGTTTCTAGACAATATATATCATCAGGTATTGCCATATTTAAATAAATATTGTAAAGGATAAATTCCGTCGAATAAACTCATAATAAAGTAACTTGATTTATTTTGTAATCCCTTAAGGCATTAGGGTCTCTTCTGATACGTGCGAATCATCATATAAATTAGCATTAAATATCATAATTTCACAATTGCACAACTTAAATTTGTATCAAGAAACATTTTACAAATCAAATCATTTGTTCATATTTTGAAACGGCTTAAAAGTGTGATTTATTTGTGACAATCTCCCTTAATAACACTTTGATGATACATATGTAATCTTTATTGCATTTACAATCTCAATCTTTGTTTACTTGAATTAAATTTATTACTGTGAAAAATTTTTTAATAAACTTTTTAGATAATTTTGAATGCAGAACTGGAACTCAACCAATTACAGAATGGTCATCAACTTCGAGGGGACAAAGAAGAGAGAGAGTTCGATATTTTGAAAGATTAAAAAGTTATGAAGAAAAACTTTCCAAAGGAGAGTGGACTCCAACAAAGTTTCTTGAGGCTTCAGCTTTCTACTTTAATGACATCAAACTCACATCAGAGGGAGATACAGAACAAGAGCAGGTAAATAAAACAGTCAAAATGATTGGACTACATTACTATCATACTACAGTAAATTAATGTTTTCGGACAAAAACATAAAATTTCTAGTACAGTTTTTATATTATAAGATACCTTTAAAATGCTTAGAAATTTGATACCCAACTGGTAATATTTGATTTATTTAGTGAGACAAAATTTGATTTTTTAGTATTCCACATGTAGCCCAGATGATCAAGTTTTTCATTTGGTATTATTTGATGGTTTTTAGGGTTATCTTGCAATTAGTTACTAGTCGCTTTCCGGAAAGCAAAACTTCCATTTTGACAGCATTGAGTTTAATGCCGTTTAAGTTATTGTTAATGTTACACGTTGTTATAAACCTTTTAAGTTATTGTAATTGTTACACGTTGTTATAAACCTTTTAAGTTATTGTAATTGTTACACGTTGTTATAAACCTTTTAAGTTATTGTAATTGTTACACGTTGTTATAAACCTTTTAAGATCAGATAGAGTAGAGTTAAGTAGAATGAATGAATTTAATTACAAAAAAACCATTAAGTTGCAGTTTTATTCTGTTGTGTACGAACTTCTAAAATTTCTTTAAAATTCGAGCAGCAATTATTGTTTTATTACATTGGAGGCCGGGTGAATAAAAAAAAAACATTTGCAAAAGTTTAGCAAATTTGCACAAGTTTCTTTTCACGTAAAGTCACGTAAAACACCTTGTTTACTTCAAAAACGCCAAATAATTGCTTAGCTTTACAAGAATAAAAATCTAACCAAATTTGGTCATGTTTTATTCACGTAAAGCTGACCAATTACTAAGTAAAGACAATGTCTTTTTTTTTAATCACTTGGCCTATAAACATAATATTTTTTAAATTTTCGAAATAAAATTCTTTATTTTTTTTTCTGTTAAAAAAACTAAAACCGTATCTAAACTAAAACGAGAATCCGTTAAAAAAATATTGATAATGGCACAAAGTTCCCACTGAATGTTTCCACTGTGCAGTGGCGTAGCTAGGATTTCGGGCGCCCGAGGCAATGCTAAAAATAGGCGCCCCCTGAAGCAGACATGTAACTTACCTTAATAAGAAAAACTTAAGACAACTTTATTTCTCATTTATTCACTGCTACACAAACTACGCAAATATTGCCTGGGAAAGTACTGAAAAAAGTAAATTACATCGTCTTTATCGCTGCCAGAAACTAGCAATTCGCATAATTAACCTTGCTGATCGTTTTTCTCATTGTAAACTTTATTTTATTGAAATTAAAATTTTAAATATATTTGAACTCAACGTTATGAAAATTTTATCCTTTGTTTATATGCGGAAAAATCATCTATCCCCGCCAGTCTTTAAAAATCTTTTCAGTTAAAACCCCAGCAACAAATACTCTTTTAAAAAAAAATTTAACGAACCTTCTTGTCAAACCAATTTAAATTAGTTTTGTCTTGCCTATCGTGCACCCCACCTGTGGAATAAACTTGTTTTACCAAATGTTGACCAAATTCTTTTTGTCTTTTTTTTTAAAAAAGGTTCTTTTTATACCAGTTTATACCATGTTAGTCATTACTTTTGTAATGACTGACAATTTATCTGTTTTTTATTGTTTCTAAATAATAAAAAAAGTGCAATAAAATAAGTCATTTGTCTGAATTTAGAATATTTTAATTTAAGTATGTTCAATTTTTAATTAAAATATATTAATTGAAGGTTCATCCAGACAAATGACTTATTTCAAATATATATTACTTTTTTGTATTGTAATATTAGAATATTTTGTCAGTTTGGCTTCTTTCTTTAAAACTGGTATAAAAAGAACCTTTTTTAAAAAAATAAGCAATCTGCAAATAAGATCATTTAAGATATATTCAAATTTTAAATATCATATTCAGATTGTATTCTGTATTATTTTTAAATGCATGTTTTTTATATCTTATGGCTATCTATTTATATTCAAAACACTGTTTTGTTGCATTTACTGTAAAAAAAAAAGCTAGATGTGGCTTATGCAGTTGTAGAATTTTGTGATTCTAATTAAGTTGAAATTTCAACAAATTGGTTTGTTTCCAGTGAAGAAGAATTTTGTTTATGGCCTCCAAAAAAATTGTCAACAAAAGCTCAGAAGATGGCAAAAAACAGAGTGGCACCTGATGCTCAATGGGATGCATTCAAGATTCGTGTTTTAGGAAAGGCTGTTAAGAGACATTTTTTATTGTTTTGGAATTATTGACTATATTATTTATAAAATTGTGTTATTTATTTAATTGTTTTTTTCATATGAAAAAAACAATTAAATAAATAACACAATTTTATAAATAATATAGTTACACAATTTTATAAATAATATAGTTTTCAGTATGATCATACTGGATGATCATACAGTATGATCATACTGAATATTCAGGATATGTGTATGGTATATCCAGGATATGTGTACTGGATATGTGTAGCGTAAATAAAATCTTGTAATCAATAATTTTTTAAATTTATTCAACAAGCTACACTGGAGCAAGAGAAAAGTTGCAGAGTATGCAGAAAATAATTCTGATTTAAATTTTACAGAACAGGAGGCTGAAAAAAATGAAGTTTAAACTAGATGTAATAGGTATTAATAATTTGAATTAAATGATTTTAAAATATTTTAAAATGTAACAAAATTGTGTGCAGTTATTTTTAAAAAGTTTTGTTATAATTGCACTTAATGTTTAGAAGTGCATCTAGAAAAATGTCATCAGATTTTGAATCTGGCGATGATTGTTATATCTTGGAAAAAAAAATCAGCTGGGAAATCTAAACCAATTGAAGAAAACCTAATTCCTTCTTCTTTATTTTCTGTGCTGTTGTCATCAAATTTACTAACATTGTAATCAACTTCACCTTTTATACTATCAACAAAATCAACTATACAAAGATCTTCTGTAACAGCATTAACATCTCAACACATTGCACCATTGATGACACCAACCCAGTGCCCTGGTGTTTCAAACACAGCAGTAAGTTATTTGTCTACGATTGCATCAACGGCTTTAAATATCGGTAAGAGCTACATTTTTAAGTTTTTTATGTCAATGTTTCCACATTTGTGTGGTTTTGATAGGTTTCCATGATTTCATTTTTGAGATTAAATGACATTGTGGAAGGGTTAAAACTCATATAAACCCCTATTTTAAAAGTTTTTCTTCTCTTCGGTAAATTGCCTTCACCATGGATTTGAAGCCTCACCTGAAATAAGCTAAATTATAGACAGTTTAATTTTTTTTAGTTTAATTTAAGTTTTTTTAGTTTTTAATTTAAGATTAGTTAATTATTCATAAGGATGCGTAATTTGCATATTTTTTAATGTATGACATGTCATTGTTATTATTATTCTTGCTGCTTTTTATAATACAGCTAACAATTTTTTAGATGCTGTAGCATTACGGAACATTGGTGAGGTATCTTCTTCATTGTGCAGTGATATTTCTAGTGAGTGGTTACTTATTAGTGATTATTTTTTTTTACTAATTAAATCTAATAAATGATAATGTTATTTCATTATTTTCACTATAAAAAGATCAAACAACAAATGCATTGGTTGTAAAGTTGCTGAACGTTAGTGTGGGTATTCAACAAACTCAGAATATCCGCACTAATATGTTAAATGCTATACTTCAACAAGGCAATGTGGCAGTGCAGGCATCACAATTACCAGAAGGAATAATATTACCAATGGATACCATGAAAGCTTTTGATGCAATGGAAATAAAGCTTAAAGATAGCAATATTGCAAACATAATTGTAAGATACTACTTAACTTTCTTATTTTTTATTGTTTTTAATGATTTTTTTTACAAGCTTTTATTTAATTGTATAAGTTGTTTTAAACAAAAGGCTTATTCCTATTTTTAATATATTTTATTATATGAGCTTTATTCATATTTACATTAGTTGCTTAATTAAACTACTTGAGTTCAATATAGCTTCTATATAGCATTTTCAAAATTCTTATTCTGTAAGGAATTTTTTTTTTTAATTGCTGTTAAACAAAAAAAAAAATTATTATAAAAAGTATTCTTAAAAATACTTTTTTTTTTTTTTACTAGTTTTCCAATTTTCTATGCTTAAAATATGTTTGATTAACTGTGTTTCAGGTTAATTTGTTAGCCGATCTCGGAGGGAGAAAAGTTGACAAAGCTGTTCGCCGCATGATGCAGCAGCTCCTTAGCAATAATTTGGTACTACAATTTAATTGGCAGCGAGGGCTGAAAAAAAAAGATTTAAAGGGTACTGAGGTGTTCCAAGTTAATTATAGTAAGTATTCATAGTTCAAAATAAATTTTTTTAATATTCCTATGCAACATTACTATTTTCGTACAACTCAATAGATAAATTGCGTTTGATTATTATCATATGTTAAAATCATATCATATATTAAAATATATTTTATCATATCATTATATCATTATAACATTATCATATATATTAAAATATATTAGGAATCTTTCTTTTCAACATTTAATTTAGATAAAAGACAAAAAATGAGGTCTTATTTTTATATTTCATTGATTATTTCTAATATGAGCCTTAAAGCGCAATGCTTTGACATCGGCATGTACGCAGAAATATTTTGAAGTGTCGCTCGCCAAATAGCTCATTGGTGCTCGTGATCGAGATGGTAATAGAGCTAAACGTGTCGGAGCTACAAAACAACCGAATTTACTTTGGTCACTTTATCATATAAATCTTTTATACATGTTTTTTTTTTGTTTTTTTTTTAACATATTCGCTTCCAACAAGGCTGCAAGCAACCACTAATTAGTGTTGAAAGTTACTGGAAGAGAAAAGATGAAGATTGTAGAGCAAGATAACGATTGACAGTCGACTTAAAAGATTGCAAATTATATGAATCAGGAAAGCAAGATGAAGGAAGCGAATTCCAAAGAACTGATATGCGAGGAAAAAAATCTAGACGAATAAGAGTTTTTGGAGCACTTAGGAACATTAACAGAAAAAGGATGAGACTTAATTGAATGACTAGTAACACGAGAATGAATTTTAGTAGATGGCACAAGAGACGCTAGCTCTTTAGAGCAGTGCCCATTATAGTGTTTTTAGAAAAGAGAAAGAGAAGCAACATTACGACGATGTGACAGAAGTTGAAGGTTGGCTGCAAGAGTAGGTCCAACTATGTTTACAATGCGTTTTTGCACCTTGTCTAAAAGAAAAAGGGCATCATTAGAAGATCCGCCCCAGACATGGCAACAGTATTCCATATAAGGCCGGATTTGAGATTTATAGAGATAGAGAATAGAATCCAGAGAAAAAAAGTGACGAGCTCGATAAAGAGAAGCAACTTTAGCAGATGCTAATTTTGCAACGGATTTGATATAAGGTTTCCAAAAAAGATCTGAAGTAAGAGTCAATCCTAGAAGATGAAGGGTAGGAGACTCATCGAGTACATTACCGTTCATAAATATAGGAAGGTCTAAATTATTGCGATAACGATTGGTTGAAAAAAATTGAGTTTAATCTGAACTTTTTTTTTTTTTTTTTTTTTTTTTTTATTCTTTATTACAATCATTACTACAATTTCTATTTTAACTTGTGTATAAAACGTAAGACATAAAAAAAAAGAAATAAATAATATTTACAATAAAGATTGATTTTTTGTAAATGTTTATTAGCTTTTGAATTGGATCTGTTCCGATAAATAATTATATAAACCGTTGCATAGAATAGTTAAAAATAATATACTTCAGTATAATTATCGATGTGTTTGATGACGTCATAGTGTGTTGGTGATGTTAATATAAATCGAATAGATTAAAAATAATAATAATAATTGAATTGAACATTTATTGCATTAAAATTGTAGAAATAAAATCAGAGTGGTGTGGACATTCTTGTTGATAATTAGCTCTTGTTCTAAAATAGTTTTTTTTTTTAAGTATATATTGTGTTTGCATCTTTACCATACAAGCGATCATAGGTGGTATCACCGAATCCCAATCCAGCCCAACGATTGCCAAGCAGTTATAGTTGGGTGTTCCTACGCCAGAGGTTATGCAGCACTATTCTTTTTTTTTTTTTTTTTTTTTTAATATACATAGACTGCAAGCACACACACCCATACTAACAGCACATATACACCCATACACCCATATATATACCAATATACATACATAAATACATACATACACAGATACACATACGCATTTATACATAATTTATTGATTTTATTTTATTTTTATTTTTTTAATTTCTTTTTTCTTTTCTTTTTTTTTTCTTTTTTTTTTTTTTTTTTTTTAATTTTTACAAAACCGTGTTATAAAAACCGTAATAAAATTTTTTTGTTTTTTGTTTTTTCAAATACTAAATAAAAGATAAAATAAACCTGAAAATTTATACATACTAGCAATATATAATATAAAGCAATATACAATACGAACTCAAATAATAAATATTTATACATCTATTCACAGCTATCAGTTTCAGTACAATCTCAATGTAACTATATTAAAGTTCACCAGGTGGTGAATTAAAGTTCACCAGCCACTGTGAGCCCCATGCTGTATTAGAAGTGAGATCATTTTCAAGCTCAGATGCCCCCTGCAAGCAATCAGAGGGAGTTGGCTTCTTATCGTGACAAGAATAAATGGTAGTATCATCAGCGAACAATGCCACCTTAGATGTGAGAATATCTGGAAGATCATTAATGTAAATTAAAAAGAGTATAGGGCCAAGGATTGAACCTTGAGGAACCCCTGAGGTTATAGAATAAGAATAATAGTGCTGTCAACTTTTATACTACGATTGTAAAAGAAGGATTCAAAAATCTTAAAGATGTGTCCAGATACACCGTAAGAAGAAAGCTTATGAGAAGACCAGCATGCTAAACTTTATCAAACGCTTTAGAAATGTCAAGAGCGATGGCCTTAACCTCTCCACCTTTATCTAATGCGCAATAAAACCTATCGGTTATTACTGCCAGCCGTAGAACGAGAAGATCGAAATCCATATTAATGATCAGAAAGTAGGTTATGAGATTCGAGATGAGAGATTAAGTGTTTGTTAATTAAAGATTCAAAAACCTTGCTTATGATAGGAAGAAGACTAATGGGACGGTAGTTAGACGAATCGGATCGCTTTCCAGAATTTTTAAAAATAGGGACAACAAATGCTGCTTTCTAGCAGGCTGGAAAACAATACTCTGGTAAGCACTTGTTAAATAGTTTTGAAAGTATAGACGACACCTCCGGAGAACAAATCTGTAAGACTATAACAGGTATGTTGTTCGGACCGCAAGCTGTAGAAGAATCTAAGCAGGAAATCACTTTAGATACAGAAGCTGGAGTGATACGGATGTCGAGCATTGGATCAACCTGTCTGACAGCTATATCAGGAAGAACGCAACTAGTGGAATCAAGAGATGATATTGATGAAAAGTTCTTGGCATACAATTCAGCAATGTCTTTAGGTGAGGTGACAAAGTCTGAACCATACGAAAGAGGTGGAATTACAGACTTGCCCTTATTATTGATACTATTAAAGATTCTCCAGAAGTCAAGAGAGCCTAATTTTTGTGATGAAATACGAGATTTCATGATCTAAGAATAGTGGGCTTTGGCGTTAGACAAAACCTTTTTACAATGGTTCCTAGCAGTAATAAACAGACATCTGTTTTCTCGAGAATTGTTTTGCTGATAGATGTGGAAGTAATGGTTTCGATTGACAATTGCAGCAGCACAATGTGAGGAAAACCATGGAGAAGAGTGAGGCTTGACCTGGAATCGTCGAGCGAGAATAAAGGATTCCATGCCAGCCTGAATCCACGAAGTTATGTAAGAAGCACATTTGTCAACAGGAAGACGAAAGATTTCTACCCAGGGCTATCACGAAGAAAATCACGGGAAGAGTTCCAGTCAGCATTAAGGTAGTTTTAAGATGTACGATGATAGGGGGATTCTGATGGTAAAGATAATAGTTTTAGAGAGACTAAACCATGATCAGAAACACCTAAAGGTGAGTGTAAAGAAACTGAGCACTGACTAGGATCAGAAACAAAACATAAGTCGAGTAGAGAAGGTAAATGATTTGGGTTGTCCGGAAAGCAATTTGGAAAGTTGACTATTTGAGATAAGGATTGAGAAAGGCAAAAGTTGTGGGCCTTAATGCCTGCAGAGTCACTGACACTAGAGCCAAGCCATTTAGTGTGATGAGCATTAAAGTCACCGACAACAACAATATTGGCTGATGGATAAAGAATGAGGGCTTGGTCAATATAATCAGAAATAGCATCAAGAAGAGTGCAGTCTTGAGATAAAGGAGAGCGATATAGAACAAAGAGAAAGGTGTTAGATAAAGTTGTAAACAACAAAGAGATAGAGTGAAGTGGTGCTAAACGAATGCACATAAAAGAGTAGTCTGTGGATTCAAACCTAGTTTCCCGAAAAATGGGTGAATTCTTATGAATGTAAATGCGCAGGCCAAGTATGTGACTATTGGAGTCTTTACGAATTAAAGGAAGATAACCATCAACACTAATATCACAAGATGAGACAGCTGAACTCAAATTAATCTCAAAAAGAGCAAGTAGGTCTGGTGAACTTTGTAAGAGATAAGACTCAACAGAAGAAAAGTTACTTCAAAAACCACGAATATTGGTGAATGATAGGTTCAGCGAACTTGGTGATGACTGTGGTTTTTTGTGTTTTATAGTTTTTGTTACTTTATTCATTTTTAAATCTGTTAAAGAACTTGACTCGAAACATAGATAGCACTCATTACACTGTTTTATAGCCCAAGCAATTGCCTCATTTCCACTAATAAACCCTAAGCCGTAACAAAGGGCTTCAGTGTGGCCTTGGCAATGCACACCAAAAGTACGAACAGAGACACCATCCATGCGCAACATGGCACTGTTAGTACTCTGATATTTTTCAGCTGTTGATGGAATCAGCCTCTCTGAAAGCTACCACAGAGTTCGGGAAACCTGACTACCAGCCGGCCTCAAAACCATAAAACTGAGTTTTGAGCTGTACCCTCATTTGAAGATAATAGAATAAGTTGCCTAGTCATAAAAACAGAGACACAAGTAAAACCCATGCATCGAGTCAAGAAGATCCAGCGTTCAACATCCTAAACTGGAAACAATGTATTAAAAATACATCTGCGCCAGCCTAATAGATGAAGAAGGGGTGCAAGGCTGGTCAACAGATAGAATCTGTTTACCCCTTAAGTCTTTGCCATGAAGGCCTTCTACAAGACAGCAGCCGGATGCATTTAACATCTGCCCAAGATGAGTATTTTTATCGAGACACCATTTCTAGCCTTTACTTAACCAAGAGCCCCAAGGCAGGGGGTGTTATGAGACATAATGAAGTAATAAATATTGTTATGAGACATAATAATAAATATTATAATAATCAACATATTGTTTATTGTGAATCTCGAGTTCAAATAAATAAAAAGAAAACGAATGTTCTATGTAGGTCGAAGTAAATAAAATAACATAGGGGTTAATTGGGCCCCAATATGGACCATCAAAAGTTCCAAATAGGTTTAAGTAATTAAAAAAAAATAGCAGTTTATTAGATCCAATATGGTATAACCATCAAAAACGGCATATAGTTCAAAGTGAATAAAAAAAAGGAGTTTATTGGGTCCAATATGGGCTAACCATCAAAGTTCCATATAGTTAAAAGTAAATAAAAGAATACAGGTTTTTAATGGGTCCAATATAAGCAAACCATCAAAAACCTTATAAAGAAAAACAAAAACAAAAACATTGGAGTTTGTTGGTAACTATATGGTTAGCCCACATAGGGCCCATTGAAAACCGCGGACAAATTTTTATGGATATCAAATAGGCTTCCTAACTAGGGTCCATAAAACAGCCCACGTGGGTTTAATATACAACCCATATACCATTACTAACAGGGATATTTTAATTAGGTATATAAAAATCATCCTAGATAAATGTATAAAAGTAAGTTGAATTCTAAATTTATCAAACTTCTTAATTATTATTCGATAAAGTTTTTCGTTTAAGTTTTGTACTGTTTTACGTTTGTTTTTTTGTTTTGTTTGTTTTTTTAGTTTCTTATTATGATGTTTACTTAAAATTAGTACTTGTACTATACGTAAATACTCCATGAAATGTAAAATCTATTTCAGAATACATTTGATTTGATTGAATTAATTTGATTTAATTTTCATTACAGTTATGATTAAAACATTAAATTGATTAAAAATTATCATTCAATATATTAACCATGTAATTAAATTTCAGTTTGAAAGACGGATATTATAAAATCTAAATTTAATAACTCAGGTGTCTATTTTAGACAAAAATACTCACACCAAAACTTTGATTGGTTGTGCTTCCTAAGATAAAAATACTCCGATCAAAACTACTAACATCAGGTTTGTTAAACAATGTATTTTTTTTATTTTTACCAAATTTTAGTTTTACCTATATCAATTTGTTCACTTGACTTTTTTCACTTTTTACACATTTTTCAGTTGAAAATGGGCAATTACAGGTATTTCTAAAAATATTTCATCTATAAAAAAAGTATGATGCACTTAGGCCTGTAAATCGAGCCGAACGAGCCAAGCTTGCCAGGGTTCGGCTCGTTTACATATTAAGAGTGTTCAGGCTCGGCTCGAGCTCGTTTCGAACATGAGATTCTTTGTTCGAGCTCGGCTCATTAAGGATTAGTATTGTTTAGGCTCGGCTCGTTTTACATGTTGCTCGAGCTCGACTGGTTTAAAACTTGAAATAATTATTATATAAATATATATAATATATATAATACCACATAAAAATTAAATAATATATAAAATATCACAATTTTATTTATTACATATATATTATTATAATATATATATATATATATATATATATATATATATATATATATATATATATATATATATATATATATATATATATATATATATATATATATATATATATATATATATATATATATATATATATATATATATAGGGGAAGTGGGGGCATAACCGCATATGGAGACACAACCGTTTTTTAACATTTCTTTTCAAAAAATGTTTTCTAATATGGAAAAAAATATACCACACGTTAGTAAAGCATTTTCCTTCATTTTGCATATGTCAAAAAGAGTGACTGTTAAGTTTCTGAGAAGTAGTAAATAATAATGTTCATTTTCATAAAAATATTATATTTACATCATATTTTTCCTGACTTTTTTTTTGAGAATTAAGCAATATTTGATTTTAGTGTTAAAGATATATGTTATCAGCATTATTTCATGAAGTGAAAGCCATTTTTGATAATACCATAATCTAATAATTAAACTATGAAACTGAATTTTTTCTAAAAACTCTCTTCAGAGGCAGAACTCTCTTCTGGGGCAGAACTCAAAATGTAAATACAAAGAATGCCTGCACAATATGCAAACATGCAACAAAATCATCAAATAATCTGTGCTGTGAAAATTGTAAAAAAAATGTACTATGAAAGATGTAGCCCCATCGATTTTTATGAGGGTGCGGTTGTGCCTCACAATAGGGGCAAAACCGTTTTTTTCACTAAGTGTAATTTTTGTGTAATAACATTTTCAAAACCCGTTCAACTTTTTTCTTAAATACATCGATTTAAAGCTTAATAATATGGTTATTGAAATGAACTGCTAAAAAAATCACATTTCGTTTTTATTTTCATATAACATTAATCCAAACGTTACGGGGGCGGTTATGCCCCCACTTCCCCTATATATATATATATATATATATATATATATATATATATATATATATATATATATATATATATATATATATATATATATATATATATATATATATATATATATATATATATTCAAGCTTTAAACGAGCCTATATAAACGAGCCTATGATGTTCAAGCTTTCAAGCTAAAAACTTGAAAGGTACTGGTGTATTCATCAACGAAGATTTCGCAAAGGAAACTATCGAGAGTCGCAAAAAGTTGTGGGAAGAAGTCAAACGTCTACGCGGTGAAGGAAAGTACGCCATTATCAAGTATGATAAAATTTTTTGTAGAGAATTTAAAAATCCCATCCCTAACTTTAAGTCCTAAAAAGAAGCCTTTCTAAAAGTAAATGCTCAAATAAAATTATATTTAAAAAAAAAAGCATGGCTGGAATCAGTGACTTTGAATCCATGCGTTTTAACTTTAATGAAATAAATGATGTGAATATAGACCCCGATATAAACTATTCCTACGAGGCGCTTAAGGATTGCTTATATTACTTTCCAAGCGATTTAGAAGGGTTTCTTTTTAAAAATGTTAATGACAAATGTTTAAATAAAATTATGATACTACACGTAAACATTCGAAGTCTTAATAACAATTTTGAAAAACTTTTAAACTTGTTAGAGGAAACAAAAAATCGTTTTAACATAGTTTGTTTAACTGAAACCTGGATTTCAAATAACATAAATAATACTTCGAACTTTTATATTCCTCATTTTAAATTAATTTCGTTTAAAAGACAAGTAAATAAACGCGGCGGAGGAGTCCTCATATATGTGAATGAAAATATTGTTTATTACGTTAGGAATGATTTAAGTGCTTCAGATAGCGATAAAGAAATTTTGACTGAAATTATGATTGAAATTATGAACAATCAATCTAAAAACATATTATTAAGCTGTTGTTATCGCCCACCTGACGGCGTGAGCGAGAACTTGAGCATTTTTTTTGAACAAAGTATTTTCAAAAAAGGTATTAAAGAAAACAAAAAGAACTTCATTATTGGAGACCTAAATATGAATTGTTTTCTTTATAATGAAGATAACAAAATTAAAAACTTTTACGACTCCTTTTTTGAGGCGGGAGCAATTCCTTTAATAAACAGGCCAACTAGAGTAACAAAAAACTCGACGTCTTTGATTGATAATATTATTACAACAGATATATTCAACAATAATATTCAAACAGGTATCCTAAAATCTGATATAACTGACCATTTTCCAATATTCTTGACAATTAATTCTGAAATTAAAAATAAAATAAACAAAATTAAAATCCGCATTTTTAACCATACAAATATAAAGTTGTTTAAAAACCAACTATCGTTACTGCACTGGAAGCATATTAACTTCAATGACAATGCAGACAAAATTTATGATAACTTTTATGAAACCTTTTACTCCGTTTATGACGCAAACTTTCCTATTATTGAAAAGACAATAACTCCAAAATATAAAAACAACCCCTGGATAACAAAAGGATTTAAAAAATCATCCAAGATTAAACAAAAGCTGTATATAAAATATCTTAAAACAAAATCATTAGATAATGAGAAAATATATAAAAATTACAAATATCTCTTTGAAAAAGTTCGTAAAAATTTGAAAAAAAATTATTACACAAGACTTCTAGATAAATTCAAAAATAACACAAAACGCAATTGGCAAATAATGAACGAAATTACTGGCAGACAAAAAAAATGCTCAGGTTCTCTTCCCCAGATGGTTATAGTGGATAACAAACGCATATGCGAACCAAAAGCTATAGCTCATGAGTTTAATAAATTCTTCACTGACATTGGTCCTAAACTAGCAAATAAAATTCCTTATACCAAAGCAACATTTAACGATTTTCTAGTACAGATGGATAATTGCATTAGTTCCAACGAATTATATTCTGAGCTAACTTTTTATGAATTCGAAAAAGCATTCAAATCCCTTAAAAAAAACAAAGCAAACGGAGCAGATGACATAAACGGTAATATAGTTATAGAATGTTTTGAACAATTAAAAGATATACTTTTTAAGGTTTATGGAGCATCTATTCACCAAGAAGTTTTTCCGGATCAATTAAAAATTGCTAAAATTACCTTAATTTTAAAAGAGGGAGATCAAACAAATATCAGTAATTATCGTCCTATCTCCGTCCTCTGCACATTCTCAAAAATACTAGAACGCATTATGTATAATAGATTATACAATTATCTCCTTTCTAATAATTTGTTATACGCCAACCAGTTTGGTTTTAAAAAAAATAATTCGACGGAACATGCAATTATCCAACTTGTACGTGAAATTTCAAATTCTTTTGAAAAATCTAAATTTACATTAGGTGTTTTTATCGACCTATCAAAGGCGTTCGATACTGTAGATCATGAAATTTTGATACAAAAACTGAAATACTATGGAATAAATTACAAAGTTATAAAATGGTTCCGAAGTTATTTATCTAACCGTAAACAATTTGTTTTTAGTAATAGTTGTTATCCAAATGAGTTCCTAAATGTTTCATGTGGCGTTCCCCAAGGTTCCATTTTGGGACCACTGTTGTTCTTGATTTATATAAACGACCTAAATAAAGCCTCAAATTTAATGAGTATAATGTTTGCTGATGACACCAACTTATTTCTTTCCGATAATGATATTTACAAACTCTTTTCTAGTATGAACGATGAACTTAAAAACATATCAAAATGGTTTATATGCAATAAGCTAACTCTTAACAGTAACAAAACAAAATGGATTCTCTTCCATCCAATCGCAAAAAAACCTTATTTACCCCAAAATTTACCAGAAATCTTTATTGATAATACTGTGATAAAAAGACACTATGTCACAAGGTTTTTGGGTGTTTTTCTTGATGAAAACATCACATGGAAAGCGCATATTGACTATATTAGCACAAAAATTTCTAAAAGCATTGGAATTTTATATAAATCGAGAACATATCTATGTAAAAAAGATTTAACCCAACTATACTACACATTTATTCATACCTATTTAAATTATGCAAATATTGCTTGGGGAAGCACAGAAAAAAGCAAATTAAAATGTCTTTACCGCCGTCAGAAGCATGCGATCCGTTTAATTAATTTTGCGGATCGATACACTAATTCCAAACCTTTTTTTATTGAAATGAAAATTCTTAATATTTACGAACTTAATGTGTTTAATGTTTTATGCTTTATGTATTTGTGGAAAAATGACTTATCCCTACCTATCTTTAAAGTTCTCTTTTGTGAAAAACCAATAAATAAATATACTCTTAGAAATAATAAATTTTTGCATAAACCTTTTTGTCGAACAAAGTTTAACCAGTATGGTATTGCTTATCGTGCGCCATATCTTTGGAATAAAGTTGTTTTGCCAAACTTTAATATATTTTACACTTTTCCAATTTTTAAACATAAACTCAAAAATTTAATTTTATTTTCCGATGACATAATAAGGTTCTTCTAATTGTTATTATGTACCTTTATTTAGAACTTTTTAATTGTAAAATACGTTTTATGTTAATTGTAAAATACGTTATATGTAACGACTCTTTTTGTTTTACTTTTCTTTTTGTTTTACTTTTTATATGTAACGACTCTTTTTGTTTTACTTTTTATCTTTTTGTTTTACTATTTACTTTTACTGTTTATTTTATAAATAGATTATATACATTGTAAATAATTATGCTAAATGCTTGTAAAAGGTTCTGATGATAAGATCAGTACGATCTTCTTTCAGAAACCTTGTTTGTATTTGTTAAAGTATTGTATTACGACAAATGTAAACTTAAAATGTAAAAAAAAAAAAAAAAAAAAAAAAAAAAAAAAAAAAGCTCGGCTCGTTTAATTAAACGAGCCTAATTTTTTTGTTCAAGCCCGGCTCGTTTATCATTCGAGCTGAACATGAACGAGCTCTTGTCGAGCCGATCACCGAGCCGTTCACGAACACGAGCCAGGATTTACAGCCCTAGATGCACTTGCTCTCTAACACTTTCACAGTTACTTCTGGTGGAAGTTAAAACTTTGCATTCCGCCGTTTCCGCCATTGGAACATTTCGCCAATGGAACACAGTACTGGAAAATTTCATCATGATACTAATCAATATTTTGGATGAATGTAAGCTAAGAACTTATATATAGGACTGTGCTTTAACACGACTGCAACTAATACTGGTGAATAGTCTGGCACAAACATTAGGTTCTGTCAAACACAGGATTTAACTATATTACAGCTTGCATATTGAAGACATGTTTACGAGCTTCTGTAAACATTTTTGGGAAAAGGTTCGCATTGGTAAAATTTATGCTCTTGAAAATCTGATGTTCAAAGTTTTCAAAAAATGTTTGACAAAGTTGCAGTTAAAGGAACGTATCTAGAAAAATAGATCGAACAAACTGTTAATTTTGCAAATTAGTACTTGTCAATTTAGTATTTTCAAGAGGTGATTATAAAGAACTAGTAGAACTTACACCTACTTATGTCCAGATATAAGCTTCAATGTTTATGTTTCGGGAGTAGTTTCCCATGCACGTTTTATGGCAAAGTTATATATTATCTTAAAACTCAATTTTTAAGTAATCGGTTGCCAAACCAATTGACGGCTAGTTTACAAAAAGACATCATTGGAATGTTATACTTTGTGGTTTGTGCGTTCTTCTGCTTTTTTTTAAGATATAAAAGCATACTGGCAGATGGTCTAGTATAAAAGTTGGGTAGAATCTTATGATCTAGGAGCTAATGATGTACAAGTCGGAATTAAAAGATTATTGAAATTGATAAAAAGACAAAATATTTGGATCAAACCTTGATTCGATTGTTTTAGAGATAAGAAACTGGAAGATAATGAGAAAGAAAAACACTGTTCCTACACACTATGAGAAGACTGAAAACTTCACTCAAGAAAAACTGCCTAGCTTGTCACAGTTGTTTGGTTTTTTTTTTATTTTTATTTAGGTGCCCCAACAAGTCGTTACGGACTGCTTTGAACGGGCAGTTAAGCTTGTGCTAGAGTTTGTTAATTCTGTTCACAACGACAAGTGCAGACAAGATATGTTGGACGTTTAGGAAAGTAGGGATCAAAACAGGGAGTTTGAAAATGTACAAATAACGGAGAATGGCAAAAAAAAAATAAGGTGGCTGACAAACATAATTTGGACAATATCATTTTGATTTTTCACCAAAAAACAAGAAAAATCTTTGAGCTATAGTTTTACAAACTGTTTTTGAAGAAAATTTTTTAAAACAATGATAAATCAATATATATGACGCTAATATTCATACTAAATTATTAAACATATTAGTTTAAAAAAAAAATAAAAATACAAAATCGTAACAAAATAAGATAATGACCTTTTTTTAAAATTATGAATTATTAAACGAAAAAACAAAACAAAAAAAAACACTTATTTGAAACTTGAAAATAATCTAATTTTTCAGATAAAAAAATAAAATATATAATATATTCACAATTATTTATTTTATAAAAAAAATAAACAAAAAAGAACATTGAAAATAACACTAGAATCTTTACAACTAACCATATACATCAAGTAAAAAAGTTCTAAATCATCTAAACATCCAACAATATGCAGTTCTAAATCAGGAAAACCATGCATATACTTGGGGCATTTTCGTATTTTAGAGTGATAAATTACTGCCATGAATTTTCAAAGCCACTTCTTGAAGTTCCTAACTGAACAAACCTGTCGGAGTTGAGTAGACTAAACTGATTAAATCTACCATCCATAACAGGATTATTAAGAAGTTGTTGATTATTTGACAAGGAGCTGCTTTTGAGATGTTTAATTTCTTCTTTTAATTTCGTATTCTCAATTATATGCTCATCGAGCTGCTCATTAACCCTGCATAAGTCTTGATGGATTTTCTCTCGCGCTGCCCTTTCAGCTTTAAAATCACTTTCATAGGCATCCATCTAAACAACAGTGCATATATAGAATATATATTTAACTTATAGCTCAAAAATATTTAAAATTTTTGAGTACAAACCTAATGGAAGCTTTATAAAAGTATAAGTAAGTCTTACTTGTGTTTGATAAACATGTATTGAATCGATTTCAGCACTCATTTTCTGAATTGTGATATTTAAAGCGTCCATTTGTTCTTTAAGAGTGCATATTTCATTATCTTTTTCTTGAACTTTGTTTTCAACTTGCTCTTTTACCTAAAGTAAACAATTTAACGTAAATTAATGAAATTTGATTTAAAATTATTTTAAAATCTTGTCATTTGAGATATACATTGGATTAACTCCATATAATTCTAGAATACTAGACTTAATTATTAGTGCATTATTTTTAAAGATGTGCCAGATTCAGATTAGGCCAGGTACCTGCTTCCATGCATCACACTAAAAATATTGGGTCTGGTTCTGAGTATTCAACTCTTGGTAAATTGTGTAAAGTTTTTGTAATCATGATTTGTAAATTTACTTGCACAGATATAATTAAAATTCTACATATATTTATTTTAACATGACAAAATTATGTTATATGCTTGTAGCAATTTATAATGATGGTTTACACTATTGCTTGACTTTAATTTTTGACGCTTACTTAAAAATTGAATACAAATAAACAAAATAAATTTTAAAATCAAAGAATCAATGATATTGTATATTAGTAAAGAATATTCGAATTTTTCTAAAGAACTGAAATTAACTTAAATTTCAAACAGAAATAAAATAGTATAATAATAATTAAATATAATAAAAGAAACAATCTTATAAACAACTTTTGTTTTTTTAATTGCTTTTCACCTTTTGTTTTACCTAGTAAAGGTTTAATAATTATTTATTTTTTAATTAATTACTTTGAATTCAATTAATAATCCTATTTTAGATATACAAAAATATCTTTAGTACTTTAAAAAAAAATAAAATCCTTTAACTTCATTTTTATATCTATTGAAATTAATACATATCAGTCGTTTTTCATGACATTATCATATCCCCAACATTTTAAGACATTATCTAATCAAGATGTTTAAACGTTCAACCCAATTTGTAATTATATTTCGTGACATTGGATTGCAATGATTTTATCATTGTAGTACTTAATCTACATTTCAAATTTGAAATGTTTCAACTTAAAACAAATTATTTTTATATACAATTGATAAGAAACAATGCTGAAAATAATATTTTTTTAAATAAGACTTATGTAGAAAGGTAATAGATTATTATACACTGAGCTAATTGATATATTTAAATAAAATGAGCTGACTGGATCATTTAAATACACTGAGCATAAAGTGTGTTTTTATTTTATTTTTTTAACATTTTCCCTTCAAACAAGGCTGAAAGCAACCACTATTAGAGTTGGAAGTTACTTGAAAAGAAAAGATGAAGATTGTAGAGCAACATAACGATTAACAGACAACTTAAAAGATTGCAAATTATATGAATCAGGAAAGCAAGATGAAGGAAGCGAATTCCAAAGAACTGATGTTAGAGGAACAAAACTAAACAAATAAGAGTTTTTGGAGCACTTAGGAACAGTAACAGAAAAAGGATGAGACTTAATTGAATGACGAGTAACACAAGAATGAATTTTAGTAGATGGCACAAGAGATGCTAGCTCTTTAGAGCAGTGCCCATTATAGTATTTGTGGAGAAGAGAAAGAGATGTGATAATGGTTGAAAGTTGGCTACAAGAGCAGGTCCAACTATGTTTACAATGCATTTTTGCACCTTGCCTAAAAGAGAAAGGGCATCATTAGAAGATCTGCCCCAGAAATAGCAACAGTATTCCTTACAAGGCCGGGTTTGAGATTTATAGAGAAAGAGAATAGAATCCTGAATAAGAAAGTGTCAAGCTCGATAAAGAGATCCAACCTTAGCAGATGCTAATTTTGCAACGGATTTGATATATAGTTTCCAAGAAAGATCAGAAGTAAGAGTTAATCCTAGAGGATGAAGGGTAGATGACTCATCAAGTACATTACCATTTATAAATATAGAAAGATCTAAATTATTATAATAACAATTGGCTGAGAAAGGTTGAATTTTATCTGAATTAAAGTTCACCAGCCACTGTGAGCCCCGACAAGCAATTAAAGATTGTTGGCCTTTTATTATGTCAAGAATACATGGTACTATCACCAGCTAACAACTACACCCTAGATGTGAAAATATCTGGAAGATCATTAATGTAAAATAAAAAGAGTATAGGGTCAATGATAAAACCTTGAAGAACCCCTGAAGTTACAGGATATAAAGAATACCGTCCATCTAGGACTACTATAATACTCTATACTTTGATTGGAAGAGAAAGATTCAATAATTTTAAAAATTTTACCGGACAAACCATAAGAAGAAAGCATTTGGAGAAGACCAGCATGCCAAACTTTATCAAAAGCTTTAGAAATTTCAAGAGTGATAGCCTTTACCTTTCTACCTTTATCTAATGCACGATAAAGCCTATCAGTTATTACTGTTAGCAAATCAGCTGTAGAGCCAAAAGATCAAAATCCATATTGATGATCAGAAAGTAAGTTAATAGATTCAAGATGAGAGATTAAGTGTTTGTTAATTAAAGATTCAAAACCCTTGCTTAAGATAGGAAGGAGTCTAATGGAATGGTAGATAGACAAATCAGATTGATCTACAGAATGTTTAAAAATAGGGACAGCAGATGCCGCTTTCCAGCAGGCTGGAAAACAAGACTGTGATAAAAACTTGTAAAAGAGTTTTGAAAGTATAGATGACAGCTCCGGAGAACACTTCTGCAAGACTATAACAGGTATGTTGTCTAAACCACAAGATGTAGAAGAGTCTAAGCAGGAAATCATTTTATATACAGAAGCTGGATTGATACATATGTCAAGCAATGGATCATTCTGTTTTCCAGCTATATCAGGTAGAATGCAACTAGTAGAATCAAGTGATGATATTGATGAAAAGTTCTTAGCAAACAATTCAGCTTTGTCTTGAAGTGAGGTGACAAAATCTGAACCATACAAGAAAAGTAGAATAATAGACTTGCCTTATTATTAATGCTATTAAATATTGTCCAGAAGTCATGAGAGTCTAATTTTTGTGATGAAATATGAGATTTCATGACCTGAGAATAGCGGGCTTTGGTGTTAGACAATACCTTTTTACAATGGTTTCTAGCAGTAATACAGACATCTGCTTTCTGGAGAATTGGTTTCTAGCAGTAATAACAAACATCTGCTTTCTGGAGAATTGTTTTGCTGATAGATATGGAAGTAATGGTTTTGATTGGAAATTGCAGCAGCACAAAATGAGGAAAATCATTGAGAAGAATGAGGTTTGACCTGGAATCATTGAGAGGGAATAAAAGATTCCATGCCAGCCTGAATCCACAAAGTTATGTAAGAAGCACATTTGTAAGCAAGAAGACGAAAGATTTTTATCCGATTCTAGGACGATCACAAAAAAAATCATGGAAAGAGTCCCAGTCAGTTTTAAGGTACAATGATAGGGGGATTTTGATGATAAAGAAGAATGAGGTGATAGTTTTTTAAACCGTGATCAGAAGCACCTAAAGGTAAATGTGGCAGCTGAGCACTGATTAGGATCAGAAACAAGACATAAGTCAAGTAGAGAAGGTAAATTATTCCGATTGTCTGGAAAGCGAGCTGGAAAGTTGACCATTTGAGTTAGGGATTGAGAAAGGGAAAAAATTGTAGGCTTATTTAAAGTTGTGGATTATTTAAATACACTAAGCAAATTGGTTTATTTAAATACATTATTTATTTTATTTTATTATTTATTTATTTTAATTATTTATTTAAAACTAGATTGCTTAAATACATTGAGCTAACTAGATTGTATAAATACTGGTATCAGGGCTCGAATTAACACAAAAAAATCTAATTGCAAAAAAAAATTTTTTTGGCTCCCCTCCCCTCCACCCCTCATACCTCATGCTGCTGCATTGTAATAGGGTGTGATCTAAAGAAATTAAACATAGGAGTAGTTAAATAAAGAAAGTATATAACTTATGTAAGTTTTCTTTTTTATAAAAAAAACTTAAATCATACAGAAATGTTTAACTTTAATTTTTTAAAGTAACTGTCAACTTGTGCCTTTTTCGAAATGACAGGTTCAATTGTTCTAATTAATAAGTTTGGACATTATCGTCATATTTTCATATTTTAACTTCATATTTGTGCAAAAACATGCCGATAGACCATGCAAGTCTATAATCTCTAGACCAAAGGAGTAAGATCAAAGCAAAAAAACATGAGATACCATTTAAACATTAGATAGTTTTTTATAATTTATTGTTTCTTGATCTAGCGTACAATTAAAAATTTAAGTATAATTAAGTTTTTCATTTAAATAGTTTTTAAATTGATGTTTTCATTCAATTTTTTTCTTCATTTTGTTTTTCAATAAAAAGTGAAACAAAAAAATTTGGTTTATTAAATCAAATTATATTTCTTTAAGTTTAAGAATATGTTTAAATTATTTTTTTAGAAAAAAATTTCTTTGAACAGAAGTAAAATTATTTATTAATTTTAGGTTTTTATAATTTAATTTATTATTTTAATTTTTCCAATCACTGGTTTAATGTTTGCAATAGAATGTTTCAACTTTTAAAACTATTTTCAAGAAACAGAATATAATTAACTATTCAAAATGTTGACGAAATTTACAATTTACGAAAAAAACCCTTTTTTCCTCATTCTCCAGGGCCAACAACACAGAGGGGAGGGGAAAGGGGATCCGAGGGGCACATTACTCCCCCAACCCCCCGCTTAATTCTAAAGGACCCTTTTTTTTTTTTATTTTCTTATTTTTTATTTATTTTTATTTATTTTTATTATCTTTTTTTTTATTTATTTTCTAGATATAAATAACATTTTTTAGAAATTGATGATTGTGCGCCTCACTTCGAAACCCATGTTGTCGGCCCTGTTTTCCCTTTTAAAATTTTCCAATTTTTTTTTCAATTTCAAATTTCAATAGCAAAATTATTTGAATAAGATGAATAAGAGAATTTTAAAATACTAAAATTATTTTGTTTAAATAGATTTCTTTTTAAATAAAATTCCTAAAAACAACTTGTGTATTTATAGAAAAATAGTAATCATAGTTTATTCTTGATATCGCTTTAAATAAAATAAAAAAGGTAAAAAAATGTATCACATTTTTCATATTCTATTCGACAATTTGTGTTAAAATAATTTTCAGTTAGAAGCTTATATTATGTATTAACAACATATAAGATATAAATAGGAACATTTGCATGGCTAACTTTTGCGAGTATTTGAGTATATTAAGTAAATTAATATAATTGATAAGTTAATATTTAAGTAAGTGTAAGTTACTGTTGTAACTTAACTGGTTGTTTGGATTTAGTTTATTCGTAAATTTACTGTGATGTACTTTATTTATTTATTTATTTATTTATCTATTTATTTATTTATCTATTTAGTAAATCAAAGTAAATATAACTTTACAAGGTCGTTGAAGCGAAAAACGTTGAAGCAAAAAAGTTACTGGTTTCTATTAGCATTGATTAACTAATAGAAAAAAGTTTAATAAAATTGAATTAATATAAATATTAATATACTTAATGTAGTAAAATTAATTATATAAAATTGTTGATAAAATAATAATCTAAATTATTAATAATACGTTTATTTGACGCAACATTTAAAAAACAAAGATAAAAACCAGGCTGTTTTGTTAAAAAAAAGAATGAAGAAAAAATTCTCTTTAATGTCTTTTTTCCTTTTCAACTTTTCAATTTAATGACCTTTTAAAATATTATTGGTTTTAACGCATAAATTTAAAGTAATTTAAATTCAAAAGTGCTTTATGTTGAATAATTATCTCTGTAAGAAAGAGCAAATGATCATTCTATTCAAAAGATAAATTTAGCGTGATGAACTTTATAGCAAAAACATTACTTTTAAGAATTGCCGAAAAAATGCTAAATTAGAAAAAAATAAACAACAACAACAAAAAAAAAACCAATTGCAAAAATATTTTTTCAAAGAAAAAATTAATCGCAAAGGTGTGAAAAGCAACCTCGATTCGCAAATCGCGATTAACTCGAGACACTTAATTTGAGCACTAGATATAATTAAATGTCATTTGATTGGATTATTTAAATACATTGAGCTAACTGGATTATTTAAATACGATAAGCAAACTGGATTATTCAATTAAATGAGCTAACTGGATTATTTAAATACACTGAGCTAATTGGATTATTTAAATACAATGAGCTAACTAAATTATTTAAATACACTGAACTAACTGGATTTTTTAAATACAATAAGCTAACTAGATTATTTTAATACAATGAGTGAACTGGATTATTTAAATACAATGAGCTAACTGGATTATTAAAATACAAAGAGCTGTTTTTAATAATCTAGTTAGCTCAATTATTGTCTCATTTGTTTCCGGTAACTTCTGGTATATACCATAAGGTTCTATTCTTAGTCCTGTGTTGTTCCCTATCTTAATATAAATAGCACAGTGAATATTATTATTATTGGTGCACATAGTTATGCTTATTGTTCGATATTAGTTACGGTTCTGTATTCTGTAAAATACACTATTTCTTAGTTTTTAAGTAGTTTCTAGACTTTTCTTAACCGAGTGCTTTATTAAAAAAATCGCAACCTTTCATGGTACGAGTAGTAGATAATGTTTAGTAGCTTAAAATTATTGGTAATATAAAATATTTTTAAAATTTTATAAGTAATTAATTTATTGTAATCTTTTTTTAAAGTGTACTTTTAAATTTAAAGTTTCGGTTATAGATCTTAATATTGAAAATATAGATTACTATAATTCTTAGATGGTGCCTAGAGTTAAAAGATATTTATGGGTAGTTTCATGCTTTCACATGCTTTTAATAATTGGGATAAAAGCTATGACAACATTTTGTTATAAATAAAATTTATCTATAGTATTGTTAATACTTTTGCTCTTTGAAAAAAAATGTTTCTGGCTTTTCAATAAATATATAATAATTTGTTATTTGTTTGTTTCTAAATTTTTTTTATTAGAAACAAAATAAATGTTTTTTTAAGACAAAACTTTTTTTAAGACAAAAATATGGTTTTTTTAAGACAAAACTTTTTTTGTCTTAAAAAAACCATATTAGCAAAGTCTTTGCTAATATTGTTGCAGGTTTTTCTTAACTTTTACTAAATAAACTTAAGAAACCTGTATTACTTTTGATGATGGCAAATTAATTTTATTTTGCATTTATTTGGTTTTTTTATATATATTTGTTTTGAGAATTTTTTTTTTTAATTTTTGGAGTAAGATTTTTTAGTTATTTATAAAGTTTTTTTATTTTATTGTTAATTTTAGAGTTGTAAAAAAAAAAGAAATAATTAGTGTTGTTTTGATAAATATGTTTAATGAAAATGATGACATTGAAATGGATGATACACTTGATGAAGTTATGGATTTACAAGACGATGTAAGTGCTATAAGGCGTGTTGAAAATAATCGTAGATGAAATTTACAAAATGAAAGAAATAGGTTTAATCAAGATGAAGTTAATTGTCGCCAAAATGAAAGAAATAGGTCTCATTGAGATAATTTTAATCGTCGCCAAAACAAAAGAAATATGTTTTCTATGTTTTTTTCACATTTTCTGTTTCCATAATGGTAAGGTAGTTTTGCCTCCACTTTTATTATTTACACAAGCTTTACAGGATTTATTTACAGGGAGTTATGAAATAGATTATTTTGGCCATATTATAAAAATCCGGAAATTTTTTTTCCTTCAATATCTGGAAAAAATCTGGAAAATGTTTTTAAGGAAGGAGGGGCGTGCTCTCCTCCATTCTTTTATAATACTATAATATTATGCCAATTTAAAAGTATCCTTATTCACCATATATATGAATAAAAAACTACATAGTAATAATTTTTTCATTAAAAAAGAATAACAATAATAAACTTTCAACAACAATAATAATAAGAAGAAGATGAAGTCAAAGAAGAAGTAGAAAACTATATTTAAAAGCTGTTATACGGAAACTTTTTTAGACATGAACTTATACATTTAAATACACAATGGATAATGAAATATTGCTTTAACACACCAAAGATATACAAATGGATAAACATTTAACGCGTTGTTACAGATCAGAGGCGCCACCATAACTGAAATCCCATGGGCGTTATTTATTTTAGCGTTTTGGCTTTTTTGTAGTAATTTTACATAATAAACCGACATATCTAACATTTTTGCTTGCTAACTTCTTTCAGTAAACATTTTATTACCTGTAAAATACCAACTTTTGGAAAATATAAATGAATTTTATTTTAACTATTTTCGGAGCATACTTCAATCGCAGTAAAAAAAAAAGGAAATAATAATAATTATAAAACACCAGACTTCTAAAATACAAAAAATAAGAAATCTTTGGTAATAAATATGTTAAAAAAGAAAATAAATAAATAAAAAGTAAAAAGATATTGAATTGTTTTTCTGTAATCAGTTAGTTTTCTACAATTAGTTCTTCCACTCAGTGCTGAAAATGTTTTAAACCTAATTTACAATACAACGACTTCTTCTTTTATAAAAAAATCTCCAAGTTCAAAAATTAAAAAAGTTTAAACATTCGTTAGATAAAGTTTAAATAAAATTTTAAATTTATTTTAACTATGATAAACAAAAGGTGAGGCATTATTAATGATTCACGTGCTCATTCATGTGATTCAAAATTTTAAAAAATGATTTTTTTTAATTGAAAGAAAATATAATTAATTTTGACACGCACTTTTTGAATTGAAAAGAAAATGTGCCTTAAAATGCGATGTTTTTAAAAACCTAATAATGGCACTTAAAAGCAATTTGATTCACTTGATCTTTAGTCGAAGTACATATGTTTAGAATCCTTTAAAATAATTACATAGAATAAAATCCTTCTAGCTTAGAATATAGTTTTATTATATAACACTTATTTGTTTGTAATAACTTATTACTAATAAAGTATTTAATCTTAGTCAGTAATAATAAGTTTTTTTATAAGTTTTTTTCACCCTTTACGATAACAAGTTGTACCGCACGACCACAATGTTACACCACGATATTACAGTAACTGTAAGATCAATAGAAGTTTCTACTAGTTAAAGGTCATACCAAATTTCTCATTCTTAGATTGAACTATACATTGTTTCACTGCACTCTAGAATTAGAATTTAATAATAAAATAAAAAAAAGATAACTCCTGTATGTAGACCGTAATGTTAATTTCAATTTTTCAAAACATATTCAAAATTATAATGCCTGTCTTTCTTTCACTTTTTTTAAAGCAGATGTAGTTCAACCAATAAATCATGGGCCTCCATGTTTTAAAATATGTGGCCAGATTTATCATTGTGTAGGTAATCTTGGGCCAGATCAAGATATTACACCAATATATTCTTAACTCTATATTTATGATCCCCTTGCAGCAGTAAAATTTATAATGCAACAACGTGGTAATGATCTTTGTTTAAGTGATTTAATGTTTCAATTGCAAACTATAATTACGGAACAAAGTCTATTTGCTCTCACATTTAAGAGCATAACTGAAGTAGAAGATGAAGAAATTCGTCAAGCGGCTCTAGAAGGTCGCTCAGCTTCTGTTGTAAAAATGTCTTTACTTGAAGGGGGTGAAAGACATCACAATAATCTACCTTCACATGATGAAGCTGCAGTTGTATTTGTTGGCGAAGATGGTGCTCCCCCAACTTCCAGGAAAGTTGTTATTTACCCAAGAGGTCATTCTTTAAAAATTGTATCAAGTATGTCAGGCAACTTGGATTCTATGGTTTATCCTCTCTTTTATCCAAGAGGTGATGCTGGTTGGCATAATCAGTTAATGCATAACCCTGAACATGCTACACTGGTTAGAAATCATGTTACATTACATCTCAGTTCTACAACTATAGACTTTCTGTTAGACAATTTTTCTGCTCATTATTTTATCGCAAGAAACTATTTCAGCAATATGCAGTAGATATGTATGTCAAAATTGAAGGCCAGTGTCTTGCTTTTATCAGAAATAATCAAAATAAGTTGAGAAGCGAGCAGTATGATCCCTTACATGAACATGTTAACAACATTGCCAGCGATAGTAATTTTAGAGGGTGAGGTGTTTTGCCATCATCTTATGTAGGATGTCCTAGAACTTTAAAAGAAAACTTTGAAGATGCTATGGCAATTATTAAAAAGTATGGTAAACCAGATCTTTTTATTACTTTTACTTGCAACGCAAAATGGCATAATTTTATAATTTTTATTATATTTGTAATTTTAGATTTGTTAACACGGACAAGAGCTGGTGCATCATGACAACAATTGAAGTATCACAACAGTTTACCGCAAGCAGGTGAATTGTTTTCCAGTTATTTTTTTCTACTTATCTGTTACAATTTTTATTTTAGGTTTGTCATAGGGCGCACTAATGCAATATAAAAAGATCAAAGTTTATATAATTTTTTAAATTTGTTACACACATGTTTAATTGTAAATTAAAATTTTGTTTGAAACGTATTTGTACTCAGTTTGCTTAGTCATTTATAATAAACTTAGTTATTTAATAGTTTATAAATTTATTTAGTTGTGTCCATCTAACGTTTTTAAGATAACAATTTTCTTTTCTAAAGAAAAATTAATCAAGAGGGTACAGAAAAATTGATAACTCCTGTATAATATAAGTTAACTTCATCTTAATCTTAATAATTAATTAAAGTTCATGCTATAAAAATTATTACAAGGATTTAGTTGATATTTTTTTCAATTTGAAGCATGATGAAGTGTTATTATTTTGTGCCAGTAACTAAAAACGTGTTGTGTTGAACTTAGGAATGTCGAGGAAAATGGTTCTGCCTTACACTGTTATGACCTATGTCAGTTGTAAATTATTTAATGTTAAGTAATATTTGGTAAATTATTTCACCTCCTCATAATTTTATGTTAATTTTACAGATGGATTTATTTTTTCAATTTGAACACGTTTTTCTAAAAGGGTATTAGTTAAGGTTTTGCAACATTAAATTGTGGCAAACAGTCGCTATAAAGTAGTTATGTAACAGACCAACCATAACCTGTATTACGGGTTGGTTTTTGCTAGTCTATATTAATGATCTTTTAGATAATATTACTTCTAAAGTGGCTCTATTTGACAATAAAACAACTATATACATAACACAACTATATACTGCCTTGAAAAAAAAGTCATTACTTTTTGATTGTTTAGAACAAGCAGCCAATAATAACTAAAAAAAATATATATATATATCAAAATTTGTGTCCATTTTGCATGAACTGTACCAGAATATGAATATATGGAATTTTTAAAAATATAAACTAAACCTTAAAAAGGAAACAGTAGATGACCTTTTTATGTGAAACCAAGGCTCAATCAAACAGTTTTGTTTTAAGGCTCATTTTAAAATTTTAAAACAATTTTAAAATGAGCCTTAAAACAAAACTGTTTAACTATAAAACAAGTTCAGCAAAATACTATGAAAATATGGAGTTCAATCTTGGGTCACATTTAATCTTTAGATCTATTGAATTAGTAACAACACAGCCAATCTCAGAACTCTACCATTTAGTGATAGTGGTACAATGTTTAAAAATAAATAATCAAATACAAATGAAGAAGATAAAACAATTTATTTTTATTAAAAAAGAAAACAATATTGTAGTCATAAATAAATATGCTCTTAAACATAAACTTAAGTGGAAAAATTTGAGATTTGATAAAAAAAATTAAATATCAAAAATATAGTATAATTTAAAAAAACTACCTTAAGCTGTTGAGATTTCAAATTTAGATGTTTCCATAAGTCTTCCGTTGTTTTTTTTAAATTGTCATTTGTCACATTCAATCGCCTAAAATATAAAAATTATTCAAATTATTGTTACAACATCAACAGCAAAGTCAATTAAAAGCAATACATAACACATACTTATTTTGTAATTATTTAAATTTTACTTTGTAACTCTGAATAAAGAATCTAGTAATATTGTTAAATGAAGGATTTTATTTTTTAGGTGAAGGATATCATTTTTAAGGTGAAGGATATTATTTAAGATATTATTCTTAGGCAACAAATTTAGAATTTCACAGAAGCAAACAACTTCTAAAATACTCTCACATTTAGATCGTATTTAAACGTAATACTTTACAAGTGATAATAAATCTATAACACAACTCACAGTTTAGTATTAGTAAGTGACTGGGGCCCTGGCCCCGGCTAAAAATGAGATTTATTTCAAACCCAGCCCCAGTTAAACTATAAGATTTAGCAGGGGTTAATAGCCAAGGCTAGAAAAAAATTAATAATACTTTATATATTATAATTTTATGCTTACATTTATTATTTATTAAATACTGGCAAATATTTATATATTTTCAAACTCTATTTTACTTCCAAAAAGATTGCAAGCAATCACTATTAAGTTATGAGTTACTTTAAAGTGGAGAATAAGTAAAAATACTAAGAAATGGTTAACTGAAGACTTAAAAAGTTGTAGGTTGTATATAAAAGAAAAACATGAAGATGGCTAACAGTTACAAAGTTTTTTTAATGAGCAAGAAAAAAAACTGGATTAATAAAAGTTTTTATAGCATGAAGAGACAGATAATGTAAAAGGATGCAACTTGTTGAATAAGAAACAAGCAAGAATGAGTTTTGGATTATCGTAATAAAGATGATAGCTTGTTTGAGCATTGACAATTTATTATTCAGCTCCCTAAGGCTAAAAACGCCACTACAGACAAGGAGGCTACTAATTGTGGTTATAGCCCTCTCTCAACTATATAACTCCAAAACATGAACCTTGACAACCTAGGATGTTGCGCAGAGAAACAAGTTGAGTGCAGAACACCAGGGACGGGGTGGGGATCAAACTTGATACCTCTTGCTTATGACACAAGTGCTCTACCACTACACCACAACCGCTTAACAATTTCAATGCACTTTTATAATTTGTCTGAGAGTACGAGGGTTGTTATTATTCATCAGTATACAAATACCAACAGTATTGTTATTTTTTTGCAGTAAATAAGTTTTGTTGTCTAACAAAAATTGCAGATTTTAAATCCAGAATTTAAATCCATAAGCCACAGTAAACCTTAGTAAGCCACAGTAAGCCTTGGTAAGCCACAGCTTAAGCCTTAAGCTGTTAAAGAAGAGAGATCAGATTAAAAATCAGCTGCTTGTTCAAAGCAATCAAAAAGTTTTTTTCAAAGGTCAAAGGATAAGAGTAAAAAGTAATAGAAATAGAGCAGCTTTAGATGTTAAATTTTCATGAAGATTGATATTGTATATAAGAAACAATACAGAAGCAAAGATTTTGAAGCAAAGATACCTTGTGGAAACTTAAAGTTACTTGAAATAAAGAAGAGTGTAGGCCTTCAAGAATAACTTTATTTCTGCAGTTAGTAAGAAATAATTTAATAATCTCAAAACCTTTTATATAAAGAAACTGATAACAGAGTGAAGACCAATCGTAGGATAGTTGGAGAAGTTAAAGTATTTTCTAGAGTTTTGAAAAATCATTTATATAGTACTTTTTAAAAATTAAATGTTATTAAATATTATATAATTAATAGGATTAAATGTCAGACTTTCTTTAGTTAATGACGTTGTTGAAGACTAACCAAGAGTCTCTAGAATCTAATACCTGATACAAAATACAAGATTTAGTAAACTGAGAATAACAGAGCTTAACATCAGACAGGACCTTTTACATTGGCTTCTTGGAATAATAAAAGAACATTTGTTCTTAAGAGAGATGTTCTTGTAAAAAAGATAAAATAAATTATTAATAAAGCAACTGCTTATGATGGTGAAAAATATAGAGTAGAATGAGGTTTGACTTAAAATTGAAGAGTAGGAATAAAAGCTTCCAAACTTTTATTCCAGAAGGAACAAAAGTTTCTGAGATGCGCTTTATGCATACATATTATGGACATAAACATATGTTTGCTATTTATTTAGATGCTGGCATATATCTTTCATATTTAAATAAACTTTAGTATTTATATTTATAAACTTTAGTATTTGTTGAAAAAGAAGATGATTATGATGATGATCATAATAATAATGATGATGGTAATGATGATCATTTTGATAATAATGATGTTTATATATGCATATATATACAAAATGTAACATGAATTTTGAATAAAAAAATATACTTTAGGATGTATAAATAATTATGAAGCCCCGGTCACAAATCCGGCCCCGGCTATATTTTATCAAACCCAGCCTCGGTCAAATATCAACCCCAGTCATTCACTATTTAGTATGAAAACAAAAGTTCAATTAAAAAATAAATTATAAACAATAGAATAAAAAAAGGTTACATTATTTGATCTTTTAGTTGAATTGACTCATTATTTATAGTTGCATGCTCTTTTTTTTTATCTTCAAGGATTTGTTTATACTTTGCACACATCTCATCTAACTCATTAAACCTAAACATTTAAAAAGAGTAGATAATAAAATTCATTCATGTTTATTGTTTAAAAACTTAAACAGTTAAAGCCAATTCTGCGAAATAAATTCAGCTATTTTCCTAATAGGCTATCAATCATGGTTATGGACAATCGGCCATGATTACTCCAGTTATATCAATATTAAAATTAATAATAAAATTAAAATTGATTTGAAAATAATATCAAAACATCAATATAAACACTGATAAAAACTTTTTTAATTGACTAAACAAAAGTGTCCTAACTAAAACTACTTTTTAGAAATTAAAAAACTTCTTCTAGTGATATATTTCTTGCATCCAAATTGCAACAATGATAATCTGGTCATTAGGAAGCTCACCTTTTAAAAAAGAAAAAAAAAAAGATTATTAATATCTTTTTTTAACTTTTTTGTTTCTATTTAATGTCTCAGACAAGTTTGTTCAAAAAGTGTATAGGATCCAATATCTAAGAAACTTTTTCAGTTAAATATATTTAATATACAAAAATAATGTAATGTATGATAGAATGTATTATAATACAATTAAAAGGTAAAAAATTTAATAAATAACAATAAACTAATTATTATTCAAAATAAATTATTTTAATAACTTTTTTTAAATCAAACAGTCATATTTTCTATTTTTAGATTCTTTCTATTTTGAATGGCAAAAAAAGCATATTTTATATATGCAAAATTGATCATCAATTTATATATAAAAAAAGTAACAAAAATTTCTGAGAAATTTTTGAAATAAATTGTTTATAGGTATAGATAGTTGTACTATAGGTATAGATTATTAAAATTTAAGTAAATATATTTGTGTAAGCTTGAAAGAAAACTTTACCTTTCTAATTTGCTAGTTAACTTTTGATTTAACATGTTAGCATTATGGAAACTTGCATTCATTTTGTGCATTCTGTCATGAAAGTCCCTATAATTTATAATTACAAAGAAAATAAACCAATTTAATAAATAATTAAATAGATAAAAAAACCAATTTAATAAATAATTAAATAGATAAAAAAAGCAAATACACTTTATAACTACGCAGAAAATAAACCAATTTAATAAATAATTAAATAGATAAAAAAATAAGCAATTGTTAAAAAAAAAACAGTAAATAATTGTTCAAAAAAAATTTTATATAAAATATTATGAATAAAATTTATAACAAACTTTTAAAATGTAAAAACTTAGTTAAAGATATAAAGAAGTTTGATTAAGTCAATTAAATAATGAAAATATTTACACTAACTAAACACTAATGTACACTATTACAGGAAAGACTGGCTTTAACCAACCAAGCTCTTCGTAAACAAGGTGCCATTAATACAACTTTAGAAGGTGCCTATGTCACCACATCAATTCAGGCTGCAAGCACTGAATTGATGTGGTGAATTGAAGCATGAAACTCCTTTTAACATAGAATCAACATCTTTTAAGTACCTCCAAAACTTTATTTTAAAACTCACAGATCAATGAAATTTTAAGTTTAACCTGAACAGGACAGAGGAAACCATTTGGTACAGTTTTGTTACAGCTGTTTGTGGCTTCCTGGATAGTCACAAGACTGAAAACTATGCAAGTTTTTTAAAGTCTCATAAAGAATACACTAAAATGGGATGCAGAATCAAAGCCTATATTCTTGATCAAGAAGAACATTATTCAAAGAAGCAAGATAAATGTTTTCATTAAGATAAATTGGACATCATTATCAAGGACAGTATAACAAAAGGCTGATGAGGGAAATTTATGAAAGTGATTTGTAGAATACTTGCAAATCTAAAATGTTAATTTCGGAAGATTTTTGAGTGATTTATTACTGACTTTGTCTATTGAATATGCAATTGTTGGTTCTTACCAAACCAAATAAACAAAAATACGAAATTTTTCTTGTTCTTTCCTAATAAAACAAAAAAATGTTCTTTGTGCTATGGTCATAACATTTGTTCAATGTTTTCCCACAGTTTTTAGTCATAGGCAAATGGAACACTTTGAATTCAGGGACTAAAATTGTGCTAAATAGTGTATTAGCAAGTAAAACATATAGCATTCACACAAACACACACACACAAACTTATCAATCATCTTTTTCATATCCATTTCAAATAAGTTATTTGGAATGGATATAAAAAGTTATTATGACTATAGTAACTTATAATATAAAAATATAAAATTATAATAAAAATAGTTAAAGTATACAAAAAAAAATATCTTAAATTCAAACATTTTTTTTAGTTAACACAGATTGTAACTGTAGTTAAATGGTATATTTAAAAAAACATTTTCAAAGTAGTTACTAATATATTTGATTAAAGTAGCATGCATCTTGAATTCCATAACAATAGATTCAATATCCTAATTCATTTTTTTCCTAAGATCACTTTGTTGTTTGAAACTTTTTTAAACATTCAAATATTGGTAATAAGTCAAGTTTTGCTTAATCAGCAATATTTCAAGTATAAATATTTAACTTATCAAAAACTATGTTAGCATTGTTGTTAGCATTATTCTGTTAGAAATGTTGCCATAAAATGCTTTAGTAGCTACTTTCAAACCCAAGACACTTTCTTAAAAAATAAACATAATATTTTTTTGACACAGTAATAGTATTTATGTAAAGATTTTATTAACTCCATAATTGCTCAAAAAGATAAAAATCAGCATGGTTTGAGTAGTAATTGTGAATTAAGTAATACAAAAAATATATATGACATCAATCTTACAAACATTGACCTCTTCAACTTCAACTGTTGACTATTTGTTATCTGAAATTTTCAGCTCTTTGGGCAAGTTGGTACTGAAACAATTTTATTATCTTTTCATTTAGATTTTGATCTTATTAAAGAAATTGTCATAAATTTTAATTTGTTGTTGAATTTCATTTTCAAATGAAACAATACATCAACCTTTTATTTTTACTATTGCCACCAACTTCAAAATTGAAACCAACATACTAGAGTATATATTTTTCTGAATTCTAATATTGTATTAATAATCATTTTTAAAGTGATTGTACTAATATAACTGATCTTTATGAACAAAAATGTTTAGGATCTTCATACTATTTAAAAGTCTCTAGAACTGACTTCACACTATTTAAAAGTAGAATTAAAAGATTTAAAAGTAAAGATAGTTAACAATAAGTGAAATTAAAAGATTTAAAAGTAAAGATAGTTAACAATAAGTGAAATTAAAAGATTTAAAAGTAAAGATAGTTAACAATAAGTGAAATTAAAAGATTTAAAAGTAAAGATAGTTAACAATAAGTGAAATTAAAAGATTTAAAAGTAAAGATAGTTAACAATAAGTGAAATTAAAAGATTTAAAAGTAAAGATAGTTAACAATAAGTGAAATTAAAAGATTTAAAAGTAAAGATAGTTAACAATAAGTAAAATTAAAAGATTTAAAAGTAAAGATAGTTAACAATAAGTGAAATTATTTTTCATTCTAAAATTTAAAACTTAGGTTACTCAGAAATACAAAAAAAAAACAAAAAAAAAAAACAGTTTTTTTTGTTGGTGGACAAACAAACTGTTGGTTTTTTGCTAACAATGTAAGATAAAATATAACATATATTTGTAGTGTGTTAAAAATTTATTTACATTAATTGATTATGTTTATACTCTACTTCCTTTTTGGCATTGATACATTCTTGAGTTTTTTCATCAAGTTGACACTTGAGTTTGTCACAGATTTCTTCTAACTCTCTTATCCTGAAAAAGTTGAAAAAGTTGAAAAAGTTAACGAAAAAAAATTAAAAAACAAAACAAACAAAAAGCAAAAACAAATATGAGATTATCAAAGAAAAAAACAATTAAAAGTATTTAAAAACAAGTAAAACATATTTATATTAAAATGCAAACTTTATTGACTCATTGATTATTATATCAAGTGTAATTAAATGTGTGAGGCATTATGAGATGTTTTGGTAGTATAAAAAAATAAATATATATGACAATATCACACAAAAATCCTTTTTTTATGTTTTGAGTAAAACATTAAAATTATCATTTTCGTAAAACATTAAAATGGAATATTATATTTACATAAATTTTTATTAATTGTGTTTATTTGTTAAGGTCTTGAAAGATTTTGACTTTCTATCAAAAATTTAGATTCAAACAGGCTTGGTCGGGAAGCGGGTGCGATAGCACTCGATAACTGACCACAGAAATAATATTTAATTGCAAAAAACCGGCCAGATTTTTTAGTTCCTCAAGCTTTTAATATTTGAATATTCCTTTTATTTTTTCTAGATTCTTTTCTACTTTAATTATTATTTGGAATTATTAATGTTGTTTGAAGAGAGAATTAACTCTAAAAGTAATAAGTGCTTTTTAAAAGTAATAACGCTATTATAGTTTTATTACTTTTATAGTAATAAAACTATAATAGTGTTATTACTTTTAGTAAATTAAGCAGTTAGTGACGAGAATATTATTACTTTTGTAGTCATAAGTTTATTGTTTGTTTTGTTTTTATATTTTTCTCTCTAACAAAATTATAATAATTTGCTCCTTGAAAACAAAGTACACAGCTTTGCATAAACTAAAATTTTGATGATCAGATATTTTTCCAGGGTTTGCAAACCGCAATCGCTAGATTCAACCCTTGATATATACTTGTTACATTAAAATTATAAAAATTTATTTTACAAACAAATGACAATTTATATTTTCGCTTTCCCCTTTTTAAAAAAAAAAAACAAATATAGGAAAATCATTATTTTTAATATTTAAAACTTATTTTTTTGCTTTGACTTACCGATATTTGTTGTCGAAAATAATAACCACTATGAAGAAACAAAAATAAAAACAGTACACAAATTATTTAAATTATTGTTATTGTTTTTTATTTAAGTCTATTTTAAATTTCTACTTGTATTTTGTTTTTAAAACTTTTATCAGCAACGCATATGAAAAAAAACTTGCAAACAGCTATGACCAAGTTGTCTAAAATAAAATACTCATGCATGGTCATACAAGACAAAAAACCCCACGCTTTTCCTGGGAAGGCTTGTTATGGGTAATTTTGAAGAAAAATGCCATATATCATACAATGGAGTCAAGCCAGTATTTTACAAAAATTATTTTGATGACATTTTTGCTTCATTTCCATCAGAAAATGGTTTTTCTGCATTTTCTTGACTATATCAATAAAAGATGTAATTTAATATCTTTTACTATGAAAAAGGAAAAAGAATGCAATATCTCTTTCTTGAACATTAATATTAATAAGGAAAATTTTTTATGTACCTCCATTTTTTATAAGGAAATATATTTAGGCCTTCATATTTCCTTTAGTAGTTTCATCTCTTTTTAGCACAAGGAAAATTTAATAAAATGCTTAACTGAAAGAACCTTTAAAATTGCTTGGTTTTGACATTAAAAAGCTTTTTAACATAAATTGTGTCCCATCAGACATTTTCAAAAAATTTTGTTTTAGAACCACCCTAATATATATATATATATATATACATATATATATATATATATATATATATATATATATATATATATATATATATATATATATATATATATATATATATATATATATATATATATATATATATATATATATATATATATATATATATATATATATTAGGGTGGTTCTAAAAACAAAATTTTTTGAAAATGTCTGATGGGACACAATTTAAATGTGTTCTATGTAGTAAACCAATACTACATTTAAAAAATTTTGGTATAAAAAATATTTTTAGGGGTTGCACAATTTAAAATTTTCATAAAATTTCAAAAAATGTTGTTTTTAGAACTACCCTAATATATATATATATATATATATATATATATATATATATATATATATATATATATATATATATATATATATATATATATATATATATATATATATATATATATATATATATATATATATATATATGTATGTATAAAACAGCATGTATCCAACTTGGCTTATAAATAAAATCTATAATTCTTATCTTAACAAAAAAACTATTTCTACTAATCAATACGAATCTGAAAATTAAGAAATCATGAAAAACTACTTTGCGCTTCCTTGTGTTGGTAATATATCTGATCAAAAAAATTTTGGTTTGATCATTAAAAAATCATTAAAAAACATTGTAAACCTATAAACTTTAAATAAAGTTTTACCTCCTTTAAAACTTCTAATATGTTTTCACCAAAGGATCCTCTTCCTGTAGAGTTCAAATCAATTGTTAATCCATTAAACTTGTATGCAAGACAATTGTTAATCCATTAGACTTGTATGATATACAGGCAAGAAGTTTGCCTATATAACAGGAATTACATCCTGTAATTCCTGTTATATAGGCAAACTTCTTGCCACCTCAAAACACAAATGGTTTAACACTACAGGAGAGACAAAAACTCACACTTATACAAACATCTTCATGCTAACAATAATAAATTTAATAATTATAATAATAATAATAATAATTCAAATGCTGTTGAGCACTAGGCAATATCTATGACAGCCAACATAATAGTTGTCTAAAAATTTAACCTGTTAAATTAAACCTGTTTTTCTTGTTCAATATTATCTGCAAGTCAATCAGCTTAAGTCTGGATTCAAACTCTTTGACTGATGTAGACAGTACTACCGATTCCGGTAAATTATTCCATCAAATGACAACCATGTTTGTAAAGAAGTGCTGTCTACTAACCATGTTTGTAAAGAAGTGCTGTCTAAAAAATTTTTAACAAACTCTGATTTGACACGATATTTATAATCTCTAATATTGGATCCTGGACCTGGTGTATTGATGGAATGCATTTGTATCTGGACTTTCTTCATATCAATAGATTCAAAACCTTTATACTATTTATATTGTTGTCACTTCTTAGTCTTCGAACTTCTAAAGTTGTTAAATCTAATATTTTTAGTCTTTGATTATATCCCAGATGTCTTAATTCTGGTATCAACTTAGTTACTCTTCTTTGAACTATTTCAAGCTCTTTGATATCTTTTTTATAATATTTCAAGGGATTCCAAGCTTGAACCGCTAACTCCAAACGAGGTCTAATGTATGTACAATTAAGCATTTTCATTAGGTACTTATCTTTATACCTAAAAGTATTATTTAACATTGCAATCATATTTTTTGCTTTACTGGCAGCATTCCTTACTTGTCTTTCCCATTTCAAATCCTTGGATATATAAATACCTAAATCTTTTTCGAGAGTATTTTTAAATTTTTTTTAGTTCACCATCATTTTTTCATGAAATAAGAATACCTTTTATTACTTGCATCAAAATGCATCATTTTACATTTCTCAAATTTCAAACCCAGTTTCCATTTAACAGACCACTCATCAAGTTTTTTTATGTCATTTTGAAATGATTTTGAATCAACCTCGAAATAAATAAGAGCAATTATTTTATTGTCATCGGCATACAAACAACATTTATCAAAAAGTCTGCTTGGTAAATCGTTTATGAATGTATAGAAAAGGAGTGGGCCAAGTACAGAACCCTGTGATACTCCACTTAACATATCAACCCAATTTGCCTTGCATTTTCCCATCACTACTCATTTTCTATTCAATAAGAATGATTTAATCCATTCAAGAGGCATACCAACAATACTTGAAAGCATAAACCTTAGCACATAATTTTATGTGTGATACTCTGTCGAATGCTTTTCAAAAGTTGGTATACAAAAATGTCAATTGGAATACCGTTTAATAATGCACTTGTTAAGGTATCAAGAAATTCTAGTAAATTCATTGTGCAGCTCTTACCTTTCAAAAAGCCATGATATTCTTTTGCTAATAGCAAAGGAATTGTTTGTTATTAAATGCTTGATTATATTATTGTTTGTTATTAAATGCTTGTTTGTTATTAAATGCTTGATTATATTATCAGCAGCTATTCTTTTTAATATTTTGCATGATATTGATGTCAGAGATACTGGTCTGTAATTTGTTGGCTTCAACTTACTCCCTTGTTTCAATATAAGCGTTATATTAGCCTTCTTCCAAATATCAGTTACAGTACCATCTTCTGTAGACTTTTTAAATATTGAATAAAGAGGATATAAAATTGATAAACTGCATTATTTTAGAACAAAAGAATGTACTAAAATCTTAATATATCAAAATTGATTTTAATATATTAAGAGGCTTTAATCTTCTTTTTATATCATTTTGTGTTATCTCGACAGCTTCTAATATTGTGTTTAGTTGATAGTTTTTAATATTTTTGTTTACATCTGTATCTTCTACATGTACAGAATGGAAATATTCATTAAATTCTTCAGCAATATCCATTTGACCAGTGACAAGTTTTCCGTCACTGTTCTTGATCGATGTAATTTGTTTTTTACCAATTTTTTCTTATTAATATATGTATAAAGTAACTTCAGATTTATTTTACAATTATTAACTCACTCTTAAAGACTTGATGTTTTCCTTTATTTTGTTTGTGATTTCAATTTTGAAACGATTATATTGAGTTTGATTTGATTCATGTTCCAAATTTGTTGATTTATTTAAAAGTCACATTTTATTTTTTAACTTATACCGCATTCACACCAAAATTAAAACCAGTTTAAATAACCACAATTATTAACATTCACACTACTTTTTAAAACCTCGTCTCAAATAAACAAGTTTGAAAAACCGTAGCTGAATAAAGCAATATCACTAAGCTTAAGTAATCATTTCTAAAGAATTCTTTTTACAATAGTGTCAGCAAATTACACAAATGTGTAAAAAATTGCAGTAGTTAAGACATGTGACTTCCTGTAATTTAATTTTTGGTATAAATTGAAGTTTTATTAATTTGATCATTCATTTCTGATGAGTCTTTATTGATGAAACACAGTGTTAAATGAGAAAAAATTTTGCTAAGTGATTTTCTACTAATTTATATATATATATATATATATATATATATATATATATATATATATATATATATATATATATATATATATATATATATATATACATATACATATATATATACATATATATAACGTATAGTTATATACAGTTATATATATGTATACACATATACATATATATATATATATATATATACATATATATATATATATATATATATATATATATATATATATATATATATATATATATATATATATATATATATATATATAACTATATTTATGTATATATATTTATATATTTATGTATATATATTTATATATAACAAGTAGAAACTTTTGAAAAATTTAATTTGCTATATTTTTGTTTTTTACTTGAAATGATAGACTATCTTTATTCCACATACCCTGTTTATTAAAGAGACAGTGTTTTCTTTTTGGTGCTACTTTTGCAAATTTTTTTTTTTTAATATTCGCGAGAAGCAATGTACTGAAAGGTATATTTTAACATCTTTTACAATTAAGTTGTACACATTTCAAATATACATAGCTGTCTATTGATATTGTTGTTTAGCTCTTCTAAGATTACCAAAGGTTTATGTTTTTAAAACTAAATTTGTATTTGTTTTTATAATGATATTTTAACATAGTGAAAGGTTTTAAATTTAGCTAAATTCCTATTACCTTGTAATACCTTTTTCGAATAAAGAAATCCTTACTTTATGAAAAGTTGTGCATTTCAATTATTTCTAATAAGGTTTATACAACTTGAAATGTTTTATTGCTGATCGAATTTCTTCTGTTTCAATTCGAACAGAATTGTTTCTCCTAATGCTTATTTTAACCATTTTAACATCGATACCATACATCTTCGGAGAAACTTTGATTACTGATTTTACAAAAGCTATGAAGAATGCAGCATGCACTTACTATTTTAACAGAATTGTTAACAGATATGTCAATTTGTTTGGAAATGTATTGGAATCTTCTTTTAAGCCTACCAAAAGCATTCTCCACTACTACACGAGATCTACTCAGTGAAAAATTTAAACTTTTTTCTTCCCTTGAAAGATTCCCGCAATCTGAATAAGGTTTCATTAGCTATTCCTCCCAAGAGTATGCAGAATCCCCAAAAATTAAAGGAGATATTTCTTTTCCTGCAATGCTTTTTGAGAAATTATGTGGTAGGAAACTTTTTTGTTAACATTCTAAGAGTCTTCTGAGAGTTTTTAAACACACAAGAGTCGCGAGACTTGCCTGTCCAACCATTGAGTATGTCTTGGAAAAGATATCTGCTGTCAACAAAACCTTGAAGAATAATCAAATGATAATCTTAATTAATCTAATTATATAACATTTTAAAAGTTTGTATTTCAAACTTGGTTTTGTTAGTGTGAATGGAATATTAATTTTTGATTTTAGAGCAGAAGTCATCCACTTTTTTTTATTATTATTAGTATTCGAGTTTTTAATTGCTGGAATATATTCTTGTGACGCATAATTGTAATGTAACAGAAACTATTTATACTGCTCATCGATTAATTTGTTGTTAAATTTGTAATGAGTTTTTAGAAAGTTTAGAATTAATAAGTTATATTTCTTTTTTATTATTTTATTTATTATTTGTTATTGTGCGCTTAACAACGCCAATAATATTATATTTTTATTAACTCATTATTAAATACTTGATGTGATTTTTTTTTTTTAAAGTTTTTAAAAAGAAATTTCAAAAAGTTTTTAAAAAGAAATTTCAAAACAACTTTTATTTTATTTTTAGTTCCTTTTATTTTAATTTGTTCATGTTTTTTATATGTAAATAAATTTAGCAAACTAAATTAAGAAAAATTCACTTTTTAGTATCAATGGATAGCAATTTACAATCGTTAGGTCATCACACATTAATTGTTATTAATTTATGGGCACTTTGCAAATGAGTAAGACAATGTTTTGATGAAATAAAAATTAATTAATTTCAATAAGCATCACTGATATATCTAATAACCTATTAACTAGAATAAAAAATATTTCAAAATAAAACTTTCTTATATGACATATATGAGGCACCTCACAGGAAAAGAGACCAAGTCTTAGAAATGAAGTTATTAGTACCACTGCATAATAGAAAAAAAAATGATCAAAAAGAAAAAAAATTAACTTGATATCTTTATTTTTGACCAAGTTATGGCTTTTTGTGCGGGACAACAACCGGAATAGCGTTATTGAGAAAATTAAAGTTGAAAGTTCGCGTAATTTAAAAATGTTATAAATTCAGTTTGATGAAGAAGTTAGTGATTATTTTCTGTTTTTAAATGCATAATACAGTTTAGATTACTGGTACAAAGTTGCACATTAAATATATTACAATAACTCTTTGAAAATAAAAAAATATAAACATACCTAAAAAAATCAAAGTCTTAACTAAATACAATTTTCTTTATTTGCTTTTCGTTTAGGGCAAACTGGAACTATTTTTAGCATTTTGTTTATATGTCCAACTTGTTTGCAGTAAGAACATGTGGACGGCTTTATTTTAACCGGAGACAAACCCTTCGAAAAATCTGGATTGTCAACCGTTTCTTGAACTATTTTGCGAACATTTGGTGCTCTCACCTAGAAATAAAAAATAATTTAAGTTAATGAAGTTTTTATCGTACAAAACTATTATGTCAAATATATCCATGTTTTAATTCTAATAATGATGGTAGGTTAAAAAATAAAAAACCTGGGCAAGCGTTATCCTGTCAACTTGTGGCTTTGGACATTTAAACCTTTACCGTGTTCTGGGACAAATATTCAGATGCTATCGTACAGATACCATTGTCTTTCTGGTAAGAGAAGTTTAGGCTGTAACATTTGTGGCATGGTAATTTTTGAGATAAGTTGGTGTTGCCATACTTGGAATTCTACCTCTGCACTGTCCGAATTAATCTTGCAAGTAATCACTCCAGGTTTATCAAATTGAAATGTGAAATAGTGCCATTGCTTGAGATTAGGAATCGTTTTGAAATTGGATGAATGATGTTCTTGCCAATCATATATTGGCACCAAAATTGTACCATTCTCATCACCAACAATGACTGATTTATTCAATTTTGAAATCAGAGTACTAGCTTCAATGCATGCGGCAAACTCTTTGACCAAAGCTACTTCACTTCGCTGAAATTTGGATTTTAGAATCCCAAATCCTGCATCTGGAGAGAATTTCGTGTGACTGACAGGCAGGAACATGATAGTTATTTTTTGGTTTAACCCAACAGCTACTTTCCAAGACAAATACTGCGCTACAATTTTGTTTTTATTTTGCCCTACACAGTTGTCAGCATGGCAATACAGTGTAGCTTTGATAGAATATTTATGTTCAGCAAGGTAGTGATGAACCATACTCAAAATACAGTTTGCACCCTTTCCAGTCAACATGTTTTCAGGTATCACATAATTGTGCTGAACACAGACCAATTCATTTGCAATACCAAAAATCCCAACTTTAAACAGAGTTAAAAAATAGATAGGTCCAGGTTGATCTGGCAAATTAGGTAGAAAGATTTGCTGTGCATAGTCAAAAGAAATGTGCGAAATTTCATTTTGTTTTGCCAGTTTGATACTATCGTGATAAACAGAACGCTCTTTTTCAACTAACTTTAGATGTTCCAACATCTCAGTTATACACTCTCGTTTTATTTCTACTTCTAGATTAACTATTTCAGACATATTTATTGTGTTATTTTGACAGAGACTGCATAAGTCCGAGCGCAGACGTTGGATAACAATATAGGGCAAGGCCATTTTCCAGATCTTCGAGAAAGCTAAAAACAGGAATGATTTCAAACATATCTTGTATCTGTGAAACCGATAATCCATCATTGTTTTTGATCGAAGTTCATTTTGATCTTCATAACGATTACAACACATTAGCCTTTTACTCGTGTGAAGCAGAGCACTTAACTGTGCAACAATATTGTCATTCAGTTTGTTTTCGTGTTCAATCATCCCATCAATCTCAAAACATTGTATTCTGTATTCGCGTATTTCTAAATGTGAGAAGCACGCCATACAGTTTTTATTATTTACTCCTTGATGACACCCACAGCCAGATTTTATAAAGTTTTTTATTTTTTCCTCATCTTCATTTTCAAATAATTGTGAATAAAGTGAACGGAGAGAAATTATTGTTTTGCTGGTGTTATTAAGAATGACTATGTCATTTTCGGTTGTTGATTCATCCTGCGAAGTTGAAGCTAAAGGCTCATTCTCAGTCATTGGTTCATCGTGCGAATTTGAGGTTAAATGTTAATTCTCGGCCATCTCCACCTCATCGTCGCTAGATGCTTGGTTGTCAGAAAAGTCAGACATTGAAAAGTCATCATCGGAATCCTTTTCACAATCTCTATATTCAAAGAAATTGTGCAGGGCATCGTTGACTTCTGATGGATCTAAACCATAAGTTCCACAACTATTCAAAAGCTTTGTTATATCAGCATTTTTAGAAGTACTGTATTGACGATTCATAATAACTAAAAACCATAACAATAATAAACAAGTCATTAAAAATTAAATTTAAAGTTTAATTTTATATGAAACTTTTTCCACACCTACCGTGATTCAGCGCTTGTCATTGGTTTGAAATACTAGCAGAATTTTCGCAGCAGATTGTTTATTTGCATAATTATTTTTTGTGCATGAACGTCAAACCATGTGCTTTATTTAAATGCATTTCATTTGAATATAAAAAAACCACACTAACACACAAAAAAACCCACAAGTTTTATGAATTGAGCAGCCTTATAACGTCAGTATTTGATTTTTTTTTCCTAAAGTAGCACCTGTTAGAGGGAATATCAACAAAGGCAAGCATATTTAAAATGATTTCTTATAATTTTTTTATCAAACAATAATTGTTGGTACTATGGTAAAAACTTAACAAAAAGCTTTGATAACAATTTTGGTCATCATACTTAAAAAATAATTTTCAACGATTATTGATCAAAAACAAAAAATACTATATACTGGCACGCTAAAACGTTAATAATATTAATATTATTATTATTATTATTATTAAACCGTTATCAAAGCTTTTTGTTATGTATTTATTATATTATATTTATTATATATTTATTATTATTATATTATATTTGCTTTATTATAGCATAAAAAAATAATCAACTTGGAGTTCTTGACTTCTAGAGGAGAGAACATTTCCAAAACAAGTCTGATGAAGACTTGGTATCTTTTCCACATTTTTTCAAAATGCTTTTTTGAAACTATCAAAATTTTTTTTTACAAAAAAACACCTGATATGTATTGTAACGTGATAAAACTATAAAAAAAAAAAATCTTATTTTTGAATTTTTTGACCTGACTAGCTATTATGTCAAATATCTCCATAACTAGAAACTAAGATTTGGTACCTTTTTTTGTGAGACGCCTCAATTTTTTTTTTTTTAATTTTTTTTATTTTACTTCACTTCCTCAAAGCCGAGAAGGCCACTACAAACGAGGAGGCTACTTATTTTGTGGCTATAACCCTCTCTCAACTCTATAACTCCGAAACACGAACCTTGACGAACAAGGCCACTGCGCGGAGAAACGAGTTGAGCGCGGTACTACCAGGGACGTGGTGGGGATCGAACTCGGAACCACTCGTTTATGAAGCGAGCGCTCTACCACTACACCACTACCACATAATATCTCTTTAATTAGACATCGGCCATTAAATAAAGATACGAATATCAACGTTTATTAAATGAAAACAATTTGTCACGCCCTGAGGTTGTTACAAGTATTAAACAAAAAATTTGTATCTAATAATTAATTTTTTAAATGAATAAACAGATGGCTCTCAAAAAAACCAAAAGCTCTCCTAAGAAGCTGTTTAAAGGAGCAGCTTGCATGGCTCACCATATTTGTTTTAGGAGAGTTTTCCATCGTTCTCGCTCTCATTTACTTCTGCCGAGGCCTATATATATATATATATATTATGGTGGGACATAAAATTTTTTTTTAGAGTTGCTAACCTGGCTATGGTCTAGAAAGTTGTTTTTTTACGTACTAATTTAGGAAAGTATTTACTTTTATGGATTGAAACATGTCTTCCACCCGCAACTTTAATTACAAAAATTAGCAGGCCCTATTATTATTCAAAAAAAAAGTTTTTCAAAATTATGTGATGTAGGTACTCAAATAAAGCAAAATTTTATAAAAATTTCAAAAATTATAATTTTTTCATATAAAAAATATTATTTTAGATTTTATTGCATAATAACTATGGTTATTTAACTAAAAGTAAAAATAGTGCATTTTTTCATGTATTTTAATGACAAATTTTTTCGGCATTATAATCTGATAAAATAAAGCGATTATTATTAACGAATTTGTTTTAAATTTCGCTTCCTTTAAGTACCAGGTTGACCTACTTTTGAAAAACTATTTTTCTCAAAAAAATTAGGGTACCAGTAATTTTCCCAATAAAGTTGCGCCCTTTAAATCACAATCATTCTCATATTTGATAGTATCACTATTAATAACTACTCACAATGTTTAGAGCCTGTAACAAGAAAAAAAAGTTTTCATGACCCACCCTAATATGTATATGTATATATATATATATATATATATATATATATATATATATATATATATATATATATATGTATATATATATATATATATATATATATATATGTATATATATATATATAAATATATATATATATATTTATATATATATATATATATATATATATATATATATATATATATATATATATATATATATATATATATATATATATGTATATATATATATATATATATATATATATATAAATAAATATCCTTATAGTGTAGTCGAAAGAGACTTTTATGTTAAAAAAAGTCTCTTTCGACTACAATTTTTATAACCTTGTCTCTTAAGCTGTATTTGATGGTCATCGAAATGTCAAAGCAATTAAATTAATGCGGAAGTACATTAAATTTTATTGTTTTTAAAAAAAAAACGCAATAATAATGACAAAAAAGTTTTTTTAATTAGTGGTGTTTTTGTTTTTGTTTTATTAAAAAACATTTTTAAAACATGCGTAAGTGTTGCTACATCGACTATCTTATAGCTTGCTGCTACAAGGGAGTGTTGCTACATCGACTATCTTATAGCCTGACTCGCAACGAAGTGCTGCTACATCGACTGACAAATAGCCTGACTTGCAAGGGAGTGCTGCTACATCAACAGACAAATAGCCTGACTCGCAAGGGAGTGCTGCTATATCGACTGAGGGTTTGGTTTGGGCAGGCAGTCTATCATTTAAAAGAAAAAATTTTTTTTAGAAGTTTTTTAATATTTTCTGGTCAGGCTTATTAATGCGCTCTTTAAAACAACAGTTTATGGGAAAAACTTTGCGACTTCCATGCAAGACATATATATATATATATATATATATATATATATATATATATATATATATATATATATATAAAAACTTTCTAGTCGTTATTATTGCGGTTTTTTAAAAAATTTTTAAAAAACAATAAAATTTAATGTACTTCCGCATTAATTTAATTGCTTTGACATTTCGACGACAATCAAATACAGCTTAAGAGACGAGGTAATTAAAATTGTAGTCGTAAGAGACTTTTTTTACATTAAACGACTCTTTCGACTACACTATAAGGATATATATATATATATATATATATATATATATATATATATATATATATATATATATATATATATATATATATATATATATATATATATATATATATATATAAAAGGTCACTGTCATGCATTGAATAGCATTTGGTTCAGTGTGCAGTTATTGTATTTTATATATATTATTTAATTGCCACAAAAAAAAATTTAAAAAAATTATTAATCTTTTTGGGAAATACAAAAGAAAAACTTGCAATTTTCACAGTTAAGTCACTTAAGGTCCGCAAATTAAAAAAAAACACTTTCAGCGTAATGTTGACTAACTTACAAAAAACAACAGTGATTTATAGTTGATAAAAAAATTATTTCCTAAACTAATTGTTATTAAGTGGATACATAATACCTAAATACTAAAAAATAATTAAGTTTACTCATTATGTGAGGCATGTTACGCATTTGATATATTTTCATTATCTATTGTACAGCTATTGTGTATTTAATAACATTAACAGTTTTAACATGTTTTTAATTGGATAAAATAACATAATTATTTGCTCATATCATGTTTTTATTTTTGGACTTGTAAATAAGTAATAATTATATTAATATATAATAATTACATAATAAATATAAATAGGCCTAATATCTAAATAATACATTATGAGTTGTTTATATAATGTTTCTATGTGGATTTATAACACTATTAATTGTTTATTCCATGTTTAAATTTCCAAAATATATTTTTCTTTAATAAGATAAATAGAAGATTTTTGCTTTATTTTTTAATTAAATGATAAATTTGTAAATTTAAAACCCTTTGATTTACACGTAAGTGTTTTACCAACTTACAAACAGCTCATTAAATACTTACAATCACATTATAATTTGAGAAATATTTGTTTAATTGACAGAAAATTGACTCTGTTTTAATTGTGACAAAAGTCAATTTTTTTATCCTATAATAAAAAATAAGCCTTTGAGAAATAAAATTTCCAGAATATTTCTAAAAGTGTTAATTTTAGAGAGCAGATTTGATCTAGAAACCATACACCCTGAATGATCTGTCTGCTTGTCAGTGTGATTGATGACTGTAAAGATAGATAAATATAATTTTAAAATAATTCTTTAAAATGTTAAGTGATAAAGATTTTATATGTGTAAATAGAAATCTATTACTCCATCCAAAACCCCCACCCCAACTTCTAACGTATGCAGAAGCTATACAACAAACATTTTTTAAATGATTTTGATTAAATAGTAAAACATTAAACATGTAGGCGAGCTAGATGTTGGCAAAGTGAGTGCACAATACTAGACAATGTAGTACAAAGTTTATGCAGAAAGTAAAAAAGTAATACATGCAACTTTTTTTACCAGTTTTATTAAACTTCATATAAATGGTAGATTAAGTAAAAGAGCTTTGATTGCTTATCTCTAGTAAAATGACCAAGACTTAATAATTCAATAACTCGTCGCTTTAAAATACTTTCAATTATATAATACCTTTCTTGTTTTAGGTCCCTGTTATGGAAAAAAAAAATTTATAGGACAAAAGATCCAAGATAGGACCAAAAAGAAGTTGGAATTTAGGCAATGTGGACTAAGCAGCAGCAACAAGGGTTGCAAAAAAGTTTTTTAGAGAGAAAAAAGAGTCTACTGGAAAGCAAATTAGACAGAGCAATCTTCAAATAACATCAGATGTTGGTTGAAATGAAAGTTTTAATGTTGTATCATCAAAATTAAATACAGCTAAAATAACGAGTTTGAAGAGCATATAGTTATTAAAAATAATATATAGAAATAATTAATATGGCTAAAACTGCAATATGATATGAAGTTAATGATGCTGGTTCAACTGCAGTCTTTTACAGGAAGTCATGGGATCACATGTCTTTATATAACTAGGCAATTTATATTTTGCTTTGACGATTTGACCGCGGCTAATTCAATAAACATTTTAAAAACTCACTCAATGAAAAATATTCTGAATAAAAAAAAAATATATATATATATATATATATATATATATATATATATATATATACATATATATATATATATACATATATATATATACATATATATATATACATATATATATATATACATATATATATATATATATATATATATATATATATATATATATATATATATATATATATATACATATATATATATATACATATATATATATATACATATATATATATATACTTGTGTTTTTGCTTTTGCATTTTTTTTATTTTCTCTTTCGTTAAGATATATTTTTTTGAAGTTTTTTTTTTTTTAGATAAATTTAGGTAAATTTTGGTTGCACATTTTTAAATTTTAAAAATATGTCAAATGTTGTGGTCAAATAGTCAAAACAAATTATTTTTTGCGCGTACATATAATTGTGTATGATCGCACGTCTTCCTGTGAAACACTGAACTGTGTTAATTTACTATGGAATAGAAACTAATAATAAAAAATTTCAGATAGTAACTGAATATAGGGCAATTGTGTGGCTAATTCAATTGACAATATGTACTGTCAATAAGTTTTACCATTAAAAATAATTGGTAAAGATGAAAAAAAAGATAAAAACTTATTAGTTCATGCGATGAAATATAAATTAATGGAGACCCTGAGTTGTGTCGAAATACAAAAATCTCCTTTTACTTGTAAAAATGATCCTTTTTTTGGTCATAACATGTTTTTTTATAAAACATGTCATTATCTAGACATATTATAAACTGATGTCATTATCTGAGATATGTTGTATACATTATCTGAGACATGTTAGAAAGTTAGTACAATGGCCTCATAAACATTCAATATTATAATTGAGTGTGGTGGTGTTGAGAGCTTGGAATCAATCATTCCTGGAAATACATGTTCAGACGCTGGTGTGGGTGATCATTTGGCTGAAAAATTAAGGGAGGTTGTTTGCTTCACCAGTCTGAGCTACCAATTCGCCATGTTATACCTATAATATATGGAAAAAATAATCAACCTAAAAAGTATTTTTTAAAAAAGGCTTCTTTTTAAAATAATACACTTTATCAGCAAACAGGATAACAGAGTTCAAAAGTTTGTATTGATAAATTCTCAAGGTAACTTCTGCTGCTGTCAAGAAAACTTCCTATATGCTATGGTACTAGATGATAAAGTTTTAAGTGACTGTACTTTTAATCAAATCATACAAACTAGTTTTCCATGAAAAGATTCAGATTTCAAGCTGAAAATCAAAGCTAAGGCAGTTAAGCCCTTAAATTTCAAATCTGATGTTTGGACTGACTTAATTGAGGTTTCTTCAATAAAGGTTGAGTCTCCTACTTTAATTTTTTTTTCTTCAAACGAGTTACTACAAGCTATCCAAACAGATAATAAACTTTCTCTTGCTGATTTGCCAAACAATTCCCAATAGGTAGAAAGAGCTATAAAATTTACATCTAAAGCTTTTAAATATATTTTTGGACTAGTGAAAAGAATATATTTTGGCTTAAAACTAAAGTAGAACCAAGAACAAGTGAAATGAAAAAAAGTTTATTGCAAACTTTCTTCATAGTAATGTTACAAACTTGTATGTTACAAATATATATTGGAATCAAAAATCAATTTTCTTGTATTTTAATGCATTTATTTAAGTAAGGAAAAACTTCAATAATTGTATTAAAAACATCTAGTTTTGTTGTTAATTTAAGTTAATTCAAGGAATGTTAAAAATATTTAATTATAAAGAATTCATTTGAAAGAAAATAAGTATTTAAAACCCAAAACTCTGGCCCCAACCAGAGCATGGATGGGTGTGGTAATGTGGTTTGCCAACTTTTTTGCACTCTCACATTTGCAAAGTCCATTTTCACTGACTATATATATATATATATATATATATATATATATATATATATATATATATATATATATATATATATATATATATATATATATATATACATACATATATATATATATATATATATATATATATATATATATATATATATATATATATAAATATATATATATATATATATATATATACATATATATATATATATATATATATATATATATATATATATAAATATAAATATATATATATATATATATATATATATATATATATATATATATATATATATATATATATATATATATATATATATATATATATATATACGAAAATGGACTTCGCAAATTTGAGAGTGCAAAAAAGTTGGCAAACCACTTTACCACACCCATCCTAGGCTAGTACTTAAAGGCGCTCTTATATATCACAAAATATTTTTTTTTATATTTTATTTGTAAAAATAAAATAATATATTATACTTAATTCTAAATAAAACATAAATTCTAATAAATCTTCTTTTTTTAATTTACAATTACAAAAGTTTAATTTACAATTATAATTTTTTTTTAATTTACCAATAGAAAAGTTACTACATATTAAATTTTACTTACTACCCTTATGTGGTAAACAAATCTCCCCCTGATACTTAAATGCTGTTATTGCATATTTAAAAATAATTCTAAAACAGCATATTGCAAAAAAAGCTCTTTAAACCAACATTCTTTTCAACTAAAGTTTTACTCAATTTGAAAAAAAAAATTACTCAAATTGATAACATTAAAGCAAAACACAACAAAAAACCATTATTTTAAAAAGAATTTTCATTGTTTAAGAAACTTACCAGTTAAAAAATTTAAAATTAAAAGATCATTTTGATCACAGCAAAAATGCATTATATTTCGATCCCAACAAAAAAAAATTTATTGATTTGAAAAAAAATACACATTGGTGAAGCTATATTTAAGAAACAACTGCAATTATAAGTGACTTGGGTATTCTTATCTTAAACAACGTAAAAGTTAAAAAACAAACTGAATCCCCAACACCAGCATCAAATAACATGTTTAGCTAAAAAGTCTGAAGAAGATTAAATGAATGGTGCATGCTTTATCTTTATTTTCAGCCACTTTTAAAATCTCATCTATGACATTTCTATGCTTAAAAAAGTGAAACAACATGTGTGTCAAATCATTATATTTCAACCATTTGAAGTAAATCTCGTGGTTCACCACCTCTGATTTTCCTGATTTTTACATATTGTTATGTGCATGTTGTGTTTTGATTATTTTAGATTATGTTTTTATGTTTTGATTATTATGATTATGTTTATTTTAGAGTAGTATGAGAATAGTCCAATGATACGCTTCATGGATTTAGCATCATGAGGAGGAGGCATTTCTTTCATAGGTTGAAGACGACTCGGATCTGGTTTGAGTTTTCCTTCTTCTATAAGATAACCAAGAATGCAAATTTTATCTTGGGAAAAGCTACATTTATCATGATTATAAGTAAGATTTATATTTTTAGCTGACTTGAGAAATTTTTCCAGATTAAGATCATGCTCCTCTTGGGTTTTACCACATATTGTCACATTATCTAGATAAGCATAAGTATCTAAAAGTCCTTCCTTTTCTATAAATTCGTTTATGGTACGTTGAAAACAAGCAACCCCATTTTCAATTCCAAAAGGCATTCGCTTAAATTGGAACAACCTCCCATTTGCTTCAAAAGCTGTAAATTTTCTATCATTTTTGGTAATTGGAATTTGATGGTAGGCTGATTTCAAATCAACTGTACTAAATATTTTGTATTGAGCAATTTTGTTTACCAGATCATCAATCCTTGGTAATGGGTAAGCGTCTAGTTGAGTATACTTATTTATTGTTTGACTGTAGTCAATAACTAACCTTTTCTTAGAGCGTTCTCCTTTAGTTACAACTACCTGAGCTCTCCAGGGAGAATTTGAATGTTCGATAATGTCCTCTTTAAGCATACGTTGTACTTCCATTTCAATGAATAATTGGTCTTCTTTGCTATATCGACGAGATTTTGAAGCTATTGGTTTACAGTTAGGCGATAAATTGCCAAATAAACTAGGGGGAGATACATTCAACTTCGACAAACCACAAATTAATAGTGGGGATCTTTTTCCTTCAAACTTAAGGGTTACAGCTTTGTGTTGTTTTTGAAAATCGAGACCCAGAATAACATCCATGCATAACTCATTTAAGATGTTAAGTTTTACTAGTTTATAATGCTCATTTTTTATTGAAATATTGACAAAAACTACTCCACAAACTGTACTAGATAAAGATGATGAAGCCATAGATACCTGTTTTTGGTTTTGTCTATGAACTGTTAGGTTTAGTTTTTGTACCAATCGAGGGTGAATAAAACTATCAGTGCTACCACTGTCAATGAGAGCATTTACGAATGAACCATTAACCAACATGCCAATTGTTGATTTAGTTAAAGGTGAAATGGAAGCAGAAATGTTCTTTAAATTAGTTTTATGTTCAGAGTAGTCTAGTCAAGTGAGTGAAGGATTGTATGAGTTTAAAGGTTGATCAACAAGATTCATCCCTGCTGTTGTAAGTTTAGAAGATTTACATAACTTGGCAAAATGACCAACTTTCTCACATTTAAAACAAATCGACTCTCTAGCTGGACAGACAGCTTTAGCATGTCTTTGATTCCCACAGTTCCAGCAATTTGAAACAGAATTTGAGTTAAATTGCTTTGGCTTTTTTGTTATTGCAGCTACTGTTGTATCTGATGTATTATACTGGAGGTAATTTTCAGCATTTTTCTGCGCTGATTCCAAGGTTCTAGCTTTTGAAAATATTTCATCCAGACTTATTGTACTGTTTTCTAGTAGTCGCTGTCTGACAACCTGTGAATTTATCCCTGTTATAAATGCATCTCTAATATATTCATCGCGATATTCAATAGCAGACACCTGTTTAAAGTTACATTCTTTTGCTAAAACTTTAAGAGCGTGTAAATACTCATCAAAACTTTCTCCTGGCTGTTGCTTACGAGTTGCCAAGAGGTGTCGTGCATAAACCTCATTTGATGGTTTGATGTACACAGATTGTAAAGCTTGTATTGCTGCTTCATAATTTGGACATTCGCTTATTATTTCATAAACATCGGGCACAACAAAATTAGTCAGGATTTTTAACTTATTGAGTTCTTGAGGGAGTTCATCAAGATAATATTCAAATGTTCTGAGCCAATGTTTAAATAATTTTGTTGCCGAAGGTGAGTTCGGTAATGTATCCAAACGAGAAGGTCTTAGAGCTCTATCCATATTTTATTTTAATAAGAGTAGAAAATTGAAGCACTTGTATAAAGAACTACAATATTTTAATTCTTAAGTTTTTCTACTCTAAAATAAACATAATACGTTCCGTTTTTTCATACTACTCTAAATGGATTCCAAACTTTTCCGATAAGATAGCTTCTCTTACCAAAAACACCAAGTACCCATTAGATCATCAGTGTGTAAATGATTTCAATCAACTCAAACAAGACATTGCAAATGCTGTGACAGATTATGTGGACGAAAATGTTCCATTTGAAGTAGAAACAGACGCATCTGACATTGCTATAGCTGCAGTTCTTAATCAAAATGGCCGCCCTGTAGCTTTCTTTTCAAGATTACTTCAAAAATCTGAACTCAAACATCCCTCTATTGAGAAAGAAGCTTGCGCAATAATAGAAGCAGTCAGACATTGGAAACACTACCTTACTGGACGCCATTTTAAACTTATTACTGATCAGCAACCTGTATCCTATATCTTCGAAAAGCAACATAAATCAAAGATTAAAAATGATAAAATTTATCGATGGAAAATTGAACTATCGTGCTATAATTATGACATTGTTTACAGGGAAGGGAAACTAAATATTCCAGCTGACACATTTTCTAGAATACATTGCTCAGCAATAAACACTAACAACTTAATTCAGCTTCATCAATCACTCTGTCATCCTGGAGTAACTAGGTTTTATGCTTTTATTAAAAACCGTAATTTACCTTTCTCAATTGATGATGTTAAACGAATAACTAATCAGTGCAAACTATGTTGTGAATGTAAGCCTAGATACTACAAACCACTAAAATCTAATTTGATAAAGGCGACACAACCACTGGAACGTTTGAACTTAGATTTTAAAGGACCTCTTCCTTCGGAAACTAATAACAAGTATTTTTTAACCATAATTGATGAGTATTCTCGTTTTCCTTTTGCAATCCCGTGCCCTGATATTTCAGCTCAGACTGTAATTAAGTGTTTGTCACAAGTATTCTCAATTTTTGGTTTTCCAAGTTACATCCATTCCGATAGAGGTTCAGCCTTCATCAGTAAAGAATTAAAACAATACTTACTAGAGAAAGGTATTGCGACAAGTCATACTACAGCATATAATCCACAAGGGAATGGACAAGCCGAAAAGTATAATGGAACTATAATGAAGTCTATTGAGATTGCTGCTAGACAACACAATTTACCCATCAAAGCTTGGGAAAAAGTATTGCCAGACGTTCTCCATTCTATAAGATCCTTAGTAAATACTAAAACAATGGAGACACCTCATGAAAGAATGTTTAAGCACCTTCGTAAAACAGCCTCTGGATGCACTTTACCTTCATGGTTAAGTCATCCTGGACCAATACTAATGAAAAGACATTTACGTAATAATAAGTATGAACCACTGGTAGACGAAGTGCAACTCATAGATGCTAATCCTCAATATGCTCACATAAAGTATCCAGATGGAAGAGAAACCACAGTTTCCCTAAGACACTTAGCTCCAACAAGTTCTGCTCCGATCATTGATCAAACAAACGATATTGAACGTTCACCAGAGAATGCCTTTAATAATATTAAACCTTCACCAGAGAATGCTTTTAATAAACCTTCTTACCCCTATAAACCATTAACACCTGAGAAATATGGACTTACCAATACCAATCCTGAAAACTTTCCTAACCAGCCTCCCCTTTATCAACCTCCGCCAGCTGAAAATCTTGTCAATGATGCTTGTCCAATCAATCCATTGTTATTAATAACACCTGGAAAAGACACACGTAGATCCTCAAGAGCAATTCGTCGACCATTACGACTTATAGAAGAAGATACATGAAAAACCTTGTTTGTATTATAGAGTATTCTGTTTGTATAATGGCTGCAGAGAATGTTGTGTTTTGATTATTTTAGATTATGTTTTTATGTTTTGATTATTATGATTATGTTTATTTTAGAGTAGAAAAACTTAAGAATTAAAATATTGTAGTTCTTTATACAAGTGCTTCAATGCATTATGTAGCTAAGTTAATTTTAAAATTTCAGACTTCCAAGTACACAAGTACAACAGTTCAGAAACTATAGCCTTAGACACATGACAAAGTGGCCCCCCTTGATTTACAAATAGTCAAAACAGACTATTTTACAGCTGTATAACTTTTTCTCACTTTCAACAAGTATCTCATTTTTTCTAAAACTGTTTTCTGGATAGCTCTCTTTTTAAAAAAAGTTGTTTTTATTAACTTGTATTAAATTAGAATAAAATTATAACCTCCTCAACTTAGAAAAAAATCCTAAAATATGCCAAAATGAAACTAACTGTAGCATTTTTCTATCCATCCACAAGTCTTTACAGATAAGTTTTCTAATTAGATACTACTGTCAAAATATAGGCAGCTTGAGTTCTAAACTGCTTGTTGCAGTTTAGAACTCAAATATATCTAAAAGCAAAATGTCCACTCGCCTAAAAAGTCCATTTTCTAGCCATTTTGAGATGCTTGTAAATTTTTCTTTGTTTTGATATAAGATTAACAGCATATAAGACATTAGACATTCACACCAAAAATGCCAGCATTTTAACTAATTCTATTTTCAATTATCAATGGTTAATTGTGTTACTAGAAACCAGTGCCCCTCTAATCAGCCTACTAGCCTATGTGAAGTGTGCAACTAATTATAAGTGATTTCTTAATAAAAAGAAAGATTTGGTTAGTTGCCCTCTCCTTGATCTAGTTTTTATAGCAGAAAGGAGGCAGTAACATTTTAGAGACCTAAAAAGACCAATTATGGTTCAAATAAAGGTCTCTAAATTAATTTAGATATTCAGATACTTAATATCTAAGTATCTAAATCAATTTTAAATTAAAATCGTTATTTATTTAAATTCTATTTATATAAAGTGATCAGTGGTCTGCTCAGCAATCACCCCACCCCTTTCCTGATGGGATAGTAAGGGGATACAGGAATCATTTTTTAATGAACACACAGTTAAGGTTATCAGATCTTATTGCATTTTTTTATGCTTTTGCCATAAGATTCAAATTTTGATCGTGACTAACATTAACTATGTGTGCCAGATTTTCCAGCAAATATACAATGTTATGGTGTTAAAAGGGCATTAACAAAAGTTAATTTTATTACTAATAGTTAGTTGCCCCACCCCACCCCATTTTGATTGGTACCACCTGAAACACCCACCAACCCAAACCTTAGGGTAGGGGGAATTTCTCATAACACATTTTACCATTGATAATTGAAAATAGGATTATTTTTAAACAATTTCATTTTATATATAATTATTGCAGATAACTCTTTAACTTGTACGCTTATTATATTTCAATCTGTTGGCAAACTTGTTTTTATCTTGCTTACGTAAGAAACATATTAAAACATAATCAAACAAGTTTATCATCAAAAGCAAGTGTATTTACACTTGTTTTTGTTGATAAACTTGTTTGATTATGCTTCAATCTGTTTTACCCTTTTTTTTAAATCAATTTATCGTTTAATACTCAAATATTTAATTAAAAAAAGATAACTTGACACAATTAAATCATTAATGGCAATATCAAGTTCACAAAAACTCTAAAAAATTGAAAAAAGAAAACAGTTTGTTTTGTTTACAAAATTTTATTCAACACATGCACTCCATAATCCTCCAAATACAAACTAATGTGCTTAAGCAATGGAAAAAGAAAAAATATTTATCCAAGAAAGAAGTTTTTAAAAAATAAAACAACTTATCAAAGTTATAAGAAAAAAAACCTAAACAAAATAACATAAAATTGTGCTGATTGAAACAAATTGACAAAAAAACTGACCTAGACATCATTTGATTCTCTCCTTGTTGACTAAAAATGTAGTTTGTATTTATATGTGATTCTCATATATTCGCTTCTTTTTCTTTGTTTTAGAACACTAGATCATAGTAGCTCTGATTATTGTACAATTGTAATAAATCAGTTTTACCCTACACAAAATATTTTTTAGTAATATAGAAATTCTTCGAATAAATTTTAAATAATAATTTACTAACATATTATTAATAATAATTTTTATTGAGCAGAATCTTTTGTATAATTATTATTATTATTTTTTTTTTTGATATTTAAAATAATTCACTTCAAACACACTGCTTGATTTTAAAGGTTTTATGTTGAATTTCAAAGATATGTCATCAAGTAATCCCCACCCCCAAATCCTCCTAGGTTCCAAGGGTTGCAAGAAACAAACTTGAGTGAAGTTTGACTTAAACTTTGAAGTATGACTTTGTCAAGTTAGACTTTATTAGCAAGGTCTTTGAGTTTTTAATAAACAAATTTCTCAAATATCATCTCAAGTCAAATAACTCTCAGACAATCAATATGGTTTTCAATCCTCTTGCTCTATGGCTGACTGGCTAACTACTGTGACTGAAAGATTTTGTTGTGCATTAGATAAAGGCTGAGAGGCTAGGGCTATTGCTCTTGACATATCTAAGGCTTTCAATAAAGTTTTGTTGTGCTGGTTTTCTCCATAAGTTTGTTTCATATGGTGTATCTGGAAAAGTTTTTGAGATTATTAATTCGTTTCTTTCTGATGACTCAACTTTATACTCCTGTCTTGACAAAAAAGTCTTTTCTTTTAGACTGCTTAAAACAGGCAGCAATCTCGAATTTTATGTCACAAAAGGTACAAATTTAGCAAAATCTAAAAATGCATTGTAGGCATTATTGGACCCGCTCCAACTGCTAAGCTTGAGCCTTTTCCAATCGTCATAAAGTTGCACCTCTTTCTCTTTTCTACAAATACTACCATGGTCGCTACTCAAAGGAGCTATCATCTTTAATTATAATAAAAAGCAATTGTCTTTAGTTATAATAAAAATATATTATAATAATATAATAACACATTATGTTAATATAGTAATATATTACTATATAATATAATAATATGTTGTAACAATATTATAACTAAAGATATATTAGGTATGTTACATGAAATTTTTAAATTCATCGAATTCTAGGTTGTTAAACATCATTAAAAAGAACTTCATTTCAATATTCCAAAAGTGAAAAAATTTTTAGAATCGAACCACCCGAAAAACAATTAAGACGCTTTAACTACCGATTTTTTATATTAGGATTTGTTGAAGAAACTGTGGTCAAAATAATGTATTTATTAAAACTATTATAAGTTAATTATTTCTTATCTAAAAGTTTATATCTTGGTATTAAAAGATAGATACAAGAGTTATCTACAATTGTATAAATATTTCTAGACTAGCTGTCATGACCCGTACGATACGGGTCGTCGTCACACCCGATTATTTTAAACTTGTTCCAAATAAAGTCTTAATCAATTAATTTATTTTAGTAAAGAGCAAAATGTAAATCATTTTAAAGTTCTGTGCCCTATCCTATAAAACTTTTACAATATTGTAAACTTTACAATGTAATGACGCGGAAAATAGTGTAACTACACTAAAAATTGTGTAGTTACATTTTAAAATTTAACGCGTCCTATAAACCAATGACGTTTTTATGTAATTGGCGTTGCCAATTACATAAAAACGCAATTGAAAGTTGCGCGCAAATTTAATTTTGAAAAGAAACTTTAAAACTAGACACCGCTTTAATGACAGTTATAAATTAAAATAAGGAAACTTCTAAAAAATTAATAACCTATTTTCACAACTACTTTTTCAAATAAATTTACATGATTTACATTTGTTTAATGATAAAAACGTTTAAATGTTTTGGTTTTTTCAACAAATTTATTTTTTAAATTCTAAAATAATTTAAAAACTATAGTTTAATTTACCCTACAGATAAATAAGATAAAAATCATAGGATAAACAAGAATAATACAATGCCAGCGTCAGGGGTTACAGGAACCTAATTATAATTAGTGGATGGAATCAATAATATGCAGTTCTGATTCTTCGTGTTTGGGACATTAATTATGATTGGAACATTAATTATACTTACCCACAGACCTGTTGAAAAAGGATAGCTACTAAGTTATTTTCTTTTTTAATTTTTTTTTTTTTTAATGTTGATTTAGGTGCGCCAAGAAGTCCTTACGGTCTTATCACAGAGCACCGCGGAAGAGCATTTAATAGGAAGTTTACGCCTCCTTCCCAACCGATGTTGCAAAACTTGTCCAGAGGTGGGGTTTGAACCACGGATCTTACGTTTCTAAAACAAGTGCGCTACCACTGCGCCACGGCTGCTAATTATAAGTGTCAATTTTAATTATAATTATTACTAAATTTACTTTTAAATTTTTAAATAGATCTTGGTTTTAAACAGCGCCGGCCTTAGCTTTTTTGACAGGTTGGGCAAAACTTGTGAACGCGCCCCTAGGTATATATGGGTGGGTTGTTACCATTAACAACGAGACCAATGCTCTAAAATGATGAACAAGAGTGCTAAAGGGAATATATAGTTTAATGCAAAGAGATCCATATTGTGCATCAAGTTCCTTATTTAATTAATTTTTTATTAAAATTATAAACTTAGACTTTTCATGATATGGGTTTATAGAAATGAGTGACTAAATAAATAGACAACGCAACGCTGCTTTTAAAACAACAAATGTTTTTATTAAACATATAATAAATCCTCTAACTATATAAACAAGAGTTATTGAATTTTAAAATCTAACTTTTCTAGCTTTTTTGTCCGCGAAATCTCTTATCAAACTAAAAAAATCTAAATTTTCAGCTATATCTTGCTCGATTGATAACATAGATAAAGAATTAAGTCGATCTTGCAACATGGTATTTCTTAAATATGTTTTGATTAACTTCAGTTTAGAAAAACTACGTTCTCCACTAGCAACAGTAACAGGTCTTGAATAATACGCAGAACAATCCATGTAATTTAATATAACTCTTGTAGACAATGTTTTTTAATAAAATTCAGTACAAAAAGTGGTGTCATCTCTTTTGTATTTATTTCATTTTCAACATTGCTTAATTTATCTTTAATAAAAAACTGCACACTTATTAGTTCGTCGCATAGCAAAGCACCATCAATTTCTGATTTTGTATTTACAGTTAATTTTTCTTGTAATTGTTTTCACAATTTTAAAAGTTCATTCTTGATGGGCAAATTATCTAAATTAAATAAAAAACTCCATATATTTGCATATTCATTAAGTTGTTCAAATCTTTCATTTATTGACGACAGACATGTATCTAATAAAGGGACAGACATGTATCTAATTTAGAGAGTAATTGTACCAATCCTAAAAATTTGCCGTTATTCACTGCATACAATTTATCAGAAGAACATCTGAAGGCCATATTATTTGTTGCCAAATATAAAGTAATGTTCATCAATCGTTCAAGAACACTTTGCCACCTTAAACTGTCCTTTTCGATTAGTTTTTGTTCTTGTTTATCAATAGTTTCACCAGCTTTCATTCGTATTTCTGTCTTAATCCATAGTTGATAAGCAATTCTGTGTGACTTACTATTTTCGTGAATTTTTAATGCTTCTGTTAAATTCTTCCATTTATTGAATCCATTTCCGTTTAACTTTAAATTCATGTTGAAATCAAAAAGTTTGCACCAAAAACAAAATACCGCATCTTTAGAAACTGAGTACACAAGCCAACGTCGTGAAATAACCGCACCATTTGAAAGTTTTCGGTTTTAATAAGCATTTGAAAAATGTCGTCTTCTATTATCGCGTGGATATGTGTCCAAATTCACTTGTATTGCACCTATATTAATTACATAATCAACAAATTGAATGTTGCGATGAATTGGCCACAAACCACAGTCTGAGTAATCGATTGCTGTTTCTTTGGTGCGATCATTTACATCACCATCTTGGCTATCATCATTTTTGTTATCGATATCTTTTTATCATATTGAACATTTCCAACTGACACTATTCCGTTTTCTTCATCGCTGGTTGATGTATCACTAAGTACATGCGCAACATTTTGTCCTTCCTTTATTTTATTACAATCACTATTATCCGATGTAAAAAAATTTTCAAGTTTTTTATAATTTTTCTTCAAATTATCAACTTTTTCTGCTTTACGTTTTCTGTATTGAGCACCAGATGGTTTCTTATTATTATGAGTTTTAAAAACTTTATTATGAGTACTCTCCATCGATTGCTGCTGACAGTTTCTATTTGTCTAAAATTTTAAAATAAAAAATTACTTGCAAGCTAATAATTCATAAACAATTTCATTATTTATACTTACCTGCTTTTTATTACCTCAAAATTTGAAAACTTGGCAAAAACTGAATTTGAATCACAAATACATCTTTAAATTTCTTCTACAAATTAATAAACAACGCGCTCGCAACTCGTACCGAAAATAATGTTTAAAATTTAAACTTTAAATAAATGGAACGCAAAATAATTGGCGCCGGGAAAGATACAAGTAAAAAAATGAATTTAAGTAACAAAATATATGCTACGATTAAAACACTTTTAATCAAATTACTAATCTTGCATAAAGAATTTTTAACAGTGTCATAATACAATAAATAAATTATTTAAAGAAATTATTTTTATAAAAAAACAAAAACATTCGAAAAAATAACAAAAAATCTAAAATCGAAATCGAAAAAATTTAGGTTGACTTATTTTTTCTATTTATTATATTGTTAAAGTTTGCATACAACGTTTGGCGCCCCAGTTTCCTGGCGCCCTTGGGCGGCGCCCAACCTCGCCCCCCCTCCTTAAGGCCGGCACTGGTTTTAAAAATGGCTTGACTTCCTTGTTGCATAAATTTTTTCTTCTGAATAATTTTAAAAATAATTCTAAAAAACCAAAAGCATAATTTAGCAATCTTGTAACTTTATAAAAAGTGATTGTTTTCTATACAATAATTACATAAAAAACAAAACAAAAAACATAATAAGAAAACTAATATTTTTATGCAAATGCTAACAAAAAAACAGAAAACTGTTATGGCTTAGTTCATTTTCCAAAACAAAGAGAAAATGATTGGTTCTTTCTCTGACTTGTAGTAATCAAGATTGAAAAGAGAAATGACAAGAAAGTAAAAACTTCTTGTAGCTCGTGGTCTTTCTTCTACTGTCACTGTTGAACATATTCAGACAACTGAGTGGCAAAACCTGAGGAGATCAACCGTGAATAATTTCAAAAAACTTAATAAATCTGGTACTAAAGGTAGGCAACTTTTTAACTATGAATGCACTGTGATGGACATTATCGGGAAAAAACCACCATTTAATCCAGTCCCTAGCCTAAAATTTGTCATTAAAATGTCTGTCGAAACAAGTTTTTTGCTGCAAAATTAATTGCCCAGAATATACCATTTATCTCGACAAGCTCTATTAAACGTTCTGTAAGAAATTTATTTTATAAGGTTTGTTAAAACTCTGTCATAAGTATGCATTACTCTTTCTTCCTATGTGCCAAGTCAATTAATAATTTAGCTAGATTTTGTCAAGTAGTCCCTAAATATTAGTGCAACTTTGTGATTTTAAAAATATTTAACATTAATTGATACTATCAAAAGCAAGAAAAAATTGATTTATTTAAAATTTTAAACGCCATGAAACATTAAAGTCTCCATTTTTTGTTACACTTTTAAACAAAATCAGGAATCCGCAACTGAAATTCAGGGAAAACTTACTGAATTAATCATCGCGTTTAGGCACAATTGATTTTCAGGCGTAATCGCCTGAATTTCAGGCAATTCTTTTTCTCTGGATATCAGGGAAACCAAGCCTTCTGAAAATCAGGGATTTTGATGCACTGAAATTGCTATTGCTTTGCAGTGGAAGTTATTAAAGTTCCACCACTGATATGGAACCATCAGGCCGTAAGAGTCTTAAGAGAAGGAAGAAATATATTATATAAGTGCAAGGGAGTGCAAGATAAATTATAATATTTGGACAGGTGTCCAGTATTGAGAGGTGGTGTTAAAGAGGGGAGTATTATTCACTAGCTAAGTTAGAGTTAAGTAAGTGTTCTTTAAGTTAGGTTTAAGTAAGTGTTGTTTCAGTGTTCTGTAAGTTTGTGTTAATTATTGTGCTTTGTGTTTGTAGTGTTCTAAATGTTCAAGTTTTATATGTGAATTAATGTCTTTATTTGTTTGAATCTGTGTTTTCTTAAATACTTTGATTTTCCGTCTTATTTAATTTTGATGTTATTATGTTCTTTGTGATCGTAATCTTTGTTAAAAGTATTTTATAAGATATGTTTTAACATTTGTTCATAAAATATATGAGTGTGTGGGGTTTGTTGCTATTTTCGTAAGAACTATGTGCGGAGTGCAGTACAATTATAGCAACACAGTTTGGCTCAGTGGTGTTGGTTCGGGGCAGTATGATGCTTGTTAGGTAAACCAATAAGTTTCTTATATTATTTATAAAGAGACTTATGCATATCTAGAACATTATATATATCGTGTATAATATATTCGATATGCATAGTATGTATGCTATAAAGCTATAGTAATTAACATCGTAAATTGGAAGTAATAAATTAGTAGTAAATTAGTAGTACACATAATTATAATATAAAAGTAAACAAGTCGAGGGGAAGGTGCCGCGCGAGTGGAGTTCGGGGTTGAGGTCATCATAATGGTCACAAGTTGTGGCATGTGACAAACCTTCATCTCGTCAGGGCCATGTCGGAATGTCTAAGCTTGTTTCGAAGAAGTTAAAGTACTAAAACAACTCCATGGCCTACAGCTTAGTTACCACGTGAGGTTTAGATATGTGATGAACTCATACCCGAGGAGCCTCCCATTTCATCTGGTGTGCGTATCGAGCATTATAAGGTCATACAGAATAGTGTAGATCATTATAATATGTTCTCACGCAATTATATGGTATTGTGAGAGTTGATTTAGAATCTTAGGGGGTTGGGTACGGGAGAACTGGTTTAGGCATAGGAGTATGCACACTCGCACTCACTCACACAAGAACACAACTCTACATACACACGTGTACACACCTAATGCATAAACATATGTACACATACATGCACACGCATATGCGCATACAAACACGCAAACACATGCACACGCAAATACAAATATACTTGTGTGAGTACCACTATGCTTAAAACAGATAAATCAGGTAACGGAGTAAAATAGAGGGGGTTGGGTGCGAGAGTATAGATCCAAAAATAAATGTATGTGCACATGTATATGCACATTCAAATATATCTGTATGAACACTACCATGTATAAAACAGAGGTCTATACATACTAAGAGGGTAACAGGGTAGGGTGTGCATATATGCATGCAAACACATACATCCCCATATGTCTGCATATACAGATGCATGCATACATGCATGCAAACACGCACAAATGATATACACAAACAAAGTACATACATATATAAACACAACAATTTCCAGATAACGGAGTCGGACCTAGGGGGTTGGATATGAGGGGATAATTAATAGTTTTTAAGGTGTTTTCGGTGTAAAGGTTTGAACTAAACCTACCGTTTCTAGCATTTGGCTGTCACTTAGTTCTTCATCTTTTAGTGTTGTGTGGCAACGTTTTTCTTACCGTGGTGATGGGTGTTGTAGTAGGGTGTATATGGCATTGAATAATTACATATTGAATATGTAATTATTCAATGCCATTGTTGTTGTTGTCGTTAATGTGGATTTTTTTATTAAATAATCACGAAAAAATATATTTCTGAACGCCAAAGCTGTTTTTTCTTCGCTTGTTAGCAGATATCTGATACGAACGAAATGTGTGCACATAAAAATGTAAAATTTCTGTTTTTAGAAATTCCATTGTTCTATCGTTGTAAGTTTTCAATGGTCTATTGTTCTATTTACGTGTCAGAGCTTCTTTTGTCTCCGCGAAAATAGTTAGGTAATTCTCAAGGTGAGTTTTTCTATCGTTTTCCGCGGGAATTATTTTTTGGTATTGTCATCGGTTTTATTTTAGAGACAAGTATTGAAATTGGCTGTCTCTGTAATTCAATGTCTTAGTGGGTATATTTAGAGCAGCTGTTCTAAGGGGGATTTAGATGTTTAATATATTTTTGATAACTGTTGTGATAATTAATGATAATTAAGGTTTGGGTTACACGTAGATTCTGGATAAAGTCACGTGTTCGAGTTGGGGTAAGTGTTACAGGGGTAAGAAATCATTGGTATTACAATAGGTGGTGATTCGGAATTATGTTACTAATGTTTTTAAATATATATTTATCATTTAAATGATAAATATATATTTATCATTTAAATGATAAATATATATTTATATATTTATATTATAAATAAATATAAAAGTTTTTTATTAAATAATTGTTCGTGAAAACGTCTAAATTATCGGCCAAGAACCTTAATGTATTTTCCACTTCTTCTTTATCTTCTTTATTTATTTTTACTGGTGGTTCTTCGACCTCTTTCTGCTTCTTTTCTAATATTCCCTCACTATCTATAGATGCCTCTAAGTTCCGCTTAGCTCCAATTCTTTCTTGAATATTTTGTCGTCTTCGAACCCTTCTCCTCGATGTCCTTTTTGATGTTATAGCGTGATGGTTTTTAAAAGGAAGGTAAGTAATGAAAGAAAGGTTACGCGAGCAATCATTTTTCTTAGGTTAAGTCATTCGGGTAAGCCTATTAGAAATTTATATGGGGTATCCTCATTGTAGTAGTTATTTTTAAAGATAAAGATAAAGTATTTTTAGGTCTAAAAATCTAATAAATAATATAAAAATCTAATAAGTAGACCAAATATAGGCGCCAAAATCAAAGTAATATTTTGTTTAAAGACGCGGGAGTCACTTTTTTTATAAGTTTTATTATCGAAATTCCCTCCTCCTCAAATCGTTAGCCTATCAGCACCAAGTGTCATCGCTGATCAGCCTCACTCTGTTTGTTCCATCAGTCTTTTTTATAAAAATAGAATATTATTAATTGAAATAAATAATTCTTTGTTTTTAAATAATCAACACTTGGAATTTAAATTAACAATATATACGCTTTTTAAATTTGTTGAAAATTAGTTAGCAGCATAAAATTTTTTAAGCGATAAAAGTTAGAAATGCGCGAAGCATATTTGCTAACAAATTTTTCATTTATGGATTTAACAAAATAATTTTACTTTAGGTTATACTTGCGTTAGTTTTAATAGAAAAGTTGCTTTTTTTACAAAGAATTTTTAAGTTACGTTTCTTTTTTAACTTATAAACTTTTTAAGTCATTTTTCATTTTAAACTTATAAACTTTTTAAGTTATTTTTCATTTGAAATTAAAAAAAAAAAAATCTTTTAGTTTATTTGGAAGTGTAGCTGGTGTTAAATATTTATGTGTTTGGGTTGCTCATTGTTTTGGCTGGATCTTGAAAGTTAAGATAAAAACATCAATCAATTATATATATTCTGGAAAAAAGATCTAACTTCCACGGTCGTTACAAATAGTTATAAAAACTAATATAAAGTAAAAACATCTTTGATGATATAAAACATATTATAGACACATAGTTATAGTTATAATAAAAATAGCAATAAATTTACAAAACAACAATATTAAAAATAATTAATTGTATAATAATAAGAATAACAATAATAATGTTACCAGTAAGTATAATTAACACCCAATAATAATGAATAAAATAAAAACATGATAATAATAAATACAATACATATAAAACGGAATTGTCAAATAAATCCGCCTATAATGAATAGCCTATGAATATTATTATTAATGCGCATAGTTACGCGTATTGTTTTATAGTTACGGTACGGTATCTGTAAAATACACTTTTTAAGTAGTTTCTAGACTTTTCTTTACCGCGTGCTTACTTACAGATTTCCCTTCAACCTTTCATGGTACGAGTTCAAAATGTCTAAGTTGACATTATAATGTTTATATAAGATAATGTTTAGTAGCTTAAAATTATAGGTAATCTAAATTTTTTTTTTAATTTAAAAGTAATTAATTTATTGTAATCTTTTTTAAATTGTAATTTTAAATTTAAAGCTTCGTGTTATAGATTACTTTAATTCTTAAATTGTGTCTAGCGTTAAAATATATTTATGGGTAGTTTCATGCTTTCACTTAGTTTTGGTTATTGGGATAAAAGCCATGACAACATTTTGTTATAAATTTATCTTAATTTAATTTTTATTGAAAATTTTGTTATAAATAAAATTTATCTTTAATATTGTTAATACTTTTGCTCTTTGAAAAAAAAATATGTTTCTGGCTCTTCAATAAATATAAAATAATTCGTCTTGCATGAATGAATTTTGGTTTAGGATTTAATTGTGTTAGTTTATGTTTGTCTATCTGTAATTTATTTAGGTTATTAGAAAATTCATGTTTACAGAGTTGTTATTAATCATAATCGAGTTGTTAAACCAAGGAAATTGTGGAGGTTTATTTATCATATATACTATATTAGGTACGCCGATACCCGCGTTTTACGGAACCGATAAAAGTGCTAAAATTCTGTGCCACGCTTTTTGAACTTCGCATTTAGAGAGGTAGGTTGTGCTGTGTTTTGTCGCCTTATTTTTTATAATTTCATATTAACATAGATATTTTTTAGAAACTAGAATGATTATACTTTAAGAATTTGTGTTTTTTGATTACTATTACGTACTTTATAATTTGATTTCTTGACATGCAAAACTTTGTTAACTTTGCACATCCAGCAAATATCGAAGATATTGACAGCAATTGAGATTTTTTCGCAGCCATTTAAGTTTACCCATTTTTTATTTGTCTGCCAAATTTCGTTGAAAAAAAATGGGGCCCAAGCAGTCTATTTTAAGGCCCACTTTTGGTACCTATTTTCCTTAATCTGAAATTTTTTGCGGGCGATCGGGGGGTGCAAAAAAATCGAATTCTTTAACTTTGAAAAAAAAATAAAACTTTTTTGTAAATTTTTTATTTTTATTAAATTTTACTTTTTTTAGATAAAATTATTGAAGAGATAAATTGTAAGATTACCAAAATTTTTATTTTCATTTTCCAATTAATTTATTAGTTATCTTTTATGCAAATAGTATCACTATTTACTTAGATATAATAATACTTAGTAATGCTAAGTTTTTCTAATCTTTGTCTAATCTAATAACAGTATTTCTGAGTAATTGTATTGTTTATTTAGTAAGAAGTACATAATGGTAGAAATTTATGTTTCTGTGTATGTTTATCTGTGTTCTGTATTCTGTGTATGTGTATCTGTTTCAAAGTCAGAATCTATATCAATAAATATTGATATAACAATACTATTAGTACTATTACTAATACTATTATTATACGAAGTGACTACGAATACAGCATGCCGTATTAATAACAAATTTTCTTATTAATACGGCCAAATTTTTGGACGCTACGGAAGCAATTGCCAGAGTTCTAAATCATTACTATATAATGCTATTAAAAGTAGGTGACTGTTTTAATTCTTTGCAAGAATTAGAACAAAAAGTTTCATCCTATGAAATTGAATCGTGTGTTTCTCTTTATAAGAGAGAAAGTAGGACGATTGAGTCAGCTAGGAAAAAAGGAATTGAGAGGTTAATTAAAGAAAGTTTAATGTTTTATACAATACATTATGCATGTTATCATGGTGGAAAGAATTTTATTAGTAAATCAACTGAAAAACGCCCAAATCAAAGGTGATTCAATACGCTAACTATTAACATAATTGACAATTAACTAAGATTTCATATAAAAGAGGTATTTTTGCTCTAGTTACTGTACTGTAGTTTGGTATACACAGTCTGTGTGTTTGTTTTTGCTGTTAAAAAAAAATTGGCTTAAAAATTTAGATTCTAAAACTGAACTTTGGAACTGGACTTGATTGATGGTCTATAAAATTTTAAAAAATGACTTTGATGGACAAGTTATAACAATAGTTTCCATTGAATAACGGCTATTTGTTTCTCTGGTTCATTTAGCTCTAATAGAGCTAAATGTAAAGCTCTATTTAGCTTTAAATGTAAAGCCCATTTAGCTCTAATAGAGCTATAAATAAATAATCTCATAGAGCCTCTATGAGATTAAAAGTAACCTTTCTTTAATAAAATATTGACATTTATTTTGTTAGATTTAGTACTTCATAAATTTTTTTTTGGTATAAATAATTTTTTACAATGGTACATGTGAATGAGACCTTTCAAAAAAAAATGTTGAGAAAACTCATTTATATTTAGCATCTGAGCTAAATGTCAAATGTTAACACTTTGTAACAGGGCTGTCTTAACACTAGTAATGGCTTATATTTATATATATATATATATATATATATATATATATATATATATATATATATATATATATATATATATATATATATATATATATATATATATATATATATATATATATATATATATATACACTGTATATCAAATGTAATTTTTTCACAAAATCAAGTTATTTTCCCTTGAATTTTTCGAAATTTCTCTAAAAATAGCCAATCATTGATTGGCCATTATTTCGAGCGCTGTATAATACAGCGCTCGATTTTGTGAAAAAATTACATTTGATCGGCAAGCTTTGAAAAACTATTTTGAGTGCTGTATATATATACAGTATATATATATTGTGTATATGTATATTTATTATATGTATATTTATCAGCACATTCCAGATGAACTGTACATTTGGAATTTGGTTTAAAGTGACTGATGATGGAATGCAGTTTTGTGTTGACACGATGATGTTAGAGCATAACCATGATATTGATCGAGTAAATATATTTGATACTTTGTTTTTTATCTATCCTTTATTTTCCTAAAAAATATAGCCAATAATATATATATATATATATATATGTATATATATATATATGTATATATATATATATGTATATATATATATATATATATATATATATATATATATATATATATATATATATATATATATATATATATATATATATATATATATATATATATATATAATTTAATAAATTATAATTAAAATTATATATATAAATTAAATATATAATTTAATAAATTATAATTAAAAAATACAACTTTTTATCAAGATTTCAGCATCTTGATAAAAAATGCCATTTAATACTCCGCTCTTATCTGCTTTAATTTCAAGATCGGGTCCTGTTGTGAATTAAAAATAATCATTAATTTACCATTAAGGTTTATTATTATTAGTCAGGTCAGGTTTTCCTGCTACTGGTAACATGTAACCAAGTACAACCTGCTCCATGTCCTGCTGCCTTGTAGGATACGCTTTTTTAGGCAAAGGCTAGGAGAAGTTAACTCCGAATTAAAACACCCCCTGCCTTGGGGCTCTTGGTTGAGTAAAGGCTAGAGATGGTGTCTCGATAAAAATACTCATCTTGGGCAGATGTTACATGCATCCAGCTGCTGTCTTGTAGAAGGCCTCCTAGGCAAAGACTTAAGGGGTAAACAGATTCTATCTGTTGACCAGCCTCGCACCCCTTCCTCATCTATTAGGCTGGCGCAGATGTATTTTTAATACATTGTTTCCAGTTTAGGATGTTGAACGCTGGATCTTCTTGACTCAATGCGTGGGTATTGCTTGTGTCTCTATTTTTATGACTGGGCAACTCATTCTATTATCTCCTAATGAGGGTACAGCTCTAAAACTCAGTTTTATGGTTCTGAGGCCGGCTGGTCGTCAGGTTTCCCGAACTCTGTGGTAGCTCTCAGAGAGGCTGATTCCATCAACAGCCGAAAAATATCAGAGTACTAACAGTGCCATGTTGCGCATGGATGGTGTCCCTGTTTGTACTTTTGGTGTGCATTGCAGAGGCCACATTTGGAGCCCTTTGTTACGGCTTAGGGTTTATTAATAGTAATGAGGCTATTGCTTAGTTGTTAAATAGTGTACTGAGTACTATCTATACTTGAGTCAAGTTCTTTATAAATTTAAAATGACTAAAGTACCTAAAACTAAAAAACACAAAAAACCATCGTCATCACCAAGTTCTCTAAACCTATCATTTACTAATATTCGTGGTCTTCGAAGTAACTTTTCTTCTGTTGAGTCTTATCTCTTGCAAAGTTCACCAGACCTACTTGCTCTTTGTGAGACTAATTTGAGTTCGGCTGTCCCATCTTGTGATCTTAGTGTTGATGGTTATCTTCCTTTAATTCGTAAAGACTCCAATAATCACATGCTTGGCCTGGGCATCTACATTCGTAAGAACTCACCCATTTGCCGTGAAACTAGGTTTGAATCTACAGACTATTCATTTATGTGCTTTCGTTTAGCACAACTTCACTCTATCGCCTTTCTCTTTGTTCTATATCGCTCTCCTTCATCCCAAGATTGCACTATTCTTGATGTTATTTCTGATCAAATTGACCAAGCCCTCTCTCTTTATCCATCGGCCAATATCGTCGTTGTTGGTGACTTTAATGCCCACCACACCGATTGGCTTGGCTCTAGTGTCAGTGACTCTGCTGGCGTTAAGGCCCTCAACTTTTGCCTTTCTCAATCTCTAACTCAAATAGTCAACTTTCCAACTCGTTTTCCAGACAACCCTAATCATTTACCTTCTCTACTCGACTTATGTCTTGTTTTGGATCCTAGTCAGTGCTCAATTTCTCCACATTCACCCTTAGGTACTTCTGATCACGGTTTGATCTCTCTAAAACTATTATCAAATTCTTCTACTTCATCAGAATCCCCCTATCATCGTACCACATACAACTACCTTAAAGCTGACTGGGACTCTTTCCGTGATTTTCTTCGTGATGGCCCTTGGGTAGAAATCTTTCGTCTTCCTGCTGACAAATGTGCTTCTTACATAACTTCGTGGATTCAGGCTGGCATGGAATCTTTTATTCCCTCTCGACGATTTCAGGTCAAGCTTCACTCTTCTCCTTGGTTTTCCTCACATTGCGCTGCAGCAATTTCTAATCGAAACCATTACTTCCATATCTATCAGCAAAACAATTCTCCAGAAAACAGACATCTGTTCACTATCGCCAGAAACCATTGTAAAAAGGTTTTGTCTGACGCCAAAGCTCGCTATTCCCAGGTCATTAAATCTCGTATCTCATCACAAAAATTAGGCTCTCGAGACTTCTGGAGAATCTTTAACAGTATCAATAATAAGGGCAAATCTGTTATTCCTTCTCTCTTGTATGGTTCAGACTTTGTCACCTCACCTAAAGACAAAGCTGAATTGTTTGCTAAGAACTTTTCATCAATATCATCTCTTGATTCCACTAGTTGCGTTTTACCTGACATAGCCGTCAAACAGGTTGATCCCTTGCTTGACATTCGCATCACTTCAGCTTCTGTATCTAAAGTAATTTCCTGCTTAGACTCTTTAACAGCTTGTGGTCCTGACAACATTCCTGTTGTAGTCTTGCAGAGGTGTTCTCCGGAGCTTTCACCCATACTTTCTAAACTATTTAACAAGTGCTTATCAGAGTCTTGTTTTCCATCATGCTGGAAAGCAGCATCTGTTATCCCTATTTTCAAAAATTCCGGAGAGCGATCTGATTCATCTAACTACCGTCCCATTAGTCTTCTTCCTGTCATAAGCAAGGTTTTTGAATCTTTAATCAACAAACACTTAATCTCTCATCTTGAATCAAATAACTTACTTTCTGATCATCAATATGGATTTCGGTCTTCTCGTTCAACAGCTGATGTGCTAACAGTAATAACCGATAGGTTTTACCGTGCATTAGATAGAGGTGGAGAGGTTAAGGCTATCGCACTTGACATTTCTAAAGCTTTTGATAAAGTTTGGCATGCTGGTCTTCTCCATAAGCTTTCTTCTTTTGGTGTAGCTGGTAACGTCTTTAAGATTATTGAATCCTTCCTTTCCAATCGTAGTATAAAAGTTGTCCTCGATGGACAACACTCTTCTTCACATCCTGTAACTACAGGGGTTCCTCAAGGTTCAATCCTTGGCCCTATACTCTTTTTAATTTACATTAACGATCTTCCAGATATTCTCACATCTAAGGTGGCATTATTCGCTGACGATACTACCATTTACTCTTGTCATGATAAGAAGCCTACACTCTCTGATTGCTTGGAGGGGGTATCTGAGCTTGAAAAGGATCTCACTTCTGCTACAGCTTGGGGCTCACAGTGGCTGGTGAACTTTAATTCAGATAAAACTCAATTTTATTCGGCCAATCGTTATCGTAATAATTTAGATCTTCCTATATTTATGAATGGTAATGTACTAGATGAGTCATCTACCATTCATCTTCTAGGATTAACTCTTACTTCTGATCTTTCTTTTAAACCGTATATCAAATCCATTGCAAAATTAGCATCTGCTAAGGTTGCATCTATTTATCGAGCTCGACACTTTCTTACTCCAGATTCTATTCTCTATCTCTATAAATCTCAAATCCGTCCCTGTATGGAATACTGTTGCCACATCTGGGGCGGATCTTCTAATGATGCTCTTTCTCTTTTAGACAAGGTGCAAAAACGAATTGTAAACATAGTTGGACCTGCTCTGGCAGCCAATCTCCAACCTTTGTCACATCGTCGTAATGTTGCTTCTCTTTCTCTTTTCTACAAATACTATAATGGGCACTGCTCTAAAGAGCTAGCGTCCCTTCTGCCATCTACTAAAATTCATTCTCGTGTTACTCGCCATTCAATTAAGTCTCATTCTTTTTCTATGACTGTTCCTAAGTGCTTCAAAAACTCTTATTCTTCTAGTTTTTTTCCTCGAACATCAGTTCTTTGGAATTCGCTTCCTTCATCTTGCTTTCCTGATTCATATAATTTGCAATCTTTTAAGTCATCAGTCAATCGTTATCTTGCTCTACAGATTTAGTCTTTTCTCTTCCAGTAACTTCCAACTCTTATAGTGGTTGCTTGCAGCCTTGTTGGAAGTGAAGATGTTAAAGAAAGAAAAAGAAAAAGAAGAAGGATAAATGACAATTTGAGTTCCTAACATTACTCACTAAAATTTTATTTAAAAACATTATAAACTTGACGTGGTTGAAAAAATCTTTTTAAAACATTTATATTTTTATTATTTATATATACTTACTATTGCATTTACTAAAAACTGCTAAAAGAGAATCCATGTTATTAGTACTTTTTTGCTTAGCAGCTAAATTATGAAGATCTCTCAAAGTGACTTTTTTACCTTAAAAAAGCTTTTTTAATCAGTATACTTGCACTAATGTAGAAAAATGAATTAAACTGAAATTATAGATATAATATAATAATACACATTGAGTATACATGATCAAATATAGAACAAACGATCTAAAAATATTTTTGTAGAATTATTAGCTTTTTTAAACCTGTTTCTTTTAGTATTTGATCTTTTATTAGCCACTTGTTTCCATGCATAGTTAAAATTCTCGAAACATCTTGCTCTTCTTCTGTAGTTAGTTTTCTTCTTTTTGGGAGGTTGTTAAAAAACTCCTAAAAAATAAAACATTAAACAAATTGAAATAGCTTTACATAGCAGAATATATATATATATATATATATATATATATATATATATATATATATATATATATATATATATATATATATATATATATATATATATATATATATATATATATATATATATATATATATATATATATATATATATATATATATATATATATATCATTTATCTAATTAATAAAACTTATGCAATTTTATGTATAATTCTTTTATAGCTATACTACTAATACTGTAAAGCAACAAAATAAAATTCTGCTATGTAAAGCTATTTCAATTTGTTTAATGTTTTATTTTTTAGGAGTTTTTTTGAAAAATTGAAATAGCTTTACATAGCAGAATTTTATTTTGTTGCTTTACAGTATTAGTAGTATAGCTATAAAAGAATTATACATAAAATTGCATAAGTTTTATTAATTAGATAAATGATATATATATATATATATATATATATATATATATATATATATATATATATATATATATATATATATATATATATATATTATATATATATATATTTATATTATATATATATTATATATATATATATATATATATATATATATATATATATATATATATATATATATATATATATATATATATATATATATATATATATATATATATATATATCATTTATCTAATTAATAAAACTTATGCAATTTTATGTATAATTCTTTTATAGCTATACTACTAATACTGTAAAGCAACAAAATAAAATTCTGCTATGTAAAGCTATTTCAATTTGTTTAATGTTTTATTTTTTAGGAGTTTTTTTGAAAAATTGAAATAGCTTTACATAGCAGAATTTTATTTTGTTGCTTTACAGTATTAGTAGTATAGCTATAAAAGAATTATACATAAAATTGCATAAGTTTTATTAATTAGATAAATGATATATATATATATATATATATATATATATATATATATATATATATATATATATATATATATATATATATATATATATATATATATATATTATATATATATATATTTATATTATATATATATTATATATATATATATATATATATATATATATATATATATATATATATATATATATATATATATATATATATATATATATATATATATATATATATATATATATATATATCATTTATCTAATTAATAAAACTTATGCAATTTTATGTATAATTCTTTTATAGCTATACTACTAATACTGTAAAGCAACAAAATAAAATTCTGCTATGTAAAGCTATTTCAATTTGTTTAATGTTTTATTTTTTAGGAGTTTTTTAACAACCTCCCAAAAAGAAGAAAACTAACTACAGAAGAAGAGCAAGATGTTTCGAGAATTTTAACTATGCATGGAAACAAGTGGCTAATAAAAGATCAAATACTAAAAGAAACAGGTTTAAAAAAGCTAATAATTCTACAAAAATATTTTTAGATCGTTTGTTCTATATTTGATCATGTATACTCAATGTGTATTATTATATTATATCTATAATTTCAGTTTAATTCATTTTTCTACATTAGTGCAAGTATACTGATTAAAAAAGCTTTTTTAAGGTAAAAAAGTCACTTTGAGAGATCTTCATAATTTAGCTGCTAAGCAAAAAAGTACTAATAACATGGATTCTCTTTTAGCAGTTTTTAGTAAATGCAATAGTAAGTATATATAAATAATAAAAATATAAATGTTTTAAAAAGATTTTTTCAACCACGTCAAGTTTATAATGTTTTTAAATAAAATTTTAGTGAGTAATGTTAGGAACTCAAATTGTCATTTATCCTTAATGGTAAATTAATTAATGATTATTTTTAATTCACAACAGGACCCAATCTTGAAATTAAAGCAGATGAGAGCGGAGTATTAAATGGCATTTTTTATCAAGATGCTGAAATGAAGAGGTTCTTTGATCAATATCCTGAATTAGTTTTAATGGATACAACTTACAAACTGACCAATTTGAGAATGCCACTCTATATAATGCTTGTTGTTGGACCATATGGTGAGAGTGAAATTTTAGCAATATTTCTAACAGCAACTGAAGACTCAGTAACACTTAGTGCTATGCTAGATATTTTTAAAGAAAAAAATCCAAACTGGAATTTAATTTCAACTGTTTTTACAGATAAAGATTTGACGGAAAGGGAGAATATTCGCCAAGCCTTTCCGCAAGTCGCTCTCTTGTTGTGCATTTTTCATGTACTCAGATGTATGAGTAGGGAAATAACTACAAAAAAAATGAATATTTCAGAAGATCAAAGATTGAGTGCACTAAAAATGATTCAGAAAATGACTTATGCATCATCCGAGGAAAAATATGAAAGCATTCGCAATGAATTTCACAAAGTTATGCTGGGAACAGATGTTAAATATTTTGAGGCTAATTGGCATGGTTGCAGATATGAATGGGTGCATTGTTGGCAACAGCAAAATGTAACATATGGAGAAAAGACCACTAATCGTTTAGAGTCAATTAATCATCGAATCAAAGCTGTTGTTACCCTACTAAGTCCTTTGCCAGTCTTTTTCAAAGATTTTCTTGCTGTTATTACATGCATGCGTCACGAAAGAGATCAACACTATATAAATTCAACTGAGCGTGTTACTGATTGAATCATCTAACAACAGCTAGATGATTCAATCAGTTTAAAAGGGCATTGGGAAAATGGAATTTTGCAAATGGATATATGTGGTAATACAGAAACACTTCATGAAGACTATGGGTTTGCCATGCAAACACATGTTAGCTGCCAGAAGAATTAAAGAAACATCTGTTTTTTCTGAACTCGGTGTTGCTTCAAGATGGTGTAAACAACAGGTTTTTTTTAGTCTTTTATTTATTCACAAAGGCTACTAAAACTAACTTGAATAATATTATTAATAATAATATAAAATATTGATAATATGATATTATATATTATTTAATATTATTTAAAATATTAAATAATAATATAATAATATATAAATTTTTCTAAATGTAGTTGTATCAAAAGCATAGAATTTTCCAATCACCTGCTGTTCAAGAGAGTCATGTGGCTGTGTCATTGCTTAAGGACAGACCCTTAACGAATGCAGAAAAGTTTTGTCGTGGTAATCGTCTTCTTCAGCGTTTAGCAGAATTAGTTGCTGATGGGGGTATGTCACAATATGGTAGCAGAATGAAACTTCTTGAAGACTTAACCAACATCTGGAGTGCCAATCGTGAAGCCAGAGTTATTGCAGTTGATTTTAATTATGATCAAAGCACTTCTTCTACAAAGGAAGTAGTTAACATTCCTGCAGCTGAAAAACTACTTGATGACATTGATTTCACAAAAGTAAATACTTTAATATCCAAAGTAGATAGCGTAGATAGAGTAAGAAATTTTTTTAATGATGTTTAGTTTGCTTTATTTATAGGTATTGCAAAAACTGTTTGTTTTTTTATTTTCTACTCAAGCTACTTATATTTGCATTTTTTTTTCAGTCATCTTTATTAATAAATCAAGTCAGGGAAGAATTTAATGAAAATACTAATCAAGTCATGACTACTCAGTTGGAAAAAGAATTTAATGAAAATACTCAAGTCATGACTACTCAGTTGGAATACGGAAACGGTTTGAATATTTGAAACTTATAATTAAATTTATATATATATATATATATATATATATATATATATATATATATATATATATATATATATATATATATATATATATATATATATATATATATTATATATGTATATACATATATATATACATTTTTTTTTGTTAACTCTAAATGTTTTAATTACTAATTTTTTATATAGATCATCCTAAAAACAATACTTTAGAAGTTCCTTCAACTTCAAATGAAGTAAATATTAAAAAACTGAAATTTCCCTCAGCAGTTCTATGTCGTGGAAGGCCAAAATTAAAAGTAAAAAAAAATGCGATTGGCCTGCGCATTCTGCAAAAAAATCATTGTGTACCATTTCAAATGAAGTCGATTCCAGAAAAAGTGGAAAGTAAGTATACCTTATCTTTTTGAATGACATTTGACAAGAAAATATATATATATATATATTTATATATGTATATATATATATATATATATATATATATATATATATATATATATATATATATATATATATATATATATATATATATATATATATATATATATATATATATATATATATATATATATATATAGACACACACACCCACACACACACACACACACACACACACACACACACACACACACACACACACACACAGTGTTAGTGTTTGTGTGTGTGTGTATATATATATATATATATATATATATATATATATATATACACACACACACAAACATAACACTGGTATATATATATATATATATATATATATATATATATATATATATATATATATATATATATATATATATATATATATTTTCTTTGTTAAATATCCAATTTTATTCAAAAAACAAAAGTAATTGTTTTCCGTTTGATGTGGGTATTCTCTGTGATCAATAAAACACATAAAGTTTAATTTATTTTCAAAATTTGAAGACCCAAAGAACTCAAGTTTTTTGCCACAATAATGATGTATAACAGGTATTTAGTAAAGTTGCTTTTTTTTTATAAAAATTGATACATTTCAATATTATTTGCATTTTTTTTCTTTTTTTTTTCTTTTCTTTAGTTTTACTTTTGCTAGCGTTTTGACTTCGTCTACTGTTGAAATATGGTTTTAATTTTGGTATAGTTTCATGATTTGAAACTTACTATATTAACCATCAGCCAACAGTTTGGTAAAAAAATATAAAAATAGACAATTAAGGTAAGAATAATTTTGTTTACTGACAAAACTAGAAATCTGTTTTTAATTATTATAATGTCTAACGGGTTGTGCTAGTTTCACATAGTGAAGAAGAAACACCAAAGGGTCTGCTGGTTGTTAAGTTTACTAAGTTATTTCTTGAAAGGTGTTTACTAAAAGCTCCACCATTTTTATGGCCATAGAAAATCATTGAACAAATGTTTCTACTCCACCAATTGTATGCTGAGTTCTTAGTCCTTGGCCTTGCCTTAAGGCAAAAAATTAAGGCTTTGCCCCTTTTTTTTGATTTATAACTGTTGACCTTGGTCTTGGCCGTGAAAATTTTGGCTTTGTCCTTGATTGTTTTGGCCTTAGGCTTCAAAAATAAAATACATAAAATTAAAGAATTGAAAGTTTTCATTCTTTATTTTTATGTATTTTTGTTTTCGCCTTTCAAATATATCTACAAGTATATTTTCTTATTGACTTCGTATAATTTTGGTTTGTTTTTACAACATGTAGTTTAATGTCGCAGCAATTGCTAGCTAGAGTTTAGTTTATAATAAGTCTTAACGTTAGGCAAAAAATTAAGTCTTAGTCTTGAAAATGTTTGCGTAGGCCTCGGCCTTGACCTTAAAACTCTTGGCCTCGGCCTTGTCTTTGGCCTTGTAACTTTTGGCCTTGTAACATGTGGCTTCAGCCTTGCTACCTTTGGGCTTGTTAACAACTCTGATTGTATATATCATTTATAACATCATTTATGTTTAAAACATACAATCATTTATGTTTAATCACATACAAAACATTATCATTTTTAAGCTGATTTAAGTTTTTAAACAAAATTTTAAAGAAGCTATTCGGTACTTTTTGAGGATTCACCCCCCCCCCCCCCACCTTCCTCATTTTATTCGTAAAATCGCCGCTGGATGTCACAAACTATTGTACAAAACACATAAAACATGTTAAATAACGTTGAGACAACCAGAGGCAATTCTACGAATAAAATGAAGGGGGGGGGGGGGCGAATCCTTGAAAAGTACCGACTAGTTTCTTTAAAAAAAATATTAAGATAATTATTGTCAATAATTATCTGAGCTCAAACAGTTTATTATAGATTTTAACATCACAAACTTATCGTTAGTAATTTTAATGCGAAATTAAGATTGTAAAATATGATATTGTAATTTTTATCTGGTAACGTTAAATAAGGAGCTAAAATAAAATGGTTGTAAAATAAGATAACGTTTTTGAGACTGAAAACATTAAAACAACCAAGAAAGCTTTCCTTATAATCTTAAGTTTGCTGTTTTTACAATTAATCCCAATTGTTTTTTACAATTAAACCCAAGTTAATCCCAACATAGTTAAACAACCTTTATTACTAAAAAACCACAATATCGAGTGAGTATGAAATTTTTTTTTAATACTATTATATAAATTTGTTCTTTTAGCACGTTTAATTGGATCTAAAAACTGTGCAAACGTTGGTTTATCGCAAAGTATACACACAAAACTTGGAAAACAGTGCCTTTTGATTTTCGCTTTCTCTCTTTCTCAAGATTTTATTGTAGGGGTGGGGTTAAGAGAACGTAATTGTTTAAAATTGAATAAATATTTCTTTATTTTAGTATTACTTGGACGCTTATTAAAAGAAGGGAGGCCAAAAGATATCACGTCTACAACACCTGCAGATGTGCAAGACCTTCATATTGAACCACAAGAACTCCCCTCGTCGGTCACAAACGAAAAAGTTGTTCTTGAAATATTAAAACCTTTTCTTACATCTCAAGCTTGGCAAAAACTAAAATCTTCTTTGAAAAAACGTCAGAAAATGGCTATTTGGAATTGCCCAACATGCAGTTTAAATGCATCTGTAGAAAGTATAGAGTGCGACAGTTGCTTGGAGTGGTATCATTTTAAATGCGTCCAAGTTACTACCAAAATGAAAAGAAATTGGTTTTGTAACAAATGTAAATTGGGTAGTGTATGTCAAAAAAGTTAAGATCGATTGAAAAAAGTGACTAAAGAAAGCTTCGGTATTATATAAAGTATCAAATAAAGTACATTTAATCAAGTATATTCAAAGTCGGGGGTAGTGCAAAACCGTGTAACTAGCATTAGCTACTTAATTGCATATTAATAGTTTTAACACCAAATATCTTTTGTTGATACATAAATATTAAAATGAACCCAAAATCTGTTGAAATAAAAAAAATAAATAAAGTTTTTAACTGAATAACTAAATGATAAGTTTATAAAATATAACTAGTATATAAACTTATCATTAAAAAATTATTTTAATATAATTCAACATTCAAGTAATATCTTTAGTAAGGATTCTTTTATTCTTTTTTATAGTTTTAAAGAATATTATTTTATTAACGGGTATATCTAACCCCTAGAAATATTGTATTATATTATAAAGAATTTTATTAAGATAAGTTTAGATACAATAAACCGATGTTTTAACTTAATTATATAAAAGTTTATCCCAGATGTTAACTTTTAATAAAAACAGTTTTAACCTTTTCTTGTAAAAAAATATTTAGCGCAGATACATGGTGTTATCCAATGCTAGTTACGCAGTTTTGTAATTTTCCCGACGATATGTATAAATAGCGCTTATTGTAGATACAATAAAGTAATTTAAACACATATATTAATATATTTTAAGCATGTATATATATATATATATATATATATATATATATATATATATATATATATATATATATATATATATATATATATATGAAGTAAATAGAGCTATATTAGATAAGAATATGTATTGTTTAAAATAGTTTGATTCCAAAGTTGTTTAAAGTTTTACATTATTTATGTATGAAAGTATTTATAGATAAACTTTAACTACGTTTATAGCTATTTATTCAAGATAAGAAATATTGAATTTTTTTTTTTTTTTTTTTTTACGTAAACTGAGCGTCAGTTTTTTTTTCGTTTTTAATAAGGGATCGCTTGTATACGGTGCTTATTTAGTATAAAGTTTACCCTATAATATACCTTAAAATTTTTTTTTTTGGAAACACGGTGATGCAAGTATGTAAAAAAGTATAAATATCTTTTTAATTTCGAGGAAATACCTTGTTAGTAGAGTTCTAAATTTTTAGTTATAGCTTGTGAACACGAAAGGAACCTATCGTTCATTCCGTTAAAGGGGAAGCCCCCCTAAAAAGAAGTATTAAACATTTTAAACAAAATCAAGAATATAAAACATCAATATAATATGAATAAACAAAATCCTTGAAAAAAAATACAAAATGGTTTTTGGTTGCCATAATTACCACAAAAAACACATAAAAATGGGCAAAAAATGCATTCACACCGGCCGTAAAAACTAAATAACCATGCAAAATCTCTTAAAAAGCTTTCACCAAATGCTTTACAAAAGGTCAAAGGGTGTTTTAATAGCGGCATTTTCCTGTAACTAAAAGTCTGAACGATGCGTGCACATTTAAAGATGGCGAAAATATTTTTTATTCAAAATATTAAAAATAAAAAAATCTAAACCTCAATTTAAAAAACTGTTCCTATTAAACCACAGTTTATAATCATAGAAACAACTCCAGAAAATTTCATCAAAATTGGTAAAACGGTTCTTGAGATAGAATGGCCGGCGTATGAAAAAAGACTAATTTGAGAAAACGCGAAAAGAAAAAAAAATTAGCACATAAAACTTTGAAACTTTAAGTAAAACAAATATTATAGTAAAAATATCTCATAAAAAGTATTGGAAACCTCCTGCTTTATACAACTTCCCTTCTTTTTCTTTTTCATTATCATTTTTATTATGTTTTTTGCCACAAATAATTTTTTGTCGCAACTTGTTTTTATCAATACTTCTGTATTTGGAATGTGATAGTCGTTTTTAGTTTAAATTTTTACAACTTTTAAGAGTATATACTCCTGGAATTATTTCCAAATATTCATAAACTAAAATCGAGGCTTTTCGACCAATGTTAAAATTAGCCACTGCATCATAAACTCCAAATTCTAATTGACTGAATTATAAAAATTTCATTTTAGGTAAACGTTCCCAGATAGTACCATTAAAACTTTCATTAATATTTTGTGTCTTACCATGTAAGCACTTTTCCAAATGTTGGTCAGCACTGAGTTCTGCAAAGATTGGTTTGATTTTATAAACAATAGCTATTGGTAAACCTGGTCCAGGTTTATAATCTTTTAAGTTGTACCATTGGCTTTATCTGAATTATATTTGCACCAATTATCAGCTTCTACTGGGCAATGTGGAAAATGTAGATTATTCTCCTTGTTGGAGGCAACATAATAAAGTGATGCCTGAGTACCAGGTTTTATAGATGCTAAATCTCCTACATTAGCTCTAATTGCAATACCAAAATAACTTTGCAACCGATCAATTGTTGCATCTGTTAATTTACCTCTACTACCAAGGTTTTTAGTTTTTTTTTTTCAACTTTCATAATCTTGTACCTATACGTTTTTATCACATGAAACACCAGTATCAACAATATCAGTATTCGAATCGTGTCTGATTTCTGCAGCAGCATCACACATAGTCTTTATTGGTACTTTTTTAGCAAGCTTGTCTTAGTTATTTCTAGTCATCGGTGGAGGAATATTCATAAAGAAGTGAAGTTTTCAAGTCCTGCGTGACCATGACCCAACGACCGCATTGTGTAAATAGCTCACTTATTTATGTCGTATCCCTGCTTACCACTTTTTTTTATAGTACACAAATTTTTGCAAAATAAACAATTTGAACATTTTAAAACTAAAAAGGAGCAAGTTCATGTTGATCTTTTGAGTTGTCAGACAACACAAGAGAGTCTTCATTGAAGCACATTGGACAAACGAGTTCTTTAAAAATAACAAATAACACTTCTATATCTATAATTCTATATCCAGACAGTAGAGTAGAAGATTCAACTACATCAATTTGTCGTATTTTTGAATGTGATGCTAAAATATTTACAATATTATTAAAAGTGTCACTCAGACAGTGAATCACAGTGTAATTATTAACTAAAATATTTACAATTAGAGTAGATTCTTTATTTACACTATCAACAACAACTTCTTCTTCATAAAATAATGATTTTTTAACTGTAAAAGATCTATACCTTTTCATAACAATAATAGTTCGAGGTTTTACTCTACAACTTTTTGGCATTCTTGTTAAATTAAATAAAATTAATCTAAGTTTGTTTTTGTCTCTTAATCTCGCTGACTTTAGCTAAGCTGAACAAGAAGTATAATAGAATGAAGCATCCTAACCCAAGTTAGGCATTTTACATAAACTTTTTTTTTTTCAAATACGACAAAAAAATTACAGTTTCGATATAACGAAACATCAACTCATCATTAAAAAACCTAAAATTTCTGCACTTTAGAATGATCTTTATGAAAAACAAATTACATAAATGAAATCTATGGTAATTTTATGTCTAAAAACGGTCATACTAAATTTTTGTTTTTTTGATAATTTTAGAGGGAGTTTCCCCCTTAAACAAGTTTTAAATGCCTTTAACTAAAAATTTAGAATTCTAATAACAATGTTTTTTCTTTAAAATGAATAGATATTTATAGATAGGATGTTAGATATTTTTGCTTCTAAACGTTTTTTTTTTTTTTGAATTTCCTATTTAATTTACAAAGGTCATTCCTTTTCAAAAACAAGACTTTTCAATCATGCCCTTATGCATTTCATTCTAATTTCATTCAATTTAAACATTAAAATTAAATTTTTCCATATAAGTGGCGTTCTTGGGTAAGCTAAGTTCAGAAACCATGATAACCGTGAATATATTGTACTTAAGGGTTTTGTAAATAAGCATAAATCATTAAACAAAAATAAAAACATCTGACAGATGAAGTAGTCTAGATGTATATCCTCTTTACTTAATCAGTGATATATGTTGTATAACATTCTTTTAGCTTCCTCAATACTAATAATTTTATTCTTTCAGCTTCCCTCAATATTAATAATATTATTATTTTCTGCTGAATTATAGATGCCAGAATTATCAGCTTATTAAAAGTTGTGTATATCATTAGCATATTAAATATGATGATGCTGATATCCATAACCCAGCGAAATTTTCTAAAATAATAAATTATTAGTATTGAGATACCTAATGTTTCAAAGTAGTATATATATATATATATATATATATATATATATATATATATATATATATATATATATATATATATATATATATATATATATATATATATATATATATATATATATATATATATATATATATATACATATACATACATACATACATACACACATTTGTGCAAGGTTATATGCCAGTACATAAAATAAATAGCAAATAATCATTCTATTTTATTCTAATTAATAAACAAAAATTCAATTTTAATAAAATAAAAACTATTTTTATAATCTTTTTTATATAATGAAATAAAACTATACCTTTGACTCACTAATACAAAATGTGTCACCCTAATACAAATTGCAAAAAAAAAGCCTACTTACTAGTAGTAGTAATACTATGGCATAAACATATAGTAAATAAATATTTAAAACAAAAACATATCTATATATAAAATAATATTTTGCTTTAACATTACTATAGAAGATTAATGCTTTTGCCTGTTGGTTGGATTGTAATTTATGTTGGGGTCTAAAACAAGTCAGAGGAATAGTTTTGCACTCTTATAGTGATATCTTTGTAAGTTTCACAAGGATGGTTTGCAATAAACAAACTGTAAATTAGCTTTACTACAAGGTTATGGCTCTTTTTGAATAACTAGATTTTTACTAGGTATATAGATAACTTTAGAGGTTTCTAGTACTTTGTTTAAATAGACAAGATTAAATTAAAAATTCAATGAAATCATAGGTCATTATTTTATGCTATGTATAAACAGAAATATATTACCACTTCAGTATATAAGCTACTTATTTATATATAGCTATATTTATATATGCTTATTTATTATATAGTTATTATACTATATTTATATATATTTATTATAAAATAAGTTCAAAAAGTATCATTGAAATTGAAATGATAATTTAAAAATATTATTTCAAATATGATACTTTCAAATTATAGTTGATATTTTCATTTATATATGATAATTTCAAAAAAAAAATATTTTAATAAAAACTTCTTACAGAAACTTTTAATAAATTTTTTTTTTAGGTTAATTTGTGAATGTAATTAAAGTATAATGTGGTAAAAAAATTATTTAAATATGCAAGGCTTGAATAAGTAAAGTTATAAAATAAACCCTTGATCTAAAAAATACTGATTACAAATATACACTAATAATAATCAAAATCACAACTCCTAGAAACAAACATGAAGTCTTAGTATAGTAATGACTGACACAACTGACAACAGAACTGCCCATTTCTTCAATGTCATTTATTTAAAATAACTTTGATCAGCAGAAACTATAATCAATTTAGATCAGGAGACTTTGATATATACTATTTTAAGGGGTCTCTCAAATTGGAAGTCACTGCACACAATCTTGTTCTACCCAATACCAAGAAAATATACATTTTAAGACACATTATCTTACTTGAGTGTATATTTTTTTGATAGGGCTAATAAAGTAACAAACATAAATAAATACAATATTTATAAACCATTATACAAAATTAAAATACTTAAGCAAAATTAAATTTTTAAATATCAATAAATGCGAAAAAATAGATACTAAAATGTCTATGTCCTTATCTCCATCTCATAGAGTTCTGTTAAGAAAATTACATTATTTGTAAGTTTTGTTTATGTAATGTATACTAAAATCAAACTAAGAAGGTTATAGGAACATATCAAATTATATTTACCAAGATTACATGCATAATTTATATACATTATGCATATTGTTATGGTGGCATGAAATGACTTTATTCCTATAACTACTTTATATATGTATATAAGTTAAAAACTTATGTTAAAACTATACATATATAAGTATATATGTTTCTCTTTATAAGAGAGAAAGTAGGACGATTGAGTCAGCCAGGTATAGAAGGATGAAGAGATCTATTATAGAAAGTTAGAAATTTTATACAAAACTATGTCCATACTAAACGTATAGTCTATACGTTTATTACAACAAACGTATAGTTTATTGTAATAAACGTATAGTCCATAATGTTATGGACTATAGCATTGTATAAAACATCAAACATTCTTTAACAAATCTCTTAATCCCTCTTTTCCTGGCTAACTCAAATGTCCTACTTTTTCTCTTATAAAGAGAAACGCATTATTCAATTTCATAGGATGAACCTTTTTCTTCTAATTAAAACAATCGCCTGCTTTTAATGGCATTATATAGAACTATGGCAATTGCTTCCGTAGCGTCCAAAACATTGGCCGTATCAATAAGAAAATTTGTTATTAGTACGCCATGCCGTATTCGTAGTCACCACTGATCTCTATAATAACTGGATAGCGCATCTCTATTATCAAAAGTGAAGCCAATATTTTGTACGGCCGCCATATTGGAAAGCCCCAGAATACCGAACATACAGTAATTGCGCTTGAAGATGTAGTTTATATCTACTCGACCAAGTCACATATTTCAATGTTATTATTATATTTAAAATGTTTGAAGGTGTAAAAATTATAAAAGGGAGTCAAAAACACGCAAAACATTAACGACGAAGAGAAATATCGCTATAAAGAAATAATAAAATTTGTATTGTTTTCTATGAACTTGTTAAATTTATTGAATTCATGATATTCTTAATAAAACTTTTCTGAAAGACAAATTGATATTTGATCTGGTTACTTTTGGGTGTTTATTTTAACAACTTGATGCGACCTTACTTAGCAATAGTAGCTGGAAAGTAACTTTACAAGTATAAAACATGATAAAAACATCAAACATTTTTGTAAATGGTTTTCTAATTTTTGAAACTCTGAGGGCATGTTTATATTGTTCCACAACTGAAATATCATCAACTATGCAATACTTTATTAAAATTGATATCACTTAATAACAATGTTTTGTACTGTTGCTAACTTTAATTACACTTTGTGAAGGTTTGAAAAAGCCATTTCTAACTTTAAAAAACACTAGATATTTGGTGATAACTAGTTATTTGCAGTTTTACATTAAAGTATTTAGTGTTTTAGACTAAATAACAGCATCGCATACATGTTGATTGTTTATATTTAAATATGGTATAAATGAAAACAAACATGGTTTCTTTCAAGTTTTTTTACAACTATTGACTCTAAAGTAAAATAATAATGATTCAGCTAACATCTATCAGTTTTATACTGATAAATATTAGTTGCATAATTAATAAATATTAAAAATATTTCTTGTGAAAACAAATAAGCAACAAAAGACCAAAATAAAAGGTGAACAATTTTTTTTAGAAGTGTACATACTTTTTTACTTTTCCCTACCACATAATAACTTTTTATTCAATGTTTATTTTGTTATTCAATGCTTATACAAGTTATTCAGTGATTATTTTGTTCAAGATGATAGAGCTAATTATTATCTTATTTATATATTTTTTCTTTAACGTATTCTTTTGTAATTGCAATATCTTATACAAATGTTCTGGTGTTGTGAAAATGTCTAATGGCATTTACAAAAATGTCTTGAAAGTATTTTTCGACAGTTAAGCGTTAAGTTAATATATATATATATATATATATATATATATATATATATATATATATATATATATATATATATATATATATATATATATTTACGCAAGAACAAAATTATTAAAAGTAAATATAAAGATTTGCTATATGTTGCCTAAGGAACCTTTAGGTTGTGTTACAATCACATTGCCTAACTAATGATTCATACAGCAAACTTGTAAGCTGTTTACATTGCAAATATGTCAGCCTCAGGCATTTTGCAAAGGGCAATTAAGAATCAAAAGGTGCATACTAATATACACTTGCATGCTATTATAATAATATTATACCAGGGTGGCCAGCTAACTGGAAATCATGGAAAAGTCAGGGAAATTTTTTCTAGTCAGGGAAATCAGAGAAAAATGTCTTTTTTGAAAATTTAATTTTTTTTAAATGTTTTTTTTTACTTACTCCCAAACAACAAAACTTAAAAATTCACACTTCAAAATATAACTGAGTCAGTGAAAAATATAAAAAGTCAGGGAATTTAATTCTTGAAAGTGGCTGGCCACCCTGTATACCACTGATCTATATAATAACTGGATAGCGCATCTCTAATATCAAAACTGAAGCCGATTTTTTTTTTGGCGGCCATATTGGGAGGTCCCAAAATAAGTATTGATGCGTTGAAAATATTAGGAAAACGAACTGCAATTTTTTCAAAAAGCATGAAAAAAGTGAATGATGTGGATTGATATTTTAGTAAAAGGTGCTGCAAATTTTCAAAAAGCAAGAATAAAATTAATTGAAATGGATTGAGCAAATCTAGCAATAAAAAAAACACGCAACATCAGCAAAATAGTAAAAATCTGTTGTAAAATGTCTAACGAATAATTAGTATTCTTTAAATCATTTCTCTAGATTTTTATGTTGATATTATAGAAAGTATGATAACGAAGTACAAGCTGAAAATATAAAATTCTTAATAGTAAGTTAGTAATCTTTATTGTATGCTAATAATATTAGTAATAAGCTATAATAATAATAGTAATATGCTATCTACAATATTTCTAAAAGTAAGTTATTATTTAAGATTATTATAGTCGCTATTACACTTAATATATATAGAAAATAAAGTCACTATATCTTCTTTAAATACAAAGTTATTGCATGTGTTTAAAAAATTCTTGGTAATGATTACTAAAAAATGTAAACAGAAGGAAAAATTAAAGTACAAGCTGAACAAAATACCGTTTCTTGTTGGTAATATTTAACTTATATATTATAAGGTAATATATATATATATATATATATATATATATATATATATATATATATATATATATATATATATATATATATATATGCTTACAATAAAACATGTAAAACTATATATATATATATATATATATATATATATATATATATATATATATATATATATATATATATATATATATATATATATATATATATGCTTACAATAAAACATGTAAAACTATATATATATATATATATATATATATATATATATATATATATATATATATATATATATATATATATATATATATATATATATATATATATATACATATATATATATATAGTTTTACATGTTTTATTGTAAGCATATATATATATATATATATATATATATATATATATATATATATATATATATATATATATATATATATAGTTTTACATGTTTTATTGTAAGCATATATATATATATATATATATATATATATATATATATATATATATATATATATATATATGCTTACAATAAAACATGTAAAACTATATATATATATATATATATATATATATATATATATATATATATATATATATATATATATATATATGCTTACAATAAAACATGTAAAACTATATATATATATATATATATATATATATATATATATATATATATATATATATATATATATATATATATAATATATATATATATATATATATATATTATATATATATATATATATATATATATATATATATATATGCTTACAATAAAACATGTAAAACTATATATATATATATATATATATATATATATATATATATATATATATATATATATATATATATATATATATATATATATATATATATATATATATATATATGCTTACAATAAAACATGTAAAACTATATATATATATATATATATATATATATATATATATATATGCTTACAATAAAACATGTAAAACTATATATATATATATATATATATATATATATATATATATATATATATATATGCTTACAATAAAACATGTAAAACTATATATATATATATATATATATATATATATATATATATATATATATATATATATATATGCTTACAATAAAACATGTAAAACTTGTCTTTATTGGTGATTAAATAATACTAATTTACTAAATTTTTTTCGAATATTTTTTCCTGCCACTTTCTCAGTGGCTTGTTTTCCAAGATCATATAGTCTCACTTTGCAATAACAGTGAGAAATTATTTTAATTAACTTAAACACCTGATTTTCATTAATCCCAGTATCAAACATGTGTTCATCCAAATCTTTAAATATATCAGAACCTAAGTCTTCTAAAACTGAAATAGATATAGCTTCTGGGATATTCTTGGAATGTGGCAGTTTTCCAGGTATTGTTGCTAGCATTCTCACAATTTTTTTTTCAGTTTCTTCACAAACAACAATAACATCTTTTTTTGGTTTTATAAGGTCACCACTATCTTTTACTTTAAGAAAATTAGATTCTAGAACATGGTTTTTAGAACCAAGTGCATTACAGCATAACATACAAAATATTTGTTTTTTTACCATTCCAACAACGAAACCTGATATATAAGAAATAGCTGCCTTTTTATACTCAGTTAGCAATTAAATATTACAAATAAAAGAATAATCGTGATCAATTAGCTTAGCTGGTCTTTCGGAAAGGTCGTATTTTCTCATTATGCTAATTGAGGTTATATCTATACTCTCATTGCTTACTGAAACAGAATTGTCTAAGATGTTTAAAATTTGTGCAGTGTTTAGTTTTTCACAATTCCCTGTGCCTCCTTCAATATGGCTTCGAAGTAAAAGTCGCTTATATGCAGCAGTGAATTGTTGTGCTGTTGGATTATTGTTAAATCCTCCTGATCCTCGGATGGAGCCAAAAAACAACTCAAGGTGGTCTTGACTTAACTTGTATGTTAGAAGATACTTTAAAGGTGCTTCAGGAATTTTAACAAGGTTATAAAATATCTAAATACACAAACACAGATATATATATATATATATATATATATATATATATATATATATATATATATATATATATATATATATATATATATATATATATTCATATATATAAATATATAAGTCATTTTTATTATTTATAATTTTATAATATTTTAAAAACCTGTTTAACACTTTTAATTGCCATTAAAAATCCGATGAATCCAGTTTTTCTTCTGGTTGTATGCAATAGTTTTTTAGACGAGTCTTTTAAATTTGAAATGTATTCATATGCTTCATCAAGAAATTTATCCCACAAATGCTTATTACTCATTTTTAATGGTGATTTATAACCTTTGGCAAATGGGTTTCGTGAGTTCAAAATGTCAAATAATCTATCAAATATTCTAATAAAATTGACAGTTGCTTCACTTCCTTGAAACTGTATCAATTTAAGATCTTTGCAGCAAAACTCTATTGCATTTGCTACACTTGAACTAATTGCTTGAGCAGCAAGATTCACTTTCATTTTCTGTTGCCTCCAATTGACATGTGCCAGTCTTAATTTGTTTCCGAGTCGTAATCCTTCATTTTCTTGCAGCTTTTGAAGATACACTATATATTTCCATAATATTATATTGTTTGCATTATCAACCAAAAAATCACTCTCTGCCAAGCAATTTCTAATAAGTTTTAGCATATGGCAAATATCGAGCAGAGTATAAATTTTTTTATTTGAGCTAAGAGGATGAGTGAAAGATGAATTCATTTCTAAAGCATTAATTGAAACACCAAGGTTTGATAACATAGAAATGTGACACGAGGGTCCATCACATGTTAGGGATATAACTTCAACACCAACATCTGTCAATTGTTTTATACATATATTTACAATGTTTGCTCGTTCAGCGCCGTTTAAACCATCTATAAAAAAATATCCGCATGGAACTTTCCATGAACTGTTTATACTAACCACCATGAGAACTAGAGCGTCTTTTGCAACAGGAGATGAATCATCTTGTATACCATTTCCAAGATCAACATACCCCTTAAATATTTTCCCATCCCATGATATGTGTTTTTTAATAGCCATTTCATCTAGCATAAGCGAGCAAATGACTTTAGACCCTAACTTTTCAGCTTCGATAACCTTATTTTTAAGTGCTGCAAATGCTGGTTTTGTAAAACCTGGTTCTGCTGAGTCCTTGCCATACCATTTTCTGATTTGTGATTGATGTGGTAAATTAAAATTAAATGTTTTTCGCACATATTCGTAAGCTTTACTTGAATAAAACTGTAGGGTAAGTGCAAACGATTTAATTTCTTCTGAATATTGACATCCTTTATTGTTATTTTTTCCTTTTATCATTCTTCTGGCCACAGCAAGGGGGACTGTTTTTGATAGCATTTCTTTACAATTTGATGATATTTTGTGTTTTTGATGTAGTATTTTTATGACTGATTTAAGAGACCTTATACATTTTTTCATTCTTCTAGATTTTTGTTGCTCTGCTTTTACCTTTTTTTTTAAAGACTGAATGATCTTGATTCTTCGATCTGTTAACAGTTTTTCTGGTGTTAAAATGGAATTACATATTTTTATAGGAGAGCTAAATTTCATGCGGATAGGTAAAATACTAGTTTCAGAATCACTTATCTCAGAATTAGAAATACATCTTTCAGTTGGACTTTTTCTCTCTTTCGTTGTCTAAAAAATACATAAGATATGTATACATATATATATATATATATATATATATATATATATATATATATATATATATATATATATATATATATATATATATATATATATATATATATATATATATATATTCGTTTTATTTTTTATATCGTACTACTAGAAGGAACCTCTAAGTTGTGTTTACTCACAGAGCTTAGCTAATAGTTCATGCAGCATTTATTAAATGATAGCATGTACTCATCAAAGTAAGTTATGACAAGTACAGTGTTTTAGCTGCTTACCTTACAGTTGTGTTATAAACCCTCTAGCACACTGCATAGGGTAATTAAGAACTAAAAGGTACATATAGAACATAGGTACATATAGAAATAGCCTTTAGAATATAAATAAAACCATGGTTGATCATATACCTTTTTTAAGTGGTCTGGAAAATTTTTAAATCTTTTTGGCAAAGAATTTTGCCTCAACCTAACTGTTTGTCCAGTTCTGTCAATATCCTTTTCCAAAAAATGATCAGAGCATATCAGACTGCTAACTCCTGGACTCCATTCTTGACGATGTATTCTGTTGATCCATTCTTTTCTTTTTTCAGTGTTAGAAGGAAATCTGAATAGAATTAAGTAGTAAAAGCGTGTAATATTTAATTAAGTTTTTTGTATAATTCTCCCTTGGTTGTAAAACTATATATTATATAATGTAAAAAAACTAATGTAATTTACATTAGTTTGCTTACATTATGTAAACTAAGTAAACAAATTAAAAAATTAAGAAAGCTACTTATGAAACGTTCTAGGAAATTTTCGTTTTAGTGATGATTCTTCATCAGAAGGTCCATCGCTATCACTTCTTTTATCGCCACCATACTTTCTCTTATTGCAACCAAATGCACAACATTGTGACCCTCGCTTTACAGAATTTTCTCCAGACATTTAAAGAATATCTTTAATAATGTTTTTAATTTACAAATAATATATAAATTAATATATATTATATTATAAATTATATTATATATAAAATTATAAATATAATATTGTATATATATATATATATATATATATATATATATATATATATATATATATATATAATTATATATACAATATAGTATATTACATTGTAATATTTTTATACTGTAATAGTAAATAATACTAGATATAAAAATTTCTCTTATATTTAATTAAATTTGAATTTATATTATATAAAAAAAAGTGAAATTAAGCAACTAAAAAAAGAAATATCATAATATTTCTTATAAACAAATTTTATCCGTGGGACCTCCCAATATGGCGCTGGTGAAAATAAATTGGCTTCAAAAAATACGCTATTTTCTTAGGAGATGCGCTATCCAGTTACTATAGAGATCAGTGGTAGTCACTTCGATTATTATTATATATATATATATATATATATATCTATATATATATATATATATATATATATATATATATATATATATATATATATATATATATATATATATGTATATATATATATATATATATATATATATATATATATATATATATATATAACTTTTGTTTAAATAAAACTGATATAAGTTGTTTGAAATAGTTCCTTTGTTATGATTGTTTAGATGCACAAGCTATTGAAAGCTTATATGAAAAATTAAGTTAGTAATTCTATTTTGTTATTTAGTTATTATTTATTCAATTATTTAGTTAGTAATTCTCATTTATTGAATCTATTTTATTCTTAATTCTATTTATATTAAAACTGCTTTGTTATTTTATTTATTATGTTTTTATATAATCTTATAATAATATAAAATTCTAACAATGTAAATCACAATGAAAATAAAATATAACTGTAATGAACTAACAAAAATAAAAATAAAAACCATTATTATAGTTATAACTTTTTTTTTAAGTTATTTGTTCGCAATTGGTTATTTTTGTTTTTTTAGACACTATAGAGAATACAATAAGTATGCATTTTATTGTATCATCTAATACTTTGTTAAAAATAAATTATTGTTTTTCAATCTCAGATTTATTTACTAATAGTTACTATTTATTTTTAACACAATTTAGTTAATGCTTGTAAGTAAATTTTGTTTTTGGATTTAAAAAATTTAATAAGCAATTTATGTATAAGACCAATTTTGAATATATAGTTTGTGTATATGAAGCAAAAACTTGAAAATTGTATTATTACTAATTTTTTTTATAAATAGGTTTATAATAATTGTTATTCTTTAGTGAAACTTTCATCAAGTTCCTCAAGAAAGTTTTTCATGGTAAAATGGTAGTTCAGTGGTCTATGCAGGCAGCACGTAGAAAATAAATAAAAACTCGACTACAACATTCTGAAATTAGAGCTGAGATTTCTAAAAGACAGACTATAAAACGCCAAAAAATCGATGAAAAAGAAAAAAAAAGTTAGAGCAACAATTAACATTATTAACTATTAGTTAAATTCTGAATTTATTTAAAAACTTATCTACTAAGCAAATTGATGATTTAAATGATGTTATGTGTGAAAGAATTGTTGGGAGAAATTTTTGCCATGAATGGTATGATTCCAATACAGCGATGACAGTCTTGTATAAAAGCAGAGTAGAAAAACTTAAAAAAGCACAGAAAGGCATTATATACACTATTTCTTATTGGACTAGAGAAGAAAATGATACTGAAGCAGTTGATTATTATATGAAAAAATTCCAGCTAGTTGCTGACATTGTATCCGGTGAGTTGATGTTTTCCTAATGTAAATATGTTGCATTTATTTTTTTATTATTGGAAATGCATTTGATAATCTTGCTACTTTATTTTACTATGGTTGACTCTCTATTTCTAATTCTCTCTCTCTCACTCTCTCTCACTCTCACTCTCACTCTCACTCTCACTCTCTCTCTCTCTCTCTCTCTCTCTCTCTCTCTCTCTATATATATATATATATATATATATATATATATATATATATATATATATATATATATATATATATTAGGTACGTGCACTGAAATTTTTATATTGATCATATAGTAGAATGTTATACATCATTAGAAAGGCCTTTAATACAGTATTTTAAAGGTGAAAAAATTATTAAAAACGAACAATTCTAAAAAAAGTTATAACATTTTTAGTAACAAATTTTAGATATATGGAATTGTTGAAGAAACTGTGGTCAAAATAATTATTTTTTTCACTTAAATTGTTATAACTTTGTCAATTTTTATCCAAATACCTATATCTTGGTATCACAAGATAGGTGCACTAATGGGCTACAAGTTCATTTTGGTGCCTGGATGTAGGGTGTATCTTGGGAACCAGAGGGGGTAATGAAACACCATCTAACCCTTAAGAAAATACAAGTTTTTGTCAGAAATAAGCACTTTTTAAATGTAATTGTTATATTTTATACACAAAATATTGCCATAACTTGATTCCAAAACACTGCCAAACAAAATAAGGTGATCTTAGAGTTGACCATAGATGTGGTTGTGATGTTATAACACCCTAAATACAATAATCATACTTTCTAATAAATAATTTAATCTTTTTTACAGTAATTTAATATTTTGTTAAAAAGTAAAAATATTTTTTTTTACTATAAAACATACATTAGTGATATACAACACTAACTTTAGGGGAGGGTGTATGTCGCACCGCCCCCCCCCCCCCAACTCATAAAAAATAAAAATAATTTTTTCTTTATTACAATAATTAAATGCATTGTTAAAAATTAAAAAAAATCTTTTATTACTATTCAACATATATTATTGATACACACATTGACTTGAAATGAAGGAAGTATGATGCACCCCCTCCCCCCTCCCCCCACGTGACAAAAAATAATCTTTTATAACTATACAACATACATTGGTATTGAAAATATTGTTGTATTACATAAAGCAATATTTTTTTTACTATAGAACATAATTTGAGGAGAGGGATAGTTTTCCCCCTTCCCCTCAACCAACATAAAAAAGAAAACACATAGAAAAGACATTTTCAACATTTTCACATGCAATTATTAAAAAAGAGAAAGCACAATACATAATTGTTTTACCAGATTACAAGTTGCACTAGTATACATTTTCTCATTTAAATGATCATATTTAACCCACCAACCTAATAAAAAAAAAAATAATAAAATGTTTTAAAACATAGTAATTACTCTATGTCTTGGCTTTTAGTAAATGATTTTAGTTTTAAGATCGAAATGACCTATAAGCTTCATATGTAAGCTCTAAAAACAAATAAAATATTAATGTATTTGTAATTCATGTAATTAAAAATTAAAAAAATTAAAATAAATACTTACCAAGACAGTTTGTCTGAATATATATAAAGAATGATTAATGAATTAATGAAATTTTTAATAAAAGTTAATCAAAATAAAAACTCAAACATGTATAAGCTTCTGATTCTCCTTTTATAGCACTTGGAGAGATAACAAAACACAAAAGTATTAAATAGATGATATAAATAGGAATAAGAGGAACTCAGTAAAAAATCAGAGACATTCTAGATTTATAAATTTACCGTTTAAAGGTGGTACAGATGGAACTAAAAGTAAAATTTGTTTTAATAAAAAATACAAATTGCAAATGGTAATAAATGCATTCATAGTCTAAAAAGTAATAATTTTTATATAAAAATGGTTTTAATTAAAAACCAGTTGATAAGAAATGCAATTGCAAAAAAGAATATGCAATTGATAAGAAATGCATACACATGTTAAAAGAAAAAAGGTTTTGAAACTTACCAGGCGTAGCCACACGTATAAAGAACTAAAGGTAAAAAATATATTATAAAAATCAATATTGCAATCAATGAGAAATTTGTGCACATTAAAAAGAGTTGTTTAGGTGTAGCACAAAAGGTAGATACTAAAATTACAATGTTGTAACAAAAAATCAATATTTTAAATAACGAGAAATGCATACACATAAAATGTAATAGTTTTTTAAATTACTAGTTGCAGCACATGACTAAGGAAATAAAGTTAAACATATTGTAAAGGAAATAAAGTTAAACAACTTTTTAATTTCACATTAAAAAGTTGTTTAACTTACCAAGTGTAACACAAAAGGTAGATACTAAAATTAAAAAATTGCAGCAAATGGGAAATCCATACACAACAAGTAATAATTAAATAAGTAGGAAATACATATATTTATTTATATTTCTTTAATGGTTAATAAAAGTTATGCTATAATAACTTACCAGCTGTAGTCTGTGCATATTGGAAAAATGATAACAAAAAAATTGTATAATCAAAAAATAAAAGATCTTGAAATTGTCAACAGTCAATAAAAATAAGTTATTAAATCAGTTCTGCTTTACGTATAACAACTTTACTAACAAGAAAAAGGTATGAAAAAAAAAATTAAAAACAAATAATATTAATGTATTTTAAAATTATATTACTGTATATTAGAAAGACACCAACAAGATATAAAAATAAACTTATTATTGTAAAAGTATCTTGATATTTTTACAAAAATAAGCTTATTATTATAAAAATATTTTGTCAAAAACGTTATTGGCTTAAGCCAATAATGTTTTACTTTAAAGTATAATAATGTTGTTTGTATATTTTTATATATATGGTGTATTAACAACATTGGTATCTGATACTAATAGTTAATAAAATATTCCAAAGTAACAGTTTAATCTTAAATCCTAATCTTTTTTAATATACCATCATTGGAATATATTACCATCATTGGTATATATAGTTTAAAAAACCTTAATCTTTGTTTACATGCCATGTAAACAAAGATTAAGGTTTTTAAATTTATCATTGTTTTGTTTTTTAAAAAAGTTATTATTATCATGAAAAACATATTAACTTACTTTTTAAAATTTTCTTTTCCATAACTTTACCATTTTTATTTGAATTTTAATCTAATATTAAGAATTAAAATAATACAATGTTGTAGTAATTTTTTGTTTACAATCCGCTTCCCCCCTATCCTCCCCCGTATTTCTCTTACTGATAAAACAAAAACAAAAAAAACCGAATTTAGGTACCGAAAGTCCTACACTTCTTTAACTATCTGCTCCCAATTATTTTTTGCTGAAATTTGGCATGTGCAAAGAAAATGCATGTAAAAAATTGCCTGAATAACAAAAAAAGCGGACACGACATTCCTTCGACAACAAATTAATGTGAGAACATCAACAAAATTTTCTTGAAAGTTTTCAGCAAAACTAACCATAAAAAAGTTTAGTGATTATACATAAAAGTACTATAAAAATCAAGCCTAACCTTTCTTCTTTCCAAATATAACTTTTATTTATATATGTTTCTAAAAAGAAACACCACAAAAAACGTTTGTCTAACCCTACCTAAAAAAAGCAGTATATTTAATAAAGCACCTTGTAACATATCTGCTCCCAATTATTTTTCGTTGAAATTTGGCACATAAATAGAAAATGCATGTAAAAAATTGCCTGAATAACAAAAAAAGCGGACACGACATGCCTTCGACTGCAAATTCATGTGAAAACATTAACCAAATATTCAGGAGCAAAATAATCTGTTAAAAAGTCTAGTAACCATACATAAAAGTTTTAAAAAAGTAAAGATTAGCTTCTCTTCTTTCCAAAAAGTATCTATGTGTATATATGTTTCTAAAAAGAAACACCACAAAATTACGTTTACCCCACGCTGCCTAAAAAGAAGTGAAAAAAACGAGTAACAAAATTTTAGCAAAAAAATCGGTTCCGTAAATCACGATATGCGCGTACCTATATATATATCAATAATATGCAAATCTACAGCGAGAAGTGGTACTTGCAATAAAAAAATATAGCGAGTAGTGGAACTTGCAAATTTTTTTGATATACGGCTCTGGCTTACGTTCACGTCGTGTCTATTGTTAACAATGATTAATATATAGTTTCATTAATGGAATTTAATATCTTAATCATTAACTAAAAGCCAAGACGTAAACTAATTAGAATAATATTATAAAACATTTTTTGTTTTTGAAATTCTTTTTTATATCAGAGGGGGAACCATCTATAACTATCACAAAGCATTGTGTGATGTATTTTGAGTTTTGGTAAAAGATGTTTTTAAATTAAAGTTTATTATTTTAATTGCATTTAAATATTTTTATGAATCTCTCACTATCACAAAGCATTGTGTGATGTATTTTGAGTTTTGGTAAAAGATGTTTTTAAATTAAAGTTTATCATTTTAATTGCATTTAAATATTTTTATGAATCTCAATAAAAAATTTTTTTTTTTTTTTTAGGTTGTCAAAAATAAAAGGAGGGGGGGGGACAACACGCCCCCTCCCCCATTTACACCCCTTGAAACAAGGGGTGCGCTGCTAGTGATTTTGTAAAGTAGTAAAATATAATTTTTGATTTGAATAGTAGATTTCTTTTTAATTATAAAGATAAATATTTACATAAAGAGTCATTTTTGATAATAGGGTGTTTGAAACCATCACCCTTACATCCACCCAAAGGCAATGATGAATATTCTATATTTGATTGTGGTCTGATAGCTAATAACAAAAACATCTTGCATATAAAAAATTTACATTTTCATTTAAAAAAACACTTTTTTATAAATATAGTACGTCTTTATTGCCGGTAAGGATGGTGGTTTTGTGCCCCCTCTTACTCCCCGGATGCGCCCGTAATCTAGAAACCTTTGTAAATTTGTAGATGACTTTTGTATCTATCTTTTGATACCAAGATATAAACATTTGGATAAGAATTGGTTAAGTTATAATAGTTTTAGTTAATAAAAAGTTTATTTTGACCACAGTTTCTTCAACAAATCCAGGGTTGGCTGATTTAAATCACATCGATTTAAATCAGTGATTTAAATCAAGATTTAAATCAAAAGATTTTTTTGGATGACTAATGATTTAAATCAAGTTTTTCTTTTATGTTTGATTTTTGAATAATAAAAATTTATTTAAAAACTATTTTTGTCATATTTAAAAAAAAAAACTAATTAAATGTAACAGAACTATGTATTTATAGAAATAATGACTCAAAGTATACAATAAAAATAAATAAAACAGGTAATGCTACAGTGCACAAAACAAATTAATAAATATAATTATCAATTAAAACTAAAAAAATTTTATCCTGTGTGCAGCATTAAAAATAATCATCAACATCAAATTGAATAATTTTCTGCTGATTAATTGCCTTGAATAGAAACACAAGCTTAGCAGCTTTTTCTGTACCCAATCTATTTCTCAGTTTTGAATGTACCAAGCCGTAAGAGGAGAACACACGTTCAACTCCTGCAGATGAAGCTACCGCAGTCATCAATTGCAAAATTGTAGTTAATGTTTTACTTTCAATGTTATCGCGGTGTGATCTCCACCACTGAACAGACGATAATTCTGTTAAAACCTCTAATCTAAATTCAAATTCCAGGAATGGGTATGACTTTCCTCTAAATTTCATAACTGTAGGAATAATATGTGGGTATTGTGGATTGGCATATTCCAAAGCAGTATTTTTTTCAATTTCATTCAATTTTCTACCTTGGTAATGAGGGTGAAGAAGATTAGCCAGAAAATGGGATGGTGTCACTGCCTTGTCGTATCTTTTTTTGAATTTATTTTGTATAACTTTCTCACTTTTACACAAAAGTTTGTTTTCTAGATTTTTCCATACTTCCACTACATCTGCAATTTTGCATTTGTCACTTTGTGCTATATCAAGTGCAAAAGCAATAGGTTCTAAGCGAGCAAGTAGATCTTCTGCAGATCTCTTAATGACTAAGTTAGAGACATTTTGTTGCACTGTAGTGTCAATTATGGCCCGATTAGACTCACAGATTTTTAGCAGAGTTGACCAATTTGCAATATACAGTTTTAGACAGTCACACATGGTATTCCAGCGACTCATTCTTAAATCTTAAAATATATATGATTTAAAAAACCTGAAATTAAAATTTCAGGTTTTTTAAATCATATATATTATAAGATTTAAGAATGAGTCGACTTGAATGTTTGTTTGTTTTTCTATTTAGACGTTGGTGATAATATCGAAACAAGTAAGTTATAAAGCATTTTTAAATTTTTAAAAAGAAATAAAAATACTTTTCAATATATATATGTTTTCTTCGAGGTAGATTTAAAATTTCAGGTTTTTAAAATCATATATTATAATATTAAACTCTTTTTTACTTTAAAAATATCTATATTATAGTTACACTGAGTCGTAGAAAAAAAATTAAATTTTATTAATAAGGTAGTAGATTATTAGAGTAGATTAAATTGTTTGATCTATTAATCAACTTAATAACGTACTATTAATATGAAGATTTATTTTGGTTGTTTGTTTGTTAAAATTTAGTTAGAGTTTATTTAAAATTTAAATTCTTTAGTTAATCAAGGGAGATCTAATAAAGGTATTAATTACATTAGTTGAATGTGGCATTTAATATATATTTTACCGATATTTTAACATCTAAACATTAAAGTGCTTTTATTGTTTCAATACAGAAGTGAAGAAGGAAATAAGTCAGTGTTTTTGCTATTAGATATTTGTTAATAGGAATTTGTTTATTTGTACTGCCACTGGAATTTTTAAAAATCAAGTTCTTTAGCTTTATTTTATACTTTCTTTTTTTGGAAGTTGGAACAAAAACTAAGTATAAATTATGATTAGTTTAATAAATAAAGCATTAATATTTAGAAGATTTAAAGTTTACTTTAGTTTATAGTTTTGGTTTAGTTTATAGTTTTGTTTTTAGCTTTAGTTATTTTTTTCTTAGACAACTTTATGGATGAAATTAATTTTTTTTTTAATAATTGCAAATGTATAATTTTTATTATATTCTTCTATTTGTAACTTTAGATTCCTTATCATTTGAAGAATACAAAAATTACCACTCCCAACACCCGGGACCTCTCTCAGAGAGGTCCTTCAAAAAATGGAAAGATCATGGCGGAATGGATAAGCCCTCCTTTAAATGGAGGGCTCATCCATACCGGGGTGTTAGGAGACACCGAAGAAAAAACAGCAACCAAAAGGTTGTAAATGTCTTCTATCAGTAGAGATATTTATGATTTTTTAGTTGCTGCTTTTTCTTCGGGTTTTTTTTTTTTTTTAATTTGGAGTTTTTTTTTAATTTTGTAATTTTTTTTTTTAATATATATTACGTTGTATATTTGATTTGTTTTGATCTTTTTTAATGAAAATTTTAATTGTTTTCTCACCAATTAAACCTGACTTCAAATTTAAAGCCCTCTTAAATACCCCTCCCTAAAAAAAGATATTGGTTTCAAAACTGAACACCATTGGCAAAATGCTTACAAAATTAGGTAGTTTTTAAAAATCTGTTTTCTATTTAATACACTTTTTTTTAAATATACTTTTTTAATATACTTTTCTATAACAATCCTACTAATATGGAATCACGTAGCTTTTTAAATATGTTTAATTGTCGTCCCTATCGGTAATAAATATTTTAAATTATTTGATATGGTTTTCTTTACAATAGGCTATACTTGGCTCCTCGGTGCTGTAAATGGTGGCTTCAACTTTGTTTTTTTAAGAAAAATGTGTTTTATATATGCTTCTGTTTTAAAATATTTTTGTTAAATATTTAACTATATATCATGTAAATAAATTTCTTTTAAAGATATGTAAACTTGATACTTGCTTTTTTACGGATTTTCAAAAAGTGAACAAAGGTTTAAATACATTTTTTAACTGTCTTATATGATTTTATCAATTTTATTAAAGCTGAATAATTACTTCAACAATATTGAGTAAAATCCTATTGCTTTTATTATTAACCTGATCTATACAAAAATTAATGAAATAAAACTAATAATTTAACGCCAAGTTAAGGCAAAATGTATTCCGGACATTTTATAAAATTAGTATAAATATGGATTGGATGTAAGCCGAAATAAATATGTTGATACACGTTAGCTATTAAAGTAAATCCATATATTCCTTTATTTTTATTTTATAAACAAGTTTCTGCTGGATTACTAATTAAAAAAAAGGTTGGTTTAATAATAATTTTATCATAATAATATAGGATCCGTATGCAGGGCCCTTTTCGGAATTGCAATATATTTTTCAACTTATAGTTTTTCCAGATATCCAACTTCTATGCCTACAAGTTTGGGTGTAATATTTTAGATGTTTTAAAAATATTTAAAAAGTATATTAATAATATTGAAAAGTTTAGGTGCGATAGTGACATATTTTTAAGCTCTTCACTCAGTAAAATGAAAAGTTTCTAAAAAAAAGAAACGACTCAGCTTAAAGCAAAATTGAGAGTAGAATATATTCCCAATATTTACCTAAACAATTTTACGGAATTTGAAAATTTGACATCGATGTTCTGTGCACATATTCAAGTCATTTTTAACTACTACATGGTTGTGATTTGCGCATTCAATGTCTGAACATTGCAAAAGAAATGGTTAACTTTATCTTTAATGAAGCTAAAAGTTCTCTTAAACTAAGAAGCCAAGAAAAATAAAAGTGAGCTCAACTAAAAAAATGTATAAATAAATTTATATTTCATTAGAGAAAGTAAATAAAGATTAAATTGTTAGTAATTTTTTATTTATTACTAACCCGTATTACGGGTTGCTTACTTTATAAATAAATTTATATTTTATTAGAGAAAGTAAATAAATATCAAATTGTTAGTAATGATTTATCTACTACTAACCCGTATTACGGGTTGCTTACTTCTAGTATTTAATAAAAGGCTGTTCATTAAATACGTCAACAAAAATTAAGTCATTTTTCATTTAAAATTAAAAAAAAAAAATCTTTTAGTTTATTTGGAAGTGTAGCTGGTGTTAAATATTTATGTGTTTGGGTTGCTCATTGTTTTGGCTGGATCTTGAAAGTTAAGATAAAAACATTGAGAGAGGGTCGCCACATCAGCCAACGAAGGGTTAGTCGGAGGTTCTATTGACTAGATCAACTGCATCTGTTCTTAGGCGCTTCTGATGAGGCTTGTGTGGCTTGTCAGTAATTGGTAGTTGTTTTATCAGCGTTTTTAAACGCTCTTCAATATAGCCTGATGGTGAATATTTTTTAACTTTTCCGTTTCGTAATACTTCAACACACTGTCTGAAGTAAGCATCCTTAAGTAAATAAGTAAGTAAAAATATAAAGATTAGTAAAACTAAACTAAAAAAATTTCAACTATAATCCTATTTCCCAAAATATGCAAATAAAAGTTTCAATTAGACTTATAACAATACTTACATAACCATCACCATTACCACTTCGTAAGGTTGGAAAGCGGTTTATCACTTCTAGTGCTAAAGCCTTTTTTTCTCTCTGTATTGGGATAGCTGTAACAACAACAACAAAAAAACTATTATGCTGTGTTTAATTACTTATCTACTTTCCCATTTAATTTTTGAAGTAAATTATTTATAAATTTTAATTTAAATTTAAAATAAAATTAATTAAATTTAGTTTTATTAACTGATTTTACATACTAATACCAAAAAATGCAAATTTCAAAATTAAAAATCATATTAAAGGTTTCCTAACCAGTTACTATCTTTTACAAGATTTCCAACAATGATACGCACAAAAAGATCTTTCATCAAGACTAACTGCCCGGTTCATTCATATTCGGATAAGATTGATGCACCTTTAGGGCGATCTTTTAACATAGAGTCAATGTCCTTAAGAAAAATTAAAATTCACTTCTACAATATTACAAATAATAAAATATACATAATTTTATAAATTATTTTGAAAAGTTTTCAAAAGTTTCTAACAAAATTATAAATAAAATGTATTTATGATTACATTGAACAACAAACATAACTCACAATAGCAATTTAAAAAAATTATAGAAAAAAAAAACCTTTATTAGCAAATGCAAGTTAATAAAGATAACTATTTACTATGCTTATTAATAAATATAACAATTTTATTAAAAAAGCCAAGAATTTTCATTTAACATTATTTATTAAATAAGTTTCACTCACAAACTTATATTGAAATTGATGTGAACTAGAAGAACTGCTGACAAAATTAAAATTTAGTTGATCTGTTGTGATTGTTGTTGTTGGTACAATAGGCTGTCTTACATCAGTATATGTAGATGCAGAGCTTTCTAAAGGTATATATGCTTCAATGGTATTGATAAGACAAGGAGGCTGTACGTTCTGTAATTAAACAAATATGCTAAGAATAATGTAAGTTTACACCTTTGTCTTCATACAAATATTGAGATAATAGAGAGCGATTTACATACTGATACATAATGCGGTAGTGGTGCAGTGGTAAAACGCTCGCTTTATAAGTGAGAGGTTTTGAGTTCAATCCCCACCACGTCCCTGGTAGTACCGCGCTCAAC
>NC_061157.1:27244634-27282134 GCF_022113875.1 Hydra vulgaris | reverse complement strand
AATAATAATAATAATAAGAATGAGCGTAAATATTTTCAGGATTGTTATGCGCTAAGTTTAAGGATTGTTTTGCGATAAATGAGGACTGAATTGCGACCGGGACATTTTTTACGAATTGAAATGGGGACTTTATTGCGACCGGGACTGTTAGTCGATTTTTTTCCGGGACTGTTTTAAGACAATAAGGATTCTTTCACGACTGTAGGGACTGTTTGTTAATTGACATAAGGATTGTATTGCACTTGAAAAATATAAAATTTAAAACTAATGCGCATGTGCCAAGTTTGGATTTAGAAAAGGGCTGCTTGTAAACTTAGAAACTTTATAAACTAGAAAAAAACTGTGAATGATCTTTTTTAATTTTACTTTCTAGATTTTGTTCATCTTTTGGAAAATATTGATTTAAAAAATGGTTTAATATCTGGTAAAAACTTTTATTTTTATTTTAGTGAATTTAAATTAATGCTGAATTAAATTGATAGTTAAATAATATATTTATTTATTGGTTATTTAAGTATAACTTAATACGTTCAATAAATGCTATTTAATAGTCTGTTATTATATAATATTATATAATAGTCTATGAGGAAAAATAGCATACTATAAGGCAAATATATTAATTATACTTAAATTAATAGGTAAAATAACATATGTCCATTATTTTCTAAGTGTAAGCTTTTTTTACAAACTAACTTGTTAATTTGCCTTTCATAACTAATGTTAGACAAAATAATAACAAGTTAGTTTGTAACAAATTTGTTAGTATAAAACTATTTATTGGAGATATCCCTGATTGTGTGTCATCTGTTAAGATGGACATAGCTCAGTTGGACATATTTATTTGGTTGGACATTTTTATTAATATTATAAATATAATATAAGTTATAAATATAAATTATATTTATAATTTATATTATATTTTTATTTGCATTTATAGTTTATATTATAAATTATATTTATATTATAATTAGGTGTATCTCCAATAAATATTTTTCTATTTATTTTGAATTGTTTTATAAACTTACATCCCCATCAAAATTGGTCACCTTGATCACTCGAGGAGCGGAAGAAGGATTGGTTATATTAGCTATTGTAAATAAAACTTTAGTATAAATTAAAGACAATGTATCCAGCTCTTATCAAGTATAAAAAAGAAATATAATAATAATAATCACATTAGCACCTAGCCTTAATGTCATGTCAGTTTTGAGGTCAAGAGTTTTAAAGCTAAGCCAAACATTTTCAGCTCCGCTGTTTCAAGGTGGATTCATTTTCAATAAGGCTTCTTGTTAATTTTTTAAATTACTAGCTTAAGGGGTGTTAATCAAAATTTTATAACTTTTGAAATATTATAGATAGTTTCGTTTTGTAAAAAGAATATAAAACCATTAAAATGTTTTATTTTTTAACATTTAATAATATATCAAAACTTTCTTTGATTTTTGAATAGATGTGCAGAAATGAAGAACTTAGTTGATTTTAAGAAATGTTACTTTTCAGCAAAATAATCAAAAACATAATATATTTTTGTTGTTTCATTTGTAATATGATCATTCTTAGAACATTTTCAAAGCAAAAAAATTTTACTTAAATTGTATGTGAACCGATACAAATATTATTAAAGTCAGACAACAAAATTTCAAAAAATTACAGACAACGCTTTTCAAAAGAATAAAATACAAAATTTATATTTTGTATGTTATTTATAGTTTTATTTTGTTTTATTTACAAAAATAAAACAAGAGTGTGATTTGGTAACGCATTTAAAGTTATGTGATGTAGCATACGTCATTGCTTCAAAGTGAAAACAAAAATTTACGCATAAAACAAATTTAGTGCTAAACATGCCAATTTTAAAATATATTTGATAACATAGCCGAAGGTAAAAAAAATAATTTTTTTGATTTCATACACATAAAAGGTTGAATTATATATATATATATATATATATATATATATATATATATATATATATATATATATATATATATATATATATATATATATATATATATATATATATATATATTTTATATATATATATATATATATATATATATATATATTTATATATATATATTTATATATATATAAATATATATATATATATATATATATTTAAGATTATTTTGCGATAAATAAATACTGAATTACCCTTGGAAATATTTTAAATGTTTAAAATTACGTTTTTTGTTTCTGATTCTGACTGTAAGTCAATTTTTTTTCGGGACCTTTTTGAAGAAAATAAAGATTCTTTTACAATTATAGGGACTGTTTGTTAATTGATATTAGGAATTTGTTGCATTATATAAGTATAAAATTTAAATTTAATGCCTAAGCGCCATGTTTTGATGTAATAAAGGGCTGCCTAAAACTTTTAAACTTTATGATCGAGGAAAGAACTGTAAATAATTTTTTTTGTTTTTATTTTCTAGAATTTGTTCTTCTTATAGCAAATATTGATTTTCAAAAATTGTCCGTTATCTGCTAAAACCTTTTACTTTATTTTTTTTATTAGGTTGAACTTTTTATTTAGTGTTGTATTAAATTCATAGTTAAATATTTTTATTTATTTTTGGTATATATATAAATTTTATATATAAAGTTAAATAATAAATTTATTTTATATATATATATATATATATATATATATATATATATATATATATATTTCAAGATTATTTTGCAGTAAGTGTGAGGATTCTTTTGTGATAAATAAATTCTGAATTGCCCTTGGGGATATTTTAAATATTTTAACTTGGGTTTTTATTCTGATTAGGACTGTGAGTCAATTTTTTTTCGGGACCTTTTTTAAGACAATAAAGATTCTTTTACAATTATAGGAACTGTTTGTTGATTGATATGAGGAATGTATTGCATTATATAAAAATAAAATTCAAATTTAATGCCTAAGTGCCATGTTTAGATTTAGAAAAAGGCTGCTTAAATCTTTTAAGCTTTTTTTTTGAAAAAGGAACTGTAAATAATTTTTTTTTGTTTTTGATTTTTAGAATTTGTTAATCTTTTGAAAGTTATTGATGTATAAAAATGATTCGATATCAGCTAAAATCATTTACTTTTATTTTTATTGGCTTGAACTTTTGATTAAGTGCTGTATTATATTTATAGTTAAATATTAAATTTATTTTTTAGTTTTATAAGTATAACTTATTACTATCAATTAATACTATGAATTAGTCTATTATTGTTTAATAGTCTATGAAGCAATATAATAGCTTACTATTAGGCAATTATATTGATTATATTCAAAATATAAAGTAATATAACCGATTTCTATTTTTTACATAAATAAGCTTTTTTTTTAATAATTTTTTTGTATAAAATGAAACCAACCCTCTGCATTAAAAAATATGAGGTCTGCATTAGCCAACCACATACCTTTTATAGGTTAGCTATGCCCTAATGCTGAACCAAGTCTGTTTGCTAGATGCAACTGATTATGGTATAGTAACTGATTGTTTTCAGTGTATATATCCTGAGTTATTGTTTCAGTAGTATTTATGCTTGTAAATTATATATATGGATTGTTTTGCTTTAAGTCTAAAGATTATTTCACAATAAATGAGAACTGAATTCCCATAGGACATTTTTAAACGTTTGAAATTAGGTTTTCCTTCTAATTGGGACTGTTAGTCAGTTTCTTTCTGAGACTTATTTAGGACAATATTTATTCTTTTACATTTATAGGGACTGTTTGTTGATTGATTTGAGAAATGTATTGTATTATATAAGTATAAAACTTAAGGCTATTGCCCAAGCACCTTGTTTTAGTTTAGAAAAGGGCTGCATAAAACTTTTAAACTTTATGATCGAGAAAAGAACTGTAAATAATTTTTTTTGTTTTTATATTCTAAAATTTGTTCATCTTATAGAAATTATTGATTTTAAAAAATGGTCCGATATCTGCTAAAAACATTTACTTTATTTTTTATTGGGTTGAACTTTTTATTCAGTGCTGTATTAAATTCATAGTTGAATATTTTTATTTATTTATGGTATATATATATAAATTTAATATATAAATTTAGATAATAAATTTATTTTATATATATATATATATATATATATATTTTTTTTTTCAAGATTATTTTGCGCTAAGTGTAAGGATTCTTTTACGATAAATAAATACTGAATTGCCCTTTTATTTTGATTGGGACTGTGAGTTAATTTTTTTTCTGGACCTTTTCTTAAGACAATGAAGATTCTTTTACAATTATAGGGACTGTTTGTTGATTGATATGAGGAATGTATTGCATTATTTAAGTATGTCTAAGTGCCATGTTTAGATTTAGAAAAGGGCTGCTTAAATCTTTTGAACTTTATGATTGAGAAAGGACCTGTTAATAGTTTTTTTTTCTTTTAAATTTTTATAATTTGTTAATCTTTTATAAGTTATTGATGTAAGAAAATGGTTCGATATCAGCTAAAATGGTTACTTTTATTTTTATTGGCTTGACTTTTTATTAGGTGCTGTATTATATTTATAGTTAAATATTAAATTTATTTTTTAGTTTTATAACTTATTACTATTGGTTAATACTATGAATTAGTCTATTATTGTTTAATGTTCTATGAAGCAAAATAGCTTACTATTAGGCAATTATATTAATTATATTTAAAATATGAGGTAATATAATCGATTTCTATTTTTTACATAAATTAGCTTTTTTTTTAATAATTTTTTTGTATAAAATGAAACCAACCCTCTGCATTAGGAAATATGAGGTCTGCATTACTTTGCCTACCACATACATTTTTAGGTTAGCTATGCCCTAATGCTGAACCAAGTCTGTTGGCTAGATGCAACTGATTATGTTATAGTAAATGATTTTTTTCAGTGTATATATCCTGAGTTATTGTTTCAGTAGTATTTATGCTTATAATTATACATATGGATTGTTTTGCAATAAATAAGAACTGAATTGCCCTTAAGACATTTTTGAATGTTTGAAATTAGGTTTTTGTTCTAATTGGGACTGTGAGTCAGTTTTTTTCTGAGACTGATTTAGGACAATAAATATTCTATTACATTTATAGGGACTCTTTGTTGATTGATATGATGAATGTATTGTATTATATTAGTATAAAATTTAAGGCTAATGCCCAAGCGCCATGTTTTAGTTTAGAAGAGGGCTGCTTAACACTTTTAAATTTTATACTTGAGGAAAGAACTGATAATTATTTTTTTTTGTTTTCAGTTTCTGGAATTTGTTTATCTTATAGAAGTTATTGATTTTAAAAAATGGTTTGATATCTGCTAATAACTTTTACTTTGTTTTTTTATTGGGTTGAACTTTTTATTTAGTGCTGTATTAAATTTATAGTTGAATGTTTTTATTTATTTTTGGTATATATATAAATTTTATATATAAGTTTAAATGATAAATTCATTATACAGTGGTTTTCATAAATTTAGACGCACTCATATTTGAGAATAGAAATTTGAAGTTTTTCAACGATAAAACAATGACGAAAAAAGATTTTGGTTTAGTTTTTTTTCTTTTTATTAGATAAATACATTCAGAATACAAAATTTAAAAAAAGTTTACAAAAAAAATGAAATACTAAGTAATAATTAGGTACAACTACATGGTATTAAAAAAATTAAACAAAAAAAATTATTCATAATATTAGACGCACGATACATAAGAAGGCGTAATTTATGAACCAATCAATATTTTGTGTATCCGCCTTTTGCTTTAATACAACTAAGAACTCTTCTAGGCATAGACTCAACAAAATTTTTGCACATCGCTTCTGGGACCCCATACCAGGTTCCCTTAAGGAATTCTTTCAGCTGAATAAGTGTGGAAATTTGAACTTTTGCTAATTCACAGTCAATCCAAGCCCAAATGTTTTTAATTGGGTTTAAATCAGGTGAGTATGGAGGCCACAGTATTGTCATGATACTATTATTGTTGAACCACTCCTTTGTATAGTATGCAGGCCTTGTGATAAAGCGTCGGGCAATGTGATTTTTACGTCGTCCAAGAGCGATTTTGCGTGTAGCTAGGGCTATTTGCGTCGAGCAAAAAATTTTTTGTTTGAGTATATTTAAAGATATTTTTGAGCGGAATTTTAATGAAGTAATTTACAATTATTTTAACATTTAATAAAGTATTTTAAAAACCGCACGCAGTTGAAATAAAAGTTTGAATTAAAAAAAATTAAATATGCTCATTATTTACTAGTAGAAAAAATTCAGATTAAAAAAAAAGTTTAAATATTTTAAGCTAACATTTTAATAAAATTATTCAGCAATAGCAAAGTTGTCGATAAAATTGAACAAAAATACTTTCTTTTAGTTTTAGATTTTAAACTTAAATAATTATTTTACGGGGGTTTGTTAGGTATTAAAATTATTCCATAGATTTAAAAATATTTATTAACTGTTAGACGTATTTAAAGTATTTAAGAGTAATTTCGAGGAAACATTTTAAAAATTGGTGAGCGCAAATAAAAAAAAAAAAAAAGATTAATATTAAAATGTATTCTACTTGATTCAATAAAAAAGTACTGTTATTAAAGTTTTTGTAAAAAGTAACTCAAAAAAATTACTTAAATAATAACGATCGCTTTTATGTTAAAAGTTAAGGAAACTCAACGAAGCGTGCTCAAGAACAGCTGCTGAAAAATAAAACGTCAATAGTTTTTCGAATAATTTTTAATAATAATTTTTAAGAATAATTTTTTCGCTGAAATATTTCTTTTATACCTATAAGATTTTTATTCTAACATTTTATTTTATTTTACTAGAAATAAAATTCCTTGTTAACATTAAAAATCTATTCAAAACGTTCGTTTAAGTTTTTTATAAATACGAGTGGTTGTGCTTATCAACCGCTTTATGAAAATAAATAAAAATAAATATTATATAAAATCGCTTGTAAAAATATCAGTTTTTAATCATACAATATTAAAATTTCCAGTTTATTACTCGCTGACTTTTTAAAAAGAAAAAATAATTATTTGAAAAACCTTAAATTACATATTTAAGAAAAAAAAAATCAAATATTAGCATATTTTATAATCTTTTTTAAATTTAAGTTAAAATGTTTTTTATTCGTTTAGTATAGACAAAACGTGACAAACATCTAGAAAATAAACAAATGTTTTTACATTTTAAAAAACGAAACATTCCAAAACATTTTTAAATAATAACATAAACGATTTAAAGTAGTTTTGCAGTAATTAAGTAAATTGGTGAAGTTAATGTTGATAAATATGAAAAGCAAATAAAAAGAATTTAATGACGTCAAAAATCACGTCGTGCTTATGCGTCGCGCAGTTCTTATTCATCGCAAGGCCTGGTATGCAGTATGTGCAGTAGCGCCATCATGTTGAAGTTTCCATGGTTTATCATTGAGCATAAGCAGGTCAATTTATGGAATTAAGTTGTTTTCCAGTACTTCTATGTAATTCTGGAGTTGATTCTTCTGGTGTATGTTCGGCATATACCAACACCTTTGTAATTGAAGCATGACCAGATTCCTATCGAGTCTCCTCCACTTTGTACAGTCAGTCTAATGTACCTGGCGTAATACTTTTCATGAGCCATTCTTTTGACTGTTATGTTAGATTTGCGATTGATAAGCTCAAAGATACTCTCATCACTCCACATAATGTTTTCCTATTGTTCTATTGTCCAATACCTTCTTTGACGACACCATTTTAGTCTCCTTTGTTTAACATATGGACGCAGAAGTGGTTTCTTCAAAGCAGTGTAGACTCCAATCCTGTATTTAATAAGTATTCAGCGGACTGTGCTTTGAGAAATAGATGTATTTTGCGTTGTATTGAATTCTGTGGTTGACTCTTTGTAACTAATTCTTGGATTAGCTCTGACAGCTCTAAAATGAACACTATTGTCCATTCTGGTGGTTGACAAGGGTCTACCTGGGCTGGTTTTCTCGCTGGCACCACCAGTGTGAAGAAAGTTTTGTTTCGTTGTCCGAACGCATTTCTCAGAAACTCCAATTAACTTGGCAATTTTTCTATTACTTTTGGTTCCTTCTTTGATGTGCGCAATAATTTGCCATCTTTCACCTTGAGTTTTACCTTGAGTGATATCTTTTGCCCATTTTTCGCGTCTTTTTAGTGCAAAACTAACTTGACTTTTGTTTATTTATTAAATAATGATTAACTAATTCCAGGTGAGTCATATTTATATAAGGTTTTTTGTCAAAATCAATTAATTTAGGCCTATTAATGAGAAATATGGGGAAAAACTACTAATTAACTATCAATTAACAAGATATAAGACTTTTTTGATTATGCGTAAATTTATGAACAAAATAAAATCAAGCTTATTAATTAACTTTTTTGTGATAATCGGTATAGAATAAGTAATAAACATCCTGTAAAAAAAATTAAGGTACTCTATAATAGAGTTTCACTTCCTCTTGTAAATTATATATCAAACATAGCGGTAGTACTTTTATTTTATTTTTATTTTGAGTATTTTCTTACATATATGAAATAAAAATGAATGCGTCTAAATTTATGAAAGCACCTGTATATATATATATATATATATATATATATATATATATATATATATATATATATATATATATATATATATATATATATATATATATATTTTCAATATTATTTTGCGTTAAGTGTAAGGATTCTTTTGCGATAAATAAATACTGAATTGCCCTTGAGATTATTATAAATGTGGGTTTTTCTTCTGATTGAGACTGTGAGTCAATTTTTTTTCTTGACCTTGTTTAAGACAATAAAGATTATTTTACAATTATAGGGACTGTTTGTTGATTGATATATGGAATGTATTGTATTATATAATTTGTATAAAATTGTATAATATTGTATAAAATTTAAGGCTTATGCCCATGCGCCATGTTTTAGTTTAAAAAAGGGCTGATTAAAACTTTTTAACTTTATGATTGAGAAAAAAACTATAAATATTTTTTTTTTGTTTTTAATTTCTAGAATTTGTTCATCTTATAGAAATTATTGATTTTAAAAAATGGTCCGTTATCTGCTAAAAACTTTTACTTTTTTTTTTTATTTGGTTGAACTTTTTATTTAGTGTTGTATTAGATTCATATTTGATTATTTTTATTTTATTTTGGTATATATATAAATTTTATATAAAAAGTTAAATAATAACTTTATATAATATATATATATTTTTTTCAGTATTATTTTGTGCTAAGTGTAAGGATTTTTTTGCGATAAATAATTGCCCTTGGGAATATTTTTAATGTTTAAAATTAGGATTTTATTCTGATTTGGACTATGAGTCAATTTTTTTTTGGGAATCTTTTTTAAGACAATGAAGATTCTTTTACAATTATAGGGACTGTTTGTTGATTGATATGAGAAATGTATTGCATTATATAAGTATGTCTAAGTGCCATATTTAAATTTAGAAAAAAGCTGCTTAAATCTTTTGAACTTTATGATTGAGAAAGGACCTGTTAATAGTTTTTTTTCTTTTTAATTTTTAGAATTTTTTAATCTTTTATTAGTTATTGATGTAATAAAATGGTTCGATATCAGCTAAAATCATTTACTTTTGTTTTTATTGGCTTGAACTTTTTATTAAGTGCTGTATTATATTTATAGTTAAATATTAAATTTATTTTTTAGTTTTATAAGTATAACTTATAACTATCAATTAATAGTATGAATTAGTCTATTATTGTTTAATAGTCTATGAAGCAAAATAGCTTACTATTAAGCAATTCTATTAATTATATTCAAAATATGAGGTAATATAAACGATTTCTATTTATTACATAAATAAGCTTTTTTTTTAATTATTTTGTATAAAATGAAACCAACCCTCTGCATTAAGAAATATGAGGTCTGCATTATTTTGCCTACCTCATACATTTTCAGGGTAGCTATGCCCTAATGCTGAACCAAATCTGTTGGCTAGATGCAACTGATTATGTTATAGTAAATGATCGTTTTCAGTGTATATATCCTATGTTATTGTTTCAGTAGTATTTATGCTTGTAATATATATATATGGATTGTTTTACGCTAAGTCCAAAGATTGTTTTGCATTAAATAAGAAATGAATTGCCCTTAGGACATTTTTGAACGTTTGAAATTAGATTTTTCTTCTGATTGGGACTGTGAGTCAGTTTTTTTCCGAGACTGATTTAGGACAATTAATATTCTTTTACATTTATAGGGACTCTTTGTTGATTGATATGAGGAATGTATTGTATTATATAAGTATAAAATTTAAGGCTAATGCCCAAGGCCCATGTTTTTGTTTAGAAAAGGGCTGCTTAACACTTTTAATTTTTATGATTGAGAAAAGAACTGTAAATAATTTTTTTTGATTTATTTTTCTAAAATTTTTTCATCTTATAGAAATTATTGATTTTAAAAAATGGTTCGATATCTGCTAAAAACTTTAACTTTATTTTTTTATTGGGTTGAACTTTTTATTTAGTGCTGTATTAAGTTTAAAGTTGTATATTTTTATTTATTTTTGGTATATATATAAATTTTATATATAAGTTTAAATAATAAATTCATTTTATATATATATATATATATATATATATATATATATATATATATATATATATATATATATATATATATATATATATATATATATATTCAAGATTATTTTGCGCTAAGTGTAAGGATTCTTTTGCGATAAATAAATACTAAATTGCCCTTGGCATTATTATTAATGTGGGTTTTTATTTAGGTTGGGACTGTGAGTAAAGTTTTTTTCTGGACCTTTTTTAAGACAATGAAGCTTATTTTACAATTATAGGGACTGTTTGTTAATTGATATGAGGAATGTATTGTATTATATAAGTATAAAATTTAAGGCTCATGCCTATGCGCCATGTTTTTGTTTAGAAAAGGGCTGATTAAAACTTTTTAACTTTGTGATTGAGAAAAGAACTATAAATAATTTTTTTTTGTTTTTAATTTCTAGAATTTGATCATCTTATAGAAATTATTGATTTTAAAAAATGGTCTGATTTCTGCTAAAAACTTTTACTTTTTTTTTTATTTTGTTAAACTTTTTATTTAGTGTTATATTAAATTCATATTTGATAATTTTTATTTATTTTTGGTATATATAGAATATTTATATATTAAGTTAAATAATAACTTTATTTTATATAATATATATATATTTTTTTCAGTATAATTTTGTGCTAAGTAAAAGGTTTTTTTTGCGATAAATAATTACTTAATTACCCTTGGGAATATTTTAAATGTTTTAAATTATGTTTTTATTCTGATTTGGATTATGAGTCAATTTTTTTTTGGAACCTTTTTTAAGAATATGAAGATTATTTTACAATTATAGGGACTGTTTGTTGATTGATATGAGGTCTGTATTGCATTATATAAGTATGCCTAAGTGCCATGTTTACATTTAGAAAAGGGCTGCTTAAATTTTTGAACTTTATGATTGACAAAGGACCTGTCAATAATTTTTTTTTTGTTTTTATTTTTTAGAATTTGTTATTTTTTCGGAAGCTATTGATGTAAAAAAATGGTTCGATATCAGCTAAAATGGTTACTTTTTTTTTTATTGGCTTGAACTTTTTATTAAGTGCTGTATTATATTTATAGTTAAATTTTAAATTTATTTTTTTGTTTTATAAGTATATCTTATTACTATTAGTTTATACCATGAATTAGTCTAATATTGTTTAATGTTCTATGAAGCAAAATAGCTTACTATTAGGCAATTATATTAATTATATTCAAAATATGAGGTAATATAACGGAAATACTATTTTTTACATAAATAAGCTTTTTTTTTAATAATTTTTTTGTATAAAATGAAACCAACCCTCTGCATTAGGAAATATGAAGTCTGCATTACTTTTTTTATATATAAGTTAAATAATAAATTCATTTGATATATATATATATATATAATTTTTCAAGATTATTTTGCGCTAAGTGTAAGGATTCTTTTGCGATAAATAAATACTAAGTTGCCCTTGGGATTATTATAAATGTGGGTTTTTATTTTGATTGGGACTGTGAGTCATTTTTTTTTCTGGACCTGTTTTTAAGACAATTAAGCTTATTTTACAATTATAGGGACTGTTTGTTGATTAATATGGGGAATGTATTGTATTATATAAGTATAAACTTTAAGGCTCATGCCTATGCGTCATGTTATTGTTTAGAAAAGGGCTGCTTAAAACTTTTTAACTTTATGATTGAGAAAAGAACTATAAATAATTTTTTTATGTTTTTAATTTCTAGAATTTGTTCATCTTATAGAATTTATTGATTTTAAAAAATGGTCTGATTTCTGCTAAAAACTTTTACTTTTTTTTAATTATGTTAAACTTTTTATTTAGTGTTGTATTAAACTTATATTTGATTGTTTTTATTTATTTTTGGTATATATAGAAGTTTTATATACTAAGTTAAATAATAACTTTATTTTATATAATATATATATTTTTTTTTCAGTATTTTTTTGTGCTAAGTGTAATGTATTTTTTGCAATAAATAATTACTGAATTGCCCTTTGGAATATTTTTAATGTTTAAAATTGGGTTTTTATTCTGATTTGGAATATGAGTCAATTTTTTTTTGGGAAGCTTTTTTAAGACAATGAAGATTCTTTTACAATTATAGGGACTGTTTGTTGATTGATATGAGGAATGTATTGCATTATATAAGTATGTCTATGTGCCATGTTTAGATTTAGAAAAAAGCTGCTTTAATCTTTTGAACTTTATAATTGAGAAAGGACCTGTTAATAGTTTTTTATTCTTTTTAATTTTTAGACTTTTTTAATCTTTTATTAGTTATTGATGTAATAAAATGGTTTGATATCAGCTAAAATGGTTACTTCTATTTTTATTGGCTTGAACTTTTCATTAATTGCTTTATTATATTTATAGTTAAATATTAAATTTATTTTTGAGTTTTATAAGTATAACTTATTACAGTTAGTTAATACTATGAATTAGTCTATTATTGTTTAATGTTCTATGGAGCAAAATAGCTTACTATTAGGCAATTATATTAATTATATTCAAAATATGAGGTAATATAACCGATTTCTATTTTTTACATAAATAAGCTTTTTTTTTTTAATTATTTATGATTGAGAAAAGAACTGTAAAATAATTTTTTTTGATTTTAATTTCTGGAATTTGTTTATCTTATAGAAATTATTGATATTAAAAAATGGTTCGATATCTGCTAAAAACTTTTACTTTATTTTTTTATTGGGTTGAACTTTTTATTTAGTGCTGTATTAAGTTCAAAGCTGTATATTTTTATTTATTTTTGGTATATATATAAATTTTATATATAAGTTTAAATAATAAATTCATTTTATATATATATATATATATATATATATATATATATATATATATATATATATATATATATATATATTCAAGATTATTTTGCGATAAGTGTAAGGATTCTTTTGCGATAAATAAATACTAAATTACCCTTGGCATTATTATAAATGTGGGTTTTTATTTTGGTTGGGACTGTGAGTAAAGTTTTTTTCTGGACCTTTTTTAAGACAATGAAGCTTATTTTACAATTATAGGGACTGTTTGTTAATTGATATGAGGAATGTATTGTATTTAGAGATGTGACGCGTTTTTTTGGTTCTTGTTTTTTTGGTTTTTTTGGTCGTTTTTTTGGAAAAAAAACATAGGGGTCCGTTTTTTTGGTTTTTTTGGGAAATAATCAAAAATTCATTGTTTAAGTTACTAAATTTAACTTTAATGGCAATATCTTAATTCATATTTTAATTTCTGATTTAAATAGGACAATAAATACTGAAATTTACTGAATTAATTTTTGTTTTGGTATATTAACACGGTTAAAGGTTATCACGGTTGAAGCAGTCTTGTATAAAAACTTCTTTGATAATTTTATCTTCCTCAACTTTATCTTTACTGTTTTTAGTGTATATTGACACAATAAACATTTATTTACATTTATTATATTTAACAAAATTTAACAACTAATGAATGAGACTTAGCATAATAAAGAGTCGAGAATGAGTTTTTGTTAATGGAACTAGAGGTAATAACTATTTTGAGCAGCCGCCATGATAGAATTTGTAGGAAAGAGAAAGAGATGCAACTTTACGACAATGGGAAAGAGGCTCAAGCTTAGCAGATAGAGCTTGTTTAGAAGAAAAAGGGCATCATAAGAAGAACCAGCCCAAATATGACAACAACATTCCATACAGGGACAAAAAGATATTTGTAGAGGTAGAGAATGGAATCAAGAAAACAACGATAATGATAAAGGGATGCTAATTTAGCAATCAATTGTATATTTTGTGTACATGAAAGGTTAGTAGCAAATAATATTCCAAGAAGATGTAAAAAAGAAGACTAAGTAAGAGGGTTACCATTAATTAATATAGGAATGTCAACAGTATTGTGGTAGTTGTTTGCAGTAAATAACTGAGTTTAGTTAGAAATAAAATTTATATGCTCAAATATGTGAGCCCCAATCTGTTACAGAAGTAAGATCAGATACAAAATTGGCTGCCTATTCTAAGTGATCAAAAAGAGAAGACTTTTTGTCAAGACAGGAGTAAAAACTTTAGTCATCAGCAAAAAGAGCTACTATAGATGTAGGGTTGTCAGGAAGATCAATAATGTAGATAAGAAACAAAACAGACCAAGAATAGAACCTTGAGATTAACCCCAGAAGTTACTGGAAATAAATAAGTAGGCATTTGACGATGATTATAATAAAGCAGTTAGAAAGAAATGACTTAATAATCCCAGATACACAATTTGAAGTTTCAAGTCTAATTAAAGTTTAATTGTTCAATATTTAGTTCATACTTAAGCTCATTTTCTATTCAACAGGTCCCTAATATTGTTTAAATGGTCTCTAAAATGTTTACATTAAAAAAGTCAACTTATTACTCAAATAAAGAGAAATTTTATATAAATCTTTTCTGAATTAGAATCTAAAAATAGATTAACACAAAAAATACTGAAAAAAAATAGATTAAGACAAAAAATACTTTAACACTGAGTAGTGATTTTTAAAGCACCATAATATCTATATATACATATATATATATATATATATATATATATATATATATATATATATATATATATATATATATATATATATATATATATATATATATATATATATATATATATATATATATATATAAAGAGAAATGGATATCTTTAAATTATTAAGCAAATTTTTTTTTCTTGTTGGTAATCAACAGGAAGAACAAAAAGAATTATGATTAGGCTCTCCATACAGCGGGCAGAAATAAAGCCTTAGTCACCCATTAAACCTCTGAACCAAATTAGTAAAATGGAAAAAGATAAACAATTCTTTTGCCATAAGATTATGTCTAAAAATTGAACTTAAAAAACAATGCATATTAAAGAATTTTGCAAGTGTTCTGATATAGTGCTATATGAAAATATTTAGATGAATAAATGTAATTAGAAAAAAAAAATGCTGTTAAAAAATTAATTACAAATAAATAAATTACGAATCATCAGGTGAATGGGGTCTGGGAATTTCCGTAAATAATAATAATTAAAAAGTTTTTAAATTTTCCTTGAAACTAAGTTCAGTATAGGGCTTTTTTTTAATGGGCATACTAGCAATAACTCTTTTTTTGATATAACAAACAAACAATGTAAGACTTAATTACTACATAATATACAAATGCTTAATTAAGTTAATAATCTTGATAGATAGCTTATTTTTTTGAGCATTTTAAGTCTGATATCAAATTTACATGGTGTTATACATTAATGTATTTACATTATCAAAATTAAAATGGTAACTTTTTTATAGAATAAGAATAGTTTTTATATATAATGAGAGTATCACAGTTGTTAGTACAATAAAACAGAAAATAAACATTTTCATACAGTATACCTAAATATATAACTAAATAAAAGCTAATTTAAATTTTTTATAAAATTTTTTTGTTAAACTGGTGTTTATACATCTAATTGTGCTTTTAATGGCCAAATACTAAAATTTATACTAGATTAAAGGAAAACTAGTCCTAAATTTATGTAAAAAAAAACTGAAAAATTGTTTAAAAAAAGCAATACAACACCAAAAAAACCAAAAAAACACCAAAAAAACATCAAAAAAACCAAAAAAACACGTTTTTTTGACCCAAAAAAACACCAAAGGAAAAAAACGCGTTTTTTTGCAACTCTAATTGTATTATATAAGTATAAAATATATATATATATATATATATATATATATATATATATATATATATATATATATATATATATATATATATATATATATATATAATAAGAGTATTTTGCGCTAAGTGTAAGGAATTTTTTTGCGATAAATAAATACTGAATTGCCCTTGGGATTTTTATAAATGTGGGTTTTTATTTTTATTGGGACTGAAAGTCTTTTTTTTTTTCTGGACTTTTTTTAAGACAATAAAGATTCTTTTACAATTATAGGGACTGTTTGTTGAATCATATGAGGAATGTATTGCATTATATATGTATAAATTTTAAATTTAATGCATAACTGCCATGTTTAGATTTAGAAAAAAGCTGCTTAAATCTTTTGAACTTTATAATTTAAAAAGGACCTGTTGATAATTTTTTTTTTCTTTATAATTTTTAGAATTTGTTAATCTATTGGAAGTTATTGCTGTAAGGAAATGGTTCGATATCAGCTAAAATGGTTACTTTTATTTTTATTGGTTTGAACTTTTTATTAAGTGCTGTATTATATTTATAGTTAAATATTAAATTATTTTTTTTTTTTTTTAGTATAACTTATTACTATTAGTTAATACCATGAATTAGTCTATTATTGTTTAATGTTCTATGAAGCAAAATAGCTAACTATTAGGCAATTATATTAATTATATTCAAAATATGAGGTAATATAACGGATTTCTATTTTTTACATAAATAAACTTTTTTTTTAATAATTTTTTTTCTATAAAATGAAACCAACCCTCTATATTAGGAAATATGAGGTCTGCATTACTTTGCTTACCACATACATTTTCAGGTTAGCTATGCCCTTATGCTGAATTAAATCTGTTGGCTAGATGCAACTGATTATGTTATAGTAAATGATCGATTTCAGTGTATATATCCTGAGTTATTGTTTCAGTAGTATTTATGCTTGTAAATTATATATATGGATTGTTTTGCGCTAAGTCTAAAGATTGTTTTGCAATAAATTAGAACTGAATTGCCCTTAGGACATTTTTGAATGTTTGAAATTAGGTTTTTCTTTTGATTGGGACTGTGAGTCAGTTTTTTTCTGAGACTGATTTAGGACAATTTTTTTTCTTTTACATTTATAGGGACTGTTTGTTGATTGATTTGAGGAATGTATTGTATTATATAAGTATAAAATTTAAGGCTAATACCCAAGCTCCATGTTTAAGTTTAGAAAAGAGCTGCTTAACACTTTTAACTTTTATTATTGAAGAAAGAACTGTAAATAATTTTTTTTGTTTTCAATTTCTGGAATTTGTTTATCTTATAGACGTTATTGATTTTAAAAAATGGTTCGATATCTGCTAATAACTTTCACTTTATTTTTTTATTGGGTTAAACTTTTTATTTAGTGCTGTATTAAATTCATAGTTGAATATTTTTATTTATTTTTGGTATATATATAAATTTTAAAGGTTTAAATAATAAATTCATTTAATATATATATCTCTTTTTTTTTTTCAAGATTATTTTGCGCTAAGTGTAAGGAATCTTTGGCGATAAATAAATACTAAATTGCCCTTAGGATTATTATAAATGTGGATTTTTCTTCTGATTGGGAATGTGAGTCAATTTTTTTTCTGGACCTTTTTTAAGACAATGAAGATTCTTTTACAGTTATAGGGACTGTTTGTTGATTGATATGAGGAATGTATTGCTTTATATGAGTATGTCTGAGTGCCATGTTTAGATTTAGAAAAGAGCTGCTTAAATCTTTTGAATTTTATAATTATGAAAGGACCAGTTAATAGTTTATTTTTCTTTTTACTTTTTAGAGTTTTTTAATCTTTTATAAGTTATTAATGTAAGAAAACGGTTTGATATCAGCTAAATTGGTTACTTTTATTTTTATTGGCTTGAACTTTTTATTAAGTGCTGTATTTTATTTATGGTTAAATATTAAATTTATTTTTTAGTTTTATAAGTATAACTTATTACTATTAGTTAATACTATGAATTAGTCTATTATTCTTTAATTTTCTATGAAGCAAAATAGCTTACTATTAGGCAATTATGTTAATTATATTCAAAATATGAGGTAATATAACCGATTTCTATTTTTTACATAATTAAGCTTTTTTTTAAATAATTTTTTTGTATACAATGGAACCAACTCTATGCATTAGGAAATATGAGGTCTGCATTACTTTGCCTACCACATTCATTTTAAGGTTAGCTATGCCCTAATGCTGAACCATATCTGTTGTCTAGATGCCATTGATTATGTTATAGTAAATGATTGTTTTCAGTGTATATATATCCTGAGTTATTGTTTCAGTAGTATTTATGTTTTGAAATTATATATATGGATTGTTTTGCGCTAAGTCTAAAGATTGTTTTGCAATAAATGAGAACTGAATTGCCCCTAGGATATTTTTGAAATGTCAGAAAGGCAATCACTATTTTAAATAATAAATTCATTTTATATTTGTATATATATATATATATGTTTTTTTTTTTTTCAAGATTATTTTGCGCTATGTGTAAGGATACTTTTGCGCTATGTATAAGGATACTATAGTCTTTGGGATTATTATAAATGTGGGTTTTTATTTTGATTGGGACTGTGAGTCAGTTTCTTTTCTAGCCTGTTTTTAAGACAATGAAGATTCTTTTTCAATTATAGGGACTGTTTGTTGATTGATGTAAGGAATCTATTGTATTATATAAGTATAAAATTTAATGGTTATGTCCATGCGCCATGTTTTAGTTTAGCAAAGGGCTGCTTAAAACTTTTTAACTTTATGATTGAGGAAAGAACAATAAATAATTTTTTTTTGTTTTTAGTTTCTAAAATTTGTTTATCTTATAGAAAATATTGATTTTAAAAAATAGTCCGATATCTGCTAAAAATTTTTTTTATTTTTTTTTGTTTTGTTAAACTTTTTATTTAGTGTTGTATTAAATTTATATTAGATTATTTTTATTTATTTTTAGTATATATATAAATTATATATATAAAGTTAAATAATAACTTTATTTTATATAATATATATATATATTTATTTTTTTTCAGGACTATTTTGTGCTAAGTGTAAGGTTTTTTTTGCGATAAATAGTTACTGATTTGCCCTTGGGAATATTTTAAATGTTTAAAATTGGGTTTTTATTCTAATTTGGACTATGAGTCAATTTTTTTTCGGGAATCTTTTTTAAGACAATGAAGATTCTTTTACAATTATAGGGACTGTTTGTTGTTTAATGTAAGGAATGTATTGTATTATATAAGTATAAAATTTAAGGCTAATACCCAAGCGCCATGTCTTAGTTTAGAAAAGGGCTGCTTAACACTTTTAAATTTTATACTTGAGGAAAAAACTGTAAATAATTTATTTTGTTTTCAATTTCTGGAATTTGTATATCTTTTAGAATTAATTGATTTTAAGAAATGGTTCGATATCTGCTAATAATTTTTACTTTATTTTTTATTGGGTTTAACTTTTTATTTAGTGCTGTATTAAATTTATAGTTGAATATTTATATTCATTTTTGTTATATATATAAATTTTATATATAAGTTTAAATAATAAATTCTTTTTATATATATATATATATATTTTTTTTAAGATTATTTTGCGCTAAGTGTAAGGATTCTTTTGCGATAAATAAATACTGAATTGCCCTTATTTTTTTAAATGTGATATTTTCTTCTGATTAAGACTGTGAGTCAATTTTTTTTACAGCCCTTTTTTAAGACAATGAAGATTCTTTTACAATTATAGGGACTGTTTGTTGATTGATATGAGGAATGTATTGCATTATAGTAAATGATTGTTTTCAGTGTATATATCCTGAGTTATTGTTTCTGTAGTATTTCTTCTTGTAAAGTATATATATGGATTGTTTAGCTTAAAGTCTAAAGATTGTTTTGCAATAAATAAGAATTGAATTGCCCTTAGGACATTTTTGAACGTTTGAAAGTTAGGTTTTTTCTTCTAATTGGGACAGTGAGTCAGTTTTTTTCTAAGACTGGTGTAGGACAATAAATATGCTTTTACATTTATAGGGACTGATTGTTGATTGATTTGAGGAACGTATTGTATTATATAAGTATAAAATTTAAGTCTAATACCCAAGCGCCATGTTTAAGTTTAGAAAAGGGCTGCTTAACACTTTTAACTTTTATGATTGAGGAAAGAACTGTAAATAATTTTTTTTGTTTTTAATTTCTGGAATTTGTTTATCTTATAAACGTTATTGATTTTCAAAAATGGTTCGATATCTGCTAATAACTTTCACTTTATTTTTTTATTGGGTTGAACCTTTTATTTAGTGCTGTATTAAATTCATAGTTGAATATTTTTATTTATTTTTGGTATATATATAAATTTTATATATAAGTTTAAATAATAAATTCATTTTATATATATATATATATATTTTTTTTTTCAAGATTTTTTTGCGCTAAGTGTAAGGAATCTTTTGCGATAAAGAAATACTAAATTGCCCTTAGGATTATTATAAATGTGGGTTTTTCTTCTGATTGGGAATGTGAGTCAATTTTTTTTCTGGACCTTTTTTAAGACAATGAAGATTCTTTTACAATTATAGGGACTGTTTGTTGATTGATATGAGGAATGTATTGCTTTATATAAGTATGTCTGAGTGCCATGTTTAGATTTAGAAAAGAGCTGCTTAAATCTTTTGAACTTTATAATTAAGAAATGACCAGTTAATCGTTTTTTTTTCTTTTTACTTTTTAGAGTTTTTTAATCTTTTATAAGTTATTAATGTAAGAAAATGGTTCGATATCAGCTAAATTGGTTACTTTTATTTTTATTGGCTTGAACTTTTTATTAAGTGCTGTATTATATTTATAGTTAAATATTAAATTTATTATTTTAGTTTTATAAGTATAACTTATTACTATTAGTTAATACTATGAATTAATCTATTATTCTTTAATGTTCTATGAAGCAAAATAGCTTACTATTAGGCAATTATGTTAATTATATTCAAAATATGAGGTAATATAACCGATTTCTATTTTTTACATAATTGAGCTTTTTTTTTAATTATTTTTTTGTATTCAATGGAACCAAATCTCTGCATTAGGAAATATGAGGTCTGCATTACTTTGCCTACCACATACGATTTAAGGTTATCTATGCCCTAATGCTGAACCAAATCTGTTGGCTAGATGCAATTGATTATGTTATAGTAGTTGATTGTTTTCAGTGTATATATATCCTGAGTTATTGTTTCAGTAGTATTTATGTTTTGAAATTATATATATGGATTGTTTTGCGCTAAGTCTAAAGATTGTTTTGCAATAAATGAGAACTGAATTGCCCCTAGGATATTTTTGAAATGTCAGAAGGGCAATTACTAATTTAAATAATAAATTCATTTTATATTTATATATATTTATATATGTTTTTTTTTTTTCAAGATTATTTTGCGCTAAGTGTAAGGATTCTTTTGCGATAAATAAATACTGCCTTTGGGATTATTATAAATGTGGGTTTTTATTTTCATTGGGACTGTGAGTCAGTTTCTTTTCTAGTCTGTTTTTAAGACAATGAAGATTCTTTTACAGTTATAGGGACTGTTTGTTGATTGATATGAGGAATGTATTGTATTATATAAGTATAAAATTTAATGGTTATGTCCATGCGCCATGTTTTAGTTTAGAATAGGGCTGCTTAAAACTTTTTAACTTTATGATTGAGAAAAGATCTGTAAATAATTTTTTTTGTTTTTAATTTCTGGAATTTGTTTATCTTATAGAAATAATTGATTTAAAAAAATGGTTCGATATCTGCTAATAACTTTTACTTTATTTTTTTATTGGGTTGAACTTTTTATTTAGTGCTGTATTAAATTCATAGTTGAATATTTTAATTTATTTTTGGTATATATATAAATTTTATATATAAGTTTAAATAATAAATTCATTTTATATATATATATATATATTTTTTATTAAGATTATTTTGGGCTAAGTGTAAGGATTCTTTTGCGATAAATAAATACTAAATTGCCTCTGGGATTATTATAACTGTGGGTTTTTATTTTGATTGGGACTGTGAGTCAAGTTTTTTTCTAGACTTTTTTTAAGACAATAAAGCTTATTTTACAATTATAGGGACTGTTTGTTAATTGATATGAGGAATGTATTGTATTATATAAGTATAAAATTTAAGGCTCATGTCTATGCGCCATGTTTTTGTTTAGAAATGGGCTGCTTAAAACTTTTTGACTTTATGATTGAGAAAAGAACTTTAAATAATTTTTTTTTGTTTTTATTTTCTAGAATTTGTTCATCTTATAGAATTTATTGATATTAAAAAATGGTCCGATTTCTGCTAAAAACTTTTACTTTTTTTTTTTATTTTGTTAAACTTTTTATTTAGTGTTGTATTAAATTCATATTTGATTATTTTCATTTATTTTTCGTATATATTTAAATTTTATATATTAAGTTAAATAATAACTTTATTTGATATAATATATATATATATATATATATATTTTTTTTTCAGTATTATTTTGTGCTAAGTATAAGGTTTTTTTTGCGATAAATACTTATTGAAATGCCCTTGGGAATATTTTAAATGTTTTAAATTGGGTTTTTAATCTGATTTGGACTATAAGTCAATTTTTTTTTGGGACCTTTTTCAAGAATATGAAGATTCTTTTACAATTATAGGGACTGTTTGTTAATTGATATGAGGTCTGTATTGCATTATATAAGTATGACTAAGTGCCATGTTTAGATTTAGAAAAGAGCTGCTTAAATCTTTTGATTTTTATAATTGAGAAAGGACCTGTTAAAAGTTTTTTTTTTCTTTTCAATTTTTAGAGTTTTTTAATCTTTTATAAGTTGTTGATGTAAGAAAATGGTTCGATATTAGCTAAAATGGATACTTTTATTTTTATTGGTTTGAACTTTTTATTAAGTGCTGTATTATATTTATAGCTAAATATTAAATTTATTTTTTAGTTTTATAAGTATAACTTATTAATATCAATTAATAGTATGAATTAGTCTATTATTGTTAAATAGTCTATGAAGCAAAGTAGCTTACTATTGGGCAATTGTATTAGTTATATTCAAAATAGAAGGTATTATAACTAATTTCTATATTTTACATATGTTAGCTTTTTTTTAAGTAATTTTTCTGTATAAAATATAAACAGCCCTCTGCATTAGGAAATATTAAGTCTGCAATACTTTGCCTACCACATACATTTTGAGGTTAGCTATGCCCTAATGCTGAACCAAGTCTGTTGACTAGAAGCAACTGATTATGTTATAGTAAATTTTTTTTTTCAGTGTATATCTCCAGAGTAATTGTTTCAGTAGTATTTATGCTTGTTAATTATATATATGGATTGTTTTGCGCAAAGTCTAATGTTTGTTTTGCAATAAATAAGAACTGAATTGCCCTTAGGACATTTTTGAACGTTTGAAAGTTAGGTTTTTCTTCTAATTAGGACTGTGAGTCAGTTTTTTTCTAAGACTGATTTAGGACAATAAATAATCTTTTACATTTATAGGGCCTGATTGTTGATTGATTTGAGGAATGTATTGTATTATATAAGTATAAATTTAAGGCTATTGCCCAAACACCATTTTTTAGTTTAGAAAAGGGCTGCTTAAAACTTTTAAACTATATGATCGAAGAAAGAACTGTAAATAATTTTTTTTTGTTTTAATTCTCTAAAATTTGTTCATCTTATTGAAATTATTGATTTTAAAAAATGGTTCGATATCTGCTAAAAACTTTTACTTTGTTTTTTATTGTGTTGAACTTTTTATTTAGTGCTGTATTAAATTTATAGTTGAATATTTTTATTTCTTTTTAATGAAGCTTATATTACAAATATAGGGACTGTTTGTTGATTGATATGAGAAATGTATTTTATTATATAAGTATAAAATTTTAGGTTCATGCCTATGCGCCATGTTTTTGTTTAGAAAAGGGCTGCTTAAAACTATTTTGATTGGGACTGTGAGTCAATTTTTTTTCTGGACATTTTTTAAGACAATAAAGATTCTTTTACAATTATAGGGACTGTTTGTTGAATCATATGAGGAATGTATTGCATTATATATGTATATATGTAATATGTATATGTGTATATATAATATGTGTATATATATATGTATATATATGTATATATATGTGTATATATATGTATATATATGTGTATATATATATATATGTGTATATATAATATGTATATATGTATATATGTATATATGTAAGTTCAAATTTAATGCCTAACTGCCATGTTTAGATTTAGAAAAGAGCTGCTTAAATCTTTTGAACTTTATAATTTAAAAAGGACCTGTTGATAATTTTTTTTTCTTTCTAATTTTTAGAATTTGTTAATCTATTGGAAGTTATTAATGTAAGGAAATGGTTCGATATCAGCTAAAATGGTTACTTTTATTTTTATTGGCTTGAACTTTTTATTAAATGCTGTATTATATTTATAGTTAAAAATTAAATTTATGTTTTTGTTTTTTAAGTATAACTTATTACTATTAGTTAATACCATGAATAAGTAAATATTGTTTAATGTTCTATGAAGCAAAATAGCTAACTATTAGGCAATTATATTAATTATATTCAAAATATGAGGTAATATAACAGATTTCTATTTTTTACATAAATAAACTTTTTTTTTAATAATTTTTTTGTATAAAATGAAACCAACCCTCTGCATTAGGAAATATGAGGTCTGCATTACTTCGCCTACCACATACATTTTTTGGTTAGCTATGCCCTAATGCTGAACCAAATCTGTTGGCTAGATGCAACTGATTATGTTATAGTAAATGATCGATTTCAGTGTATATATCCTGAGTTATTGTTTCAGTAGTATTTATGCTTGTTAATTATATATATGGATCGTTTTGCGCTAAGTCTAAAGATTGTTTTGCAATAAATAAGAACTGCATTGCCCTTAGGACATTTTCAAATGTTTAAAATTAGGTTTTACTTCTGATTGGGACTGTGAGTCAGTTTTTTTCTGAGACTGATTTTGGACAATATTTATTCTTTTACCTTTATAGGGACTGTTTGTTGATTGATTTAAGGAATATATTGTATTATATAAGTATAAAATTTAAGTCTAATACCCAAGCGCCATGTTTAAGTTTAGAAAAGGGCTGCTTAACACTTTTAACTTTTATGATTGAGGAAAGAACTGTAAATAATTTTTTTTGTTTTTAATTTCTGGAATTTGTTTATCTTATAAACGTTATTGATTTTCAAAAATGGTTCGATATCTGCTAATAACTTTCACTTTATTTTTTTATTGGGTTGAACCTTTTATTTAGTGCTGTATTAAATTCATAGTTGAATATTTTTATTTATTTTTGGTATATATATAAATTTTATATATAAGTTTAAATAATAAATTCATTTTATATATATATATATATATTTTTTTTTTTCAAGATTTTTTTGCGCTAAGTGTAAGGAATCTTTTGCGATAAAGAAATACTAAATTGCCCTTAGGATTATTATAAATGTGGGTTTTTCTTCTGATTGGGAATGTGAGTCAATTTTTTTTCTGGACCTTTTTTAAGACAATGAAGATTCTTTTACAATTATAGGGACTGTTTGTTGATTGATATGAGGAATGTATTGCTTTATATAAGTATGTCTGAGTGCCATGTTTAGATTTAGAAAAGAGCTGCTTAAATCTTTTGAACTTTATAATTAAGAAATGACCAGTTAATCGTTTTTTTTTCTTTTTACTTTTTAGAGTTTTTTAATCTTTTATAAGTTATTAATGTAAGAAAATGGTTCGATATCAGCTAAATTGGTTACTTTTATTTTTATTGGCTTGAACTTTTTATTAAGTGCTGTATTATATTTATAGTTAAATATTAAATTTATTATTTTAGTTTTATAAGTATAACTTATTACTATTAGTTAATACTATGAATTAATCTATTATTCTTTAATGTTCTATGAAGCAAAATAGCTTACTATTAGGCAATTATGTTAATTATATTCAAAATATGAGGTAATATAACCGATTTCTATTTTTTACATAATTGAGCTTTTTTTTTAATTATTTTTTTGTATTCAATGGAACCAAATCTCTGCATTAGGAAATATGAGGTCTGCATTACTTTGCCTACCACATACGATTTAAGGTTATCTATGCCCTAATGCTGAACCAAATCTGTTGGCTAGATGCAATTGATTATGTTATAGTAGTTGATTGTTTTCAGTGTATATATATCCTGAGTTATTGTTTCAGTAGTATTTATGTTTTGAAATTATATATATGGATTGTTTTGCGCTAAGTCTAAAGATTGTTTTGCAATAAATGAGAACTGAATTGCCCCTAGGATATTTTTGAAATGTCAGAAGGGCAATTACTAATTTAAATAATAAATTCATTTTATATTTATATATATTTATATATGTTTTTTTTTTTTCAAGATTTTTTTCAAGTTTGTTGATTGATATGAGGAATGTATTGTATTATATAAGTATAAAATTTAATGGTTATGTCCATGCGCCATGTTTTAGTTTAGAATAGGGCTGCTTAAAACTTTTTAACTTTATGATTGAGAAAAGATCTGTAAATAATTTTTTTTGTTTTTAATTTCTGGAATTTGTTTATCTTATAGAAATAATTGATTTAAAAAAATGGTTCGATATCTGCTAATAACTTTTACTTTATTTTTTTATTGGGTTGAACTTTTTATTTAGTGCTGTATTAAATTCATAGTTGAATATTTTAATTTATTTTTGGTATATATATAAATTTTATATATAAGTTTAAATAATAAATTCATTTTATATATATATATATATATTTTTTATTAAGATTATTTTGGGCTAAGTGTAAGGATTCTTTTGCGATAAATAAATACTAAATTGCCTCTGGGATTATTATAACTGTGGGTTTTTATTTTGATTGGGACTGTGAGTCAAGTTTTTTTCTAGACTTTTTTTAAGACAATAAAGCTTATTTTACAATTATAGGGACTGTTTGTTAATTGATATGAGGAATGTATTGTATTATATAAGTATAAAATTTAAGGCTCATGTCTATGCGCCATGTTTTTGTTTAGAAATGGGCTGCTTAAAACTTTTTGACTTTATGATTGAGAAAAGAACTTTAAATAATTTTTTTTTGTTTTTATTTTCTAGAATTTGTTCATCTTATAGAATTTATTGATATTAAAAAATGGTCCGATTTCTGCTAAAAACTTTTACTTTTTTTTTTTATTTTGTTAAACTTTTTATTTAGTGTTGTATTAAATTCATATTTGATTATTTTCATTTATTTTTCGTATATATTTAAATTTTATATATTAAGTTAAATAATAACTTTATTTGATATAATATATATATATATATATATATTTTTTTTTCAGTATTATTTTGTGCTAAGTATAAGGTTTTTTTTGCGATAAATACTTATTGAAATGCCCTTGGGAATATTTTAAATGTTTTAAATTGGGTTTTTAATCTGATTTGGACTATAAGTCAATTTTTTTTTGGGACCTTTTTCAAGAATATGAAGATTCTTTTACAATTATAGGGACTGTTTGTTAATTGATATGAGGTCTGTATTGCATTATATAAGTATGACTAAGTGCCATGTTTAGATTTAGAAAAGAGCTGCTTAAATCTTTTGATTTTTATAATTGAGAAAGGACCTGTTAAAAGTTTTTTTTTTCTTTTCAATTTTTAGAGTTTTTTAATCTTTTATAAGTTGTTGATGTAAGAAAATGGTTCGATATTAGCTAAAATGGATACTTTTATTTTTATTGGTTTGAACTTTTTATTAAGTGCTGTATTATATTTATAGCTAAATATTAAATTTATTTTTTAGTTTTATAAGTATAACTTATTAATATCAATTAATAGTATGAATTAGTCTATTATTGTTAAATAGTCTATGAAGCAAAGTAGCTTACTATTGGGCAATTGTATTAGTTATATTCAAAATAGAAGGTATTATAACTAATTTCTATATTTTACATATGTTAGCTTTTTTTTAAGTAATTTTTCTGTATAAAATATAAACAGCCCTCTGCATTAGGAAATATTAAGTCTGCAATACTTTGCCTACCACATACATTTTGAGGTTAGCTATGCCCTAATGCTGAACCAAGTCTGTTGACTAGAAGCAACTGATTATGTTATAGTAAATTTTTTTTTTCAGTGTATATCTCCAGAGTAATTGTTTCAGTAGTATTTATGCTTGTTAATTATATATATGGATTGTTTTGCGCAAAGTCTAATGTTTGTTTTGCAATAAATAAGAACTGAATTGCCCTTAGGACATTTTTGAACGTTTGAAAGTTAGGTTTTTCTTCTAATTAGGACTGTGAGTCAGTTTTTTTCTAAGACTGATTTAGGACAATAAATAATCTTTTACATTTATAGGGCCTGATTGTTGATTGATTTGAGGAATGTATTGTATTATATAAGTATAAATTTAAGGCTATTGCCCAAACACCATTTTTTAGTTTAGAAAAGGGCTGCTTAAAACTTTTAAACTATATGATCGAAGAAAGAACTGTAAATAATTTTTTTTTGTTTTAATTCTCTAAAATTTGTTCATCTTATTGAAATTATTGATTTTAAAAAATGGTTCGATATCTGCTAAAAACTTTTACTTTGTTTTTTATTGTGTTGAACTTTTTATTTAGTGCTGTATTAAATTTATAGTTGAATATTTTTATTTCTTTTTAATGAAGCTTATATTACAAATATAGGGACTGTTTGTTGATTGATATGAGAAATGTATTTTATTATATAAGTATAAAATTTTAGGTTCATGCCTATGCGCCATGTTTTTGTTTAGAAAAGGGCTGCTTAAAACTATTTTGATTGGGACTGTGAGTCAATTTTTTTTCTGGACATTTTTTAAGACAATAAAGATTCTTTTACAATTATAGGGACTGTTTGTTGAATCATATGAGGAATGTATTGCATTATATATGTATATATGTAATATGTATATGTGTATATATAATATGTGTATATATATATGTATATATATGTATATATATGTGTATATATATGTATATATATGTGTATATATATATATATGTGTATATATAATATGTATATATGTATATATGTATATATGTAAGTTCAAATTTAATGCCTAACTGCCATGTTTAGATTTAGAAAAGAGCTGCTTAAATCTTTTGAACTTTATAATTTAAAAAGGACCTGTTGATAATTTTTTTTTCTTTCTAATTTTTAGAATTTGTTAATCTATTGGAAGTTATTAATGTAAGGAAATGGTTCGATATCAGCTAAAATGGTTACTTTTATTTTTATTGGCTTGAACTTTTTATTAAATGCTGTATTATATTTATAGTTAAAAATTAAATTTATGTTTTTGTTTTTTAAGTATAACTTATTACTATTAGTTAATACCATGAATAAGTAAATATTGTTTAATGTTCTATGAAGCAAAATAGCTAACTATTAGGCAATTATATTAATTATATTCAAAATATGAGGTAATATAACAGATTTCTATTTTTTACATAAATAAACTTTTTTTTTAATAATTTTTTTGTATAAAATGAAACCAACCCTCTGCATTAGGAAATATGAGGTCTGCATTACTTCGCCTACCACATACATTTTTTGGTTAGCTATGCCCTAATGCTGAACCAAATCTGTTGGCTAGATGCAACTGATTATGTTATAGTAAATGATCGATTTCAGTGTATATATCCTGAGTTATTGTTTCAGTAGTATTTATGCTTGTTAATTATATATATGGATCGTTTTGCGCTAAGTCTAAAGATTGTTTTGCAATAAATAAGAACTGCATTGCCCTTAGGACATTTTCAAATGTTTAAAATTAGGTTTTACTTCTGATTGGGACTGTGAGTCAGTTTTTTTCTGAGACTGATTTTGGACAATATTTATTCTTTTACCTTTATAGGGACTGTTTGTTGATTGATTTAAGGAATATATTGTATTATATAAGTATAAAATTTAAGTCTAATACCCAAGCGCCATGTTTAAGTTTAGAAAAGGGCTGCTTAACACTTTTAACTTTTATGATTGAGGAAAGAACTGTAAATAATTTTTTTTGTTTTTAATTTCTGGAATTTGTTTATCTTATAAACGTTATTGATTTTCAAAAATGGTTCGATATCTGCTAATAACTTTCACTTTATTTTTTTATTGGGTTGAACCTTTTATTTAGTGCTGTATTAAATTCATAGTTGAATATTTTTATTTATTTTTGGTATATATATAAATTTTATATATAAGTTTAAATAATAAATTCATTTTATATATATATATATATATTTTTTTTTTTCAAGATTTTTTTGCGCTAAGTGTAAGGAATCTTTTGCGATAAAGAAATACTAAATTGCCCTTAGGATTATTATAAATGTGGGTTTTTCTTCTGATTGGGAATGTGAGTCAATTTTTTTTCTGGACCTTTTTTAAGACAATGAAGATTCTTTTACAATTATAGGGACTGTTTGTTGATTGATATGAGGAATGTATTGCTTTATATAAGTATGTCTGAGTGCCATGTTTAGATTTAGAAAAGAGCTGCTTAAATCTTTTGAACTTTATAATTAAGAAATGACCAGTTAATCGTTTTTTTTTCTTTTTACTTTTTAGAGTTTTTTAATCTTTTATAAGTTATTAATGTAAGAAAATGGTTCGATATCAGCTAAATTGGTTACTTTTATTTTTATTGGCTTGAACTTTTTATTAAGTGCTGTATTATATTTATAGTTAAATATTAAATTTATTATTTTAGTTTTATAAGTATAACTTATTACTATTAGTTAATACTATGAATTAATCTATTATTCTTTAATGTTCTATGAAGCAAAATAGCTTACTATTAGGCAATTATGTTAATTATATTCAAAATATGAGGTAATATAACCGATTTCTATTTTTTACATAATTGAGCTTTTTTTTTAATTATTTTTTTGTATTCAATGGAACCAAATCTCTGCATTAGGAAATATGAGGTCTGCATTACTTTGCCTACCACATACGATTTAAGGTTATCTATGCCCTAATGCTGAACCAAATCTGTTGGCTAGATGCAATTGATTATGTTATAGTAGTTGATTGTTTTCAGTGTATATATATCCTGAGTTATTGTTTCAGTAGTATTTATGTTTTGAAATTATATATATGGATTGTTTTGCGCTAAGTCTAAAGATTGTTTTGCAATAAATGAGAACTGAATTGCCCCTAGGATATTTTTGAAATGTCAGAAGGGCAATTACTAATTTAAATAATAAATTCATTTTATATTTATATATATTTATATATGTTTTTTTTTTTTCAAGATTATTTTGCGCTAAGTGTAAGGATTCTTTTGCGATAAATAAATACTGCCTTTGGGATTATTATAAATGTGGGTTTTTATTTTCATTGGGACTGTGAGTCAGTTTCTTTTCTAGTCTGTTTTTAAGACAATGAAGATTCTTTTACAGTTATAGGGACTGTTTGTTGATTGATATGAGGAATGTATTGTATTATATAAGTATAAAATTTAATGGTTATGTCCATGCGCCATGTTTTAGTTTAGAATAGGGCTGCTTAAAACTTTTTAACTTTATGATTGAGAAAAGATCTGTAAATAATTTTTTTTGTTTTTAATTTCTGGAATTTGTTTATCTTATAGAAATAATTGATTTAAAAAAATGGTTCGATATCTGCTAATAACTTTTACTTTATTTTTTTATTGGGTTGAACTTTTTATTTAGTGCTGTATTAAATTCATAGTTGAATATTTTAATTTATTTTTGGTATATATATAAATTTTATATATAAGTTTAAATAATAAATTCATTTTATATATATATATATATATTTTTTATTAAGATTATTTTGGGCTAAGTGTAAGGATTCTTTTGCGATAAATAAATACTAAATTGCCTCTGGGATTATTATAACTGTGGGTTTTTATTTTGATTGGGACTGTGAGTCAAGTTTTTTTCTAGACTTTTTTTAAGACAATAAAGCTTATTTTACAATTATAGGGACTGTTTGTTAATTGATATGAGGAATGTATTGTATTATATAAGTATAAAATTTAAGGCTCATGTCTATGCGCCATGTTTTTGTTTAGAAATGGGCTGCTTAAAACTTTTTGACTTTATGATTGAGAAAAGAACTTTAAATAATTTTTTTTTGTTTTTATTTTCTAGAATTTGTTCATCTTATAGAATTTATTGATATTAAAAAATGGTCCGATTTCTGCTAAAAACTTTTACTTTTTTTTTTTATTTTGTTAAACTTTTTATTTAGTGTTGTATTAAATTCATATTTGATTATTTTCATTTATTTTTCGTATATATTTAAATTTTATATATTAAGTTAAATAATAACTTTATTTGATATAATATATATATATATATATATATATTTTTTTTTCAGTATTATTTTGTGCTAAGTATAAGGTTTTTTTTGCGATAAATACTTATTGAAATGCCCTTGGGAATATTTTAAATGTTTTAAATTGGGTTTTTAATCTGATTTGGACTATAAGTCAATTTTTTTTTGGGACCTTTTTCAAGAATATGAAGATTCTTTTACAATTATAGGGACTGTTTGTTAATTGATATGAGGTCTGTATTGCATTATATAAGTATGACTAAGTGCCATGTTTAGATTTAGAAAAGAGCTGCTTAAATCTTTTGATTTTTATAATTGAGAAAGGACCTGTTAAAAGTTTTTTTTTTCTTTTCAATTTTTAGAGTTTTTTAATCTTTTATAAGTTGTTGATGTAAGAAAATGGTTCGATATTAGCTAAAATGGATACTTTTATTTTTATTGGTTTGAACTTTTTATTAAGTGCTGTATTATATTTATAGCTAAATATTAAATTTATTTTTTAGTTTTATAAGTATAACTTATTAATATCAATTAATAGTATGAATTAGTCTATTATTGTTAAATAGTCTATGAAGCAAAGTAGCTTACTATTGGGCAATTGTATTAGTTATATTCAAAATAGAAGGTATTATAACTAATTTCTATATTTTACATATGGTAGCTTTTTTTTAAGTAATTTTTCTGTATAAAATATAAACAGCCCTCTGCATTAGGAAATATTAAGTCTGCAATACTTTGCCTACCACATACATTTTGAGGTTAGCTATGCCCTAATGCTGAACCAAGTCTGTTGACTAGAAGCAACTGATTATGTTATAGTAAATTTTTTTTTTCAGTGTATATCTCCAGAGTTATTGTTTCAGTAGTATTTATGCTTGTTAATTATATATATGGATTGTTTTGCGCAAAGTCTAATGTTTGTTTTGCAATAAATAAGAACTGAATTGCCCTTAGGACATTTTTGAACGTTTGAAAGTTAGGTTTTTCTTCTAATTAGGACTGTGAGTCAGTTTTTTTCTAAGACTGATTTAGGACAATAAATAATCTTTTACATTTATAGGGCCTGATTGTTGATTGATTTGAGGAATGTATTGTATTATATAAGTATAAATTTAAGGCTATTGCCCAAACACCATTTTTTAGTTTAGAAAAGGGCTGCTTAAAACTTTTAAACTATATGATCGAAGAAAGAACTGTAAATAATTTTTTTTTGTTTTAATTCTCTAAAATTTGTTCATCTTATTGAAATTATTGATTTTAAAAAATGGTTCGATATCTGCTAAAAACTTTTACTTTGTTTTTTATTGTGTTGAACTTTTTATTTAGTGCTGTATTAAATTTATAGTTGAATATTTTTATTTCTTTTTAATGAAGCTTATATTACAAATATAGGGACTGTTTGTTGATTGATATGAGAAATGTATTTTATTATATAAGTATAAAATTTTAGGTTCATGCCTATGCGCCATGTTTTTGTTTAGAAAAGGGCTGCTTAAAACTATTTTGATTGGGACTGTGAGTCAATTTTTTTTCTGGACATTTTTTAAGACAATAAAGATTCTTTTACAATTATAGGGACTGTTTGTTGAATCATATGAGGAATGTATTGCATTATATATGTATATATGTAATATGTATATGTGTATATATAATATGTGTATATATATATGTATATATATGTATATATATGTGTATATATATGTATATATATGTGTATATATATATATATGTGTATATATAATATGTATATATGTATATATGTATATATGTAAGTTCAAATTTAATGCCTAACTGCCATGTTTAGATTTAGAAAAGAGCTGCTTAAATCTTTTGAACTTTATAATTTAAAAAGGACCTGTTGATAATTTTTTTTTCTTTCTAATTTTTAGAATTTGTTAATCTATTGGAAGTTATTAATGTAAGGAAATGGTTCGATATCAGCTAAAATGGTTACTTTTATTTTTATTGGCTTGAACTTTTTATTAAATGCTGTATTATATTTATAGTTAAAAATTAAATTTATGTTTTTGTTTTTTAAGTATAACTTATTACTATTAGTTAATACCATGAATAAGTAAATATTGTTTAATGTTCTATGAAGCAAAATAGCTAACTATTAGGCAATTATATTAATTATATTCAAAATATGAGGTAATATAACAGATTTCTATTTTTTACATAAATAAACTTTTTTTTTAATAATTTTTTTGTATAAAATGAAACCAACCCTCTGCATTAGGAAATATGAGGTCTGCATTACTTCGCCTACCACATACATTTTTTGGTTAGCTATGCCCTAATGCTGAACCAAATCTGTTGGCTAGATGCAACTGATTATGTTATAGTAAATGATCGATTTCAGTGTATATATCCTGAGTTATTGTTTCAGTAGTATTTATGCTTGTTAATTATATATATGGATCGTTTTGCGCTAAGTCTAAAGATTGTTTTGCAATAAATAAGAACTGCATTGCCCTTAGGACATTTTCAAATGTTTAAAATTAGGTTTTACTTCTGATTGGGACTGTGAGTCAGTTTTTTTCTGAGACTGATTTTGGACAATATTTATTCTTTTACCTTTATAGGGACTGTTTGTTGATTGATTTAAGGAATATATTGTATTATATAAGTATAAAATTTAAGTCTAATACCCAAGCGCCATGTTTAAGTTTAGAAAAGGGCTGCTTAACACTTTTAACTTTTATGATTGAGGAAAGAACTGTAAATAATTTTTTTTGTTTTTAATTTCTGGAATTTGTTTATCTTATAAACGTTATTGATTTTCAAAAATGATTCGATATCTGCTAATAACTTTCACTTTATTTTTTTATTGGGTTGAACCTTTTATTTAGTGCTGTATTAAATTCATAGTTGAATATTTTTATTTATTTTTGGTATATATATAAATTTTATATATAAGTTTAAATAATAAATTTATTTTATATATATATATTTTTTTTTTTTTTTTAAGATTTTTTTGCGCTAAGTGTAAGGAATCTTTTGCGATAAAGAAATACTAAATTGCCCTTAGGATTATTATAAATGTGGGTTTTTCTTCTGATTGGGAATGTGAGTCAATTTTTTTTCTGGACCTTTTTTAAGACAATGAAGATTCTTTTACAATTATAGGGACTGTTTGTTGATTGATATGAGGAATGTATTGCTTTATATAAGTATGTCTGAGTGCCATGTTTAGATTTAGAAAAGAGCTGCTTAAATCTTTTGAACTTTATAATTAAGAAATGACCAGTTAATCGTTTTTTTTTCTTTTTACTTTTTAGAGTTTTTTAATCTTTTATAAGTTATTAATGTAAGAAAATGGTTCGATATCAGCTAAATTGGTTACTTTTATTTTTATTGGCTTGAACTTTTTATTAAGTGCTGTATTATATTTATAGTTAAATATTAAATTTATTATTTTAGTTTTATAAGTATAACTTATTACAATTAGTTAATACTATGAATTAGTCTATTATTCTTTAATGTTCTATGAAGCAAAATAGCTTACTATTAGGCAATTATGTTAATTATATTCAAAATATGAGGTAATATAACCGATTTCTATTTTTTACATAATTAAGCTTTTTTTTTAATTATTTTTTTGTATTCAATGGAACCAAATCTCTGCATTAGGAAATATGAGGTCTGCATTACTTTGCCTACCACATACATTTTAAGGTTATCTATGCCCTAATGCTGAACCAAATCTGTTGGCTAGATGCAATTGATTATGTTATAGTAGTTGATTGTTTTCAGTGTATATATATCCTGAGTTATTGTTTCAGTAGTATTTATGTTTTGAAATTATATATATGGATTGTTTTGCGCTAAGTCTAAAGATTGTTTTGCAATAAATGAGAACTGAATTGCCCCTAGGATATTTTTGAAATGTCAGAAGGGCAATTACTAATTTAAATAATCAATTCATTTTATATTTATATATATTTATATATGTTTTTTTTTTTTCAAGATTATTTTGCGCTAAGTGTAAGGATTCTTTTGCGATAAATAAATACTGCCTTTGGGATTATTATAAATGTGGGTTTTTATTTTGATTGGGACTGTGAGTCAGTTTCTTTTCTAGCCTGTTTTTAGGATAATGAAGATTCTTTTACAATTATCGGCACTGTTTGTTGATTGATATGAGGAATGTATTGTATTATATAAGTATAATATTTAATGGTTATGCCCATGCGCCATGTTTTAGTTTAGAATAGGGCTGCTTAAAACTTTTCAACTTTATGATTGAAGAAAGAACTATAAATAATTTTTTTTTGTTTTTAGTTTCTAGAATTTGTTTATCTTATAGAAATTATTGATTTTAAAAAATGGTCCGATATCTGCTAAAAACTTTATTTATTTTTTTTGTTTTGTTGAACTTTTTATTTAGTGTTGTATCAAATTCATATTTGATTATTTTTATTTTCTTTTGGTATATATATAAGTTATATATATTAAGTTAAATAATAACTTTATTTTATATAATATATATTTTTTTTCAGGACTATTTTGTGCTAAGTGTAAGGTTTTTTTTGCGATAAATAGTTACTGAATTGCCCTTGGGAATATTTTAAATGTTTAAAATTGGGTTTTTATTCTGATTTGGACTATGAGTCAGTTTTTTTTCGGGAATCTTTTTTAAGACAATGAAGATTCTTTTACAATTATAGGGACTGTTTGTTGATTGATGTGAGGAATGTATTGTATTATATAAGTATAAAATTTAATGCTAATGCACAAGCGCCATGTCTTAGTTTAGAAAAGGGGAGCTTAACACTTTTAAATTTTATACTTGAGGAAAGAACTGTAAATAATTTTTTTTGTTTTCATTTTCTGGAATTTGTTTATCTTTTAGAAGTTATTGATTTTAAAAAATAATTTGATATCTGCTA
>NC_061157.1:26969634-27239634 GCF_022113875.1 Hydra vulgaris | reverse complement strand
GTTTTGTTGATAGATATGGAAGTAATGGTTTCAATTGGCTATTACAGCAGCACAATGCAAGGAAAACCATGGAGAAGAGTGAAGCTTGACCTGAAATCGTGGAAAGGGAATAAAGGATTACATGCCAGCCTGAATCCACAAAGTTATGTAAGAAGCACATTTGTCAATAGGAAGACGAAAGATTTTTACCCTTGGGCTATCACGAAAAAATTCACGGAAAGAGTCCTAGTCAGCTTTAAAGTAGTTGTAAGATATACAATGATAAGGGGATTCTGATGATAAAGAAGAATGAGATAATAGTTTTAGAGAGACCAAACCATGATTGGATGCACCTAAGTGTGAGTGTGGAGCAACTGAGCACTGACTAGGTCAGAAACAAGACATAAGTTGAGTAGAGAAGGTAAATGATTTGGGTTATCTGGTAAGCGAGTTGGAAAGTTGACTATTTGAGTTAGGGATTGAGAGAGGCAAAAGTTGTGGGCCTTAATGCCTGCATAGTCACTGACACTAGAGCCAAGCCATTCAGTGTGATGAACATTGAAGTCACCGACAACAACAGTATTGGCTGATGAATTATATTAATTATATTTAAACTATGAGGTAAAATAACCGATTTCCATTTTTTACATAAATCAGCTTTTTTCTTTTTAAAATTATATTTGTAAGAAATGGAACCAACCCTCCGAATTAGGAAAAATGAGGTCAGCATTACTTTGCTGCCACATATATTATTAGGTTAGAAATGCCCTAATGCTGAACCAATTCCGTTGGCTAGATCCAACTAATTATGTTATAGTAAATAATTGGCTTCAGTGTATATATCCTGAGTTATTGTTTAAGTAGTATTTATGCTTGAAAGATATATATATATATATATATATGGATTGTTTTGCGCTAATATATAGATTGTTTTGCGATAAATGAGGACTGAATTGCCCCTGGGACATTTTTAAACGTTTGAATTTGGGTTTTTATTCTGATTGGGACTATGAGTCAATTTTTTTCTGGGACTGATTTAGGACAATAAAGATTCTTTCACATTTATAGGGACTGTTTGTTGATTAATATGAGGAATGTCTTGCATTATATAAATATAAATTTTAAGCTAAAGCCCAAGCGCCAAGTTTTGATTTAGAAAAGGGCTGCTTAAATCTTTTAAACTTTATGATCGAGGAAAGAACTGAGAATAATTTTTTTTGTTTTTAATTTCTAGAATTTGTTTATCTTTTGGAAATTATTGATTTAAAAAAATGGTTTGATATCTGCTAAAAACTTTTACTTTATTTTTTTATTAGGTTTAATTTTTTATTTAGTGCTGTATTAGTAGTAGTAGTAGTAGTAGTAGTAGTAGTAGTAGTAGTAGTAGTAGTAGTAGTAGTAGTAGTAGTAGTAGTAGTAGTAGTAGTAGTAGTAGTAGTAGTAGTAGTAGTAGTAGTAGTAGTAGTAGTGGTAGTAGTAGTAGTAGTAGTAGTAGTAGTAGTAGTAGTAGTAGTATATATTTGTTACAACAAATGTAAAGACAAATGACAGAATACAAATGTAGATTGTCAAATCATAGATAACATTTGTGAAGCTCATAATGCAACTTCCATCAAAGGGAATTGCAAGCTGTTGTAACTTTGAAGCCTATCAAGTCTCGCTTTAAAGCTGTTGACAGATGAAGAGTAGACTACATTATCTGGCAAGCTGTTCTATGTGTTGGCAATTCGGTTATTAAAAAAATTAAATTGAGTTATATTGTTCCTGGTGAAATCTCTCTCTGTGGTTAGCTCTCGGCAGAATTGTAATAGGAGGAAAATGCCAGTTAATTAAGTCAATGTTTTTCTCAATTTTAAATTTCTGAATGAGGTCACCTCATTTACGGCGGTCAATTAGAGATGTGAGACCAAGTTTTTCACATCTAGACTGATAGTTTAAATCTTTCAATTTGTGCGGTATCTTTGTGGCTCTGTGTTGTATTTTCTCAATAACTTGCTTGTCTTTAACCAAATGAGGGTTCCAAGCTGAGGTAGCAAATTCAAGTAGAGGACGGACATAGGTGGAGTATAGTTGTTTCCACAGAGAAGCATCACGACAATGGGAGGTATGTTTTAAAATACCAAGCATTTGGTTTGCTTTACATGATGCGATGATGGATTGGCTTTCCACTTTAAGATCATTAGTAATTTGGATTCCCAAGTCATGTTCAGAGGTGGTTTTTTCCAAATTTGTTTGCGTCACTATCGAATTAGAGCCAGTTCCTTCCATTGAGTACTCGAAGGGAATTGAATTTTTTTGACTAAAGTGCATGACTTTGCGTTTTTTTACGTTTAACTCCATGAGCGAAGACTTGCTCCAAAGAACAATTTCATCAATGTCTGATTGCAGTTGAAGCTGAGCTGCAAGTGTATTGACAACGCTGAGGATTTTAGTGTCATCAGCATAGATTTTACAAATGTTTTTTTTGCTTAAGACATCTGGTAGGTCATTGATGTAAATGACAAATAAAACTGGACTCAAGACTGAACCTTGCGGAACACCACTAGTCACTGGTAACCAATTCGACTGAGTGTTACCAAGGATAACTCGTTAAGATCTGTTGGTTAGGAAAGCTTTAATCCAATTAAGAAGATTTCCTTTGATTCCATACATTTTTAGTTTATAGAGCAACCGTTGATGTGGTACTTTGTCAAATGCTTTGGCAAAATCCAGGAATACGACATCAACTGGTAGTTTTCTGGCCATGTTCGCGGTCAAAAAGTTCATTGTTTCAAGCAGATTTGTGACGCATGCCTTTTTCTCTACAAAGCCATGTTGACAATTTGAAAGAAGGCTGTTCAATCTTAGATGCATCATGTTCGCTTTTTTGACAAGTTTCTCCATTATTTTATATGGGATTGAGGTAAGGGAGACTGGTCTGTAGTTTGCTGGATCGATTCGAGAGCCTTTCTTGAACAAAGGCATTACATTTGCTTTAGACCACGTGCTTGGAATTTCACCATTGTCAAATGACTTTTGAAAGATAAGGGTAAGTGGAGTAGTCATGGAAGTAGAACACGAGCGTAGGACATAAGGACTGACGCTGTCTACACCAAGCGATTTGGATGGATCAAGAGATGAGAGCTCCAGGAGAGTAGCCTGAGAGTCAAATGTTATGCTGTTGATGATTGAGTTGGTTCGACAACTAAAGAAAGGAAGATTGTCATCAGATAGCTCTTTGCTGAAAACTGATTGAAATTGATTGTTAAGTGAGTTGGCTATTGTAACTTTGTCAGAGCTAATAATCTCACTGAAACTGGTAACCTGCATTGATGAGATCTGATTTATTACAGAGTGCTTACTATTTATGTATGAAAAAAGTCTTTTTGGGTTGCGCTTATCATTGGCCAGAGCAAGTTCGAAGGATTTCAGAGAAGAACGACTTAATTTTTTGACAAACTTTCTTGTTTGATTATATTCATGGACCAGGGATACAATTTTCCATTTTGAGCTGACATTGAGGGCCCATAGTGACTTTTTAAGACGAATCAGAGATAAAAGTTCTTTTGTCATCCATGGTTGTTTTTTGCGTTATGGTTTGTTTGGCATACATGGGATAAATCAAAGACAGCATTCATTGTATTTGTTGAGCCAAAACTGGTAACATTGTTCCACGTTTAAGTTTTTAAAGACAGATGACCAGTCAATTTTGTTGAATTCTTCATTGATTTTTTTGTAGTTGCCAAGCTTGTAAATGAATTTAGAGCTGTTGAAATGTGACGATTTGTCACTAGAAGCCAGTTTGTATTGCCAAGTGATGGAGCAATGATACTGTTCAGGCAAGCCGAGTGGAGGATCGGTGTTGATTTCATTAGCACGATCAGAAGAGTCGCAAATGATAAGATCGAGAGTTTTTGTCATCGGATGATGAGCAAGTTTGAAAGTTGGGACAGTGATGATTTGATGTAGATAAAGATCTTGAACAAGAGAAATAAACAATGAACTGAGACCATATTGGTAGAGGAGATAACAGAATTGAAAGTTCAAGTAATCTCTGGGAAATTGAAGTCACCAGCAATAATGATGCCATTGTATTTTTTGGTTAATATTGCTGTTTTGGCATAAAAGATAGCATTGGAAATTTCAGAGAAATTTTTCCATTTTTCTGGTTTTGGTACCAGAAAAATGGAAGCCTGTAAATACAGCCTAAAAGCAGAGTTTTGTTTGGAAGCTTTAGTTCAATCCACAGTTGTTCTGAATAGTAGCAAATGAAATCTTTGTATAGTTGGAAATCTTCAAGTTGGTTTGAGACAAGCTTGTTGTTTATGTAGATGGCTACACCTCCTCCATTTCGGTTGAGACGGTCTGATCGATAGAGGTTATAGTTTAAAAGACTGGGAGTTGATTTTTCAGTAAACCATGTTTCAGTGATAAAAATAATATCAAAGAAATTGGTTTCTGCAAGTAAGGAGAGTTCAATCAGTTTTGATGGATTAAGAGATGTGGCATTAGTGTAGAAGCAGGAGAGATAAGGTAAATGAGTTGAAGAGTTTGCAGCATTGAGGGAGATTGAACTAGAATAATGCTATTAAATTCATAGTTAAATAATATATTTATTTTTTAGTTATTTAAGTATAACTTATTACTATCAAATAATACTATGAGTTAGTCTATTATTGTTTAATAGTCTATGAAGCAAAATAGCATACTAATAGGCAATTATATTAATTATATTTAAATTATGAGGTAAAATAACCTATTTCCATTATTTACTTAAATAAGCTTCTTTTTTTTTAATATTTTATTAGAGCAACTGTGGCGCAGTGGTTAGAGTTTTGGCTCAGTAACCCAGAGGTTCGTGGTTCGACGCCGGCTCTAGCCCAACTATGCGACATTGTTAAGGAAGGAGGCGTGAACTTCTAGTTAAATACCTTTCCGCGGTGCTCCGTGATAAGACCGTAAAGACTTCTGGGAGCACGTAAAATAACTTAAAAAAATAAAATAAAGGACGCTCATGAAATAAATGTGAAAGAACAAATACTTCTTTTTTTCAAGTGGTTCAGTGATAAAAATAATATCAAAGAAATTAGTTTCTGCAAGTAAGGAGAGTTCAATCAGTTTTGATGGATTAAGAGAGGTGGCATTAATGTAGAAGCAGGAGAGATAAGGCAAAGATGCTCATGAAATAAATGTGAAAGAACAAATATTTCTTTTTTTCAAGTGGTTGTATTAAATCATTTTTATTTGTGATTGTAAGTTGTTTACAGTTTATAAAAATGTTTCTGTTTTTTAATTTAACATAAATTGAGTTTGAAGAATGGCAAAATAGTAAGAGGACAATAAAGATTTTTTTACAGTTATAGGGACTGTTTGTTGATTGATATAAGTATTGTATTGCATTATATAAGTATAAAATTTAAAGCTAATGCCCAAGCGCCAAGTTTTGATTTAGAAAAGGGCTGCCTAAAAGTTTTAAACTTTATGATCTAGAGAAGAGCTGTGAATATTTTTTTGTTTTGTTTTTAATTTTTAGAATTTTTTCATTTTTTGGAAATTATTGATTGATTATTTTGATATTATTGATATTATTGATAAATTATTGATTTTTTGGAAATTATTAGTTTTGGATATTATTGATAAAAAAATAGCTTAATATCTGGTAAAAACTTTTACTTTTTTTTTTATTGAATTGAAATTGATGTTTAGTGCTGAATTAAATTCATAGTTAAATAATATATTTATTTATTGGTTATTTAAGTATATCTTATTACGATCAATAAATACTATTTAATAGTCTATTATTGTTTAATAGTCTATGAGGCAAAATAGCATACTATAAGGCAATTATATTAATTAAATTTAAATTGTGATGTAAAATAAATGTGTTCATTATTTACTAAGGGTAGGCTTTTTTTTAATATTGTATTTGTATGAGATGCAACCAAACCTTGAAATTAGGACAAATGAGGTCGCCATTAGTTTGCTGACCTCAAACACTTTTATGCTCTCATTGATGAATGTTGACCTTAACCCGAGTGCTGGATGCAACTGAATATTTTGTACTGATTGATCAGCTTCAGTTCATATATCCTATTGTTTAAGTAGTAGTTTCGCTTGATATATATTATGGCAACAAATAAAGTTTTAGGGTTAGGGCAAAAAAATAAATTTATTGCAAAAAAATAATCTTGTTTTTTTTAATTGCTTTTTTACTGAAAATGGTTGATTAAAGTCTGCATTTTAAAAGTCATGAACACTAGTATATAAAGGATGCTCATGAAATAAATGTGAAAGATCCAATACTACTTTTTTTATTTCAGTGGTTGTATTAATTTTTTTTTTTTTTTTTTTTTTTTTAATTATATTTTTTAATTTTTCAATTATACTTAAATTGAGTTTAAAGAAGGAAAAAATAAGAAGTAGTTAGAGAAAAAGTTATACACAAATATTTTGAAAATTAAAGTTAAAATACAATAGCAAAAGAGTAGCAAGTACATCTCTACACTGTTTGTTGTGTTATTTAACTCAACTAACAACATCTGTCTTTATATTCCTAAATATATATAACTGCTCCTATTATATTGCTAAATATATTTTTTTTTTAGTAGTTTTTCTTCTTTCACATTTATTTTATGTACATGCTTTATAAGCACTGTGCAGACAATATGCAGTTTGCTAGCATAAGTATGTGTGTTTGTTGTGTATATATATATATGCGACAAATGATGAATTTATTGAGACTGAAACATTTTCTGAGTTATTGTTTAAGTAGTATTTATGCTTGAAAGATATATATTATGGCAACAAAAAAAGTCTTTATAGCAAAAAAAAAATCTTGTTTTTTTAGTTGCTTTTGTACTGAAAAGTGCTTAAATAAAGTCATTTTAAAAGTCATGTATATAAAGGGTGCTTGTGAAATAAATGTGAAAGAAAAAGTACATCTTTTTTTTTTTAGTGCTTGTATTAATATTTTAGTTTTGAATTTATTTTGTTTTCAGTTTTAAAAAAATGGTGTTGTTTTTCAATTTAACTTAAATTGAGTTTCAAGAATGACAAAATAAGAAGAGGTTAGAGAAATAGTTATCCACAAATGTTTTGAAAATTTAAAGCTACAATACAATAGCAAAAGAGTTGGAAGTCTACACTGTTAGTTGTGTTATTCAACACAACTAACAACTGCTGCCTAATATATTGCTATATATTGTGGAAAAGTAGATACGAAATTTAAATAATTAAATATGATAAGTTTGCGGTAAAAAATCAGCACTCTATATTTATAAGACCTCAATTTTTAGTAAAATATATGTTAAAGAGTGTTTAGAAAAATGTCCTTTCCCTCTTATCAAATCACATAGTAGTTGACATGTGTTTTGACCTGATTAAGTTTTAAGTCATTATTGTAAACTGGCTATGGAATTGTGTATACAAAATGACTTGTGCACAAGCTATTGGGTACCACTAAAGCAAAAACTCAAATTTTTTTTTTAGATACCCACATAAATAGATTGATATTTTTGAAAATATTTTTCCTATAATAATGTTATTAAATTTTTATATCGTTTTAAATTAAAATTGACAAGTAACTTTTTTTTTGTAGTTTTTCTACTTTATTTATTTATTTTTTTTTAGATGCTTTATTAGCACTGTGCAGACCATATGCAGTGTGCTTGCATTAGTATGTGTGTGTGTTTGTGTGTGATAGAATTGAAATTTGTCATTTTAAGAATTTTTTTTCATCTTTTCAAATACAAATACATAAATTATTTTATATATATATATATATATATATATATATATATATATATATATATATATATATATATATCTGTGTGTGTGTAGATTTTCAAGTCTAGTTTTTAAAAATCTGTCTTTCATACATGATTCTTGTCCTAATTTGAACAAAACTAAAGTTTTTCATTAAGTTCGGTAATAAAAGTTCGACGTTTTTTCTAGTTATTATTGTTTCTGGATCCTTAATTAGTTCTATTGCTTTTTCCCTCAACTCTTGTTTCTGTGTTTCTGTCCATTTAACTCGAGATTTTACACTGCTTTTTTTGTCTTCAATGTGCTCCTAAACAATAAATACTTTTGATTTACAACTAGTTAAGGAAAAAGGTCTTATTTTACTATTTTTTTTATATGAGCAAATTACCTTTTTTTTTAATGATCTTATTTTATCATAAATTTGTTTTGGTGATGCATTCACAGCTTTCAAAATATCTTGCATTGGACTCTGATTCGTTTGTAAAAGATTTGTTTCTTCTGTAGACCATTTTTTTCTTGGTGTGTTATTTGTTGTTTTTAAAGGTGAAGATTTTAAAATATCACTGGGCATCATGACTGAGTGAAACATTTTTCTTACTTCTTTACTACCTTTTAATGCTGCTTTTCTTTTATCTATTATTTCATAATGTTCATCAGCTGTTTCTTTAGTGTGACTCATAAGTGCAGCTACTTCTTTTTGGTATACGCTTCCTTGTATACGAACACCTGTAGATGCTGATCTTCTAAATGCTCCAGCTGTCAAGTTTTTTATAGGTGCTTTGTTTTCAAAATTCCCACAGTTTTTCCATAAATTATGTAATCGTTTACTAACATCTCCAGATGATAGTTTATTTCCTTTCCAACTTAAGAAAATGTTGTTTGATTTTTGTTGGTCTAACATTATACGAACTTTTTCCACAAAGGTTTTTAGTTTCAAAAATTCTTTTTGATTTAAAATAATTCGAGCTGATCCATGATGTAAAAGAGTTTTATGCTCCCACACTTCTATTTCAAAATGTTCATTGTCAAGTTGCTTAGCTTTTTTGTATTCGTTTAGCTTCATATTGATTGAAGCGCCTGGTCTTTGTGCGCATCCTAATGCTATAATTGCAAGTAGATGATCCCTCATTATGCAATAATCAGTGCTATTGAGTGATGTATTTATACCAATCTTTTCTTTTTGTTCAAAAAGATCTTCTGCCATTTTAAAAATGCTGCTTTTCTCGTATTTCTCCACTTGCTCTTTATCAATAAGCATTTCCATGTCATCAGCCTTACGTTGGTGACTATATATTTGAGCTTTTTTTGTATAAATCCGAATCCATTGCTTAAGTTGAGATTCAGCATTTGTTAATAGTTTCATATCAACTTTATAATCTTCGTCTTGCCGCATAAGATATTGGCAAAAACATCTAAACGAAGAGAGATATTTTCTTATAGATCCTGCTTTAGTTATCTTTTTTTTGCAATACTCCTGGATGTACTTCTTTTCTAAAGTAGCCAAATTTTTATCAAATGCAATGCTAATATCCTCATATGCACCTACTTCTATCAAAATTCGTCTCACATCTCGAACAATTTCAGTAACTGAGTTTTGTTTGCATCCACGGTTGGAGCCAGTCATAAAATTAAAAAATAGGTTAAGTAGATTTTCCACATAGTTGGATAAAGTTTTTTCTTTAATATCATCACGCAGAGGTATTGCATATTCTTCATCAGAAGAGGTTTCTGTATTTTTACTATCTGATAATGACTCTTCATCATTTATTGATGACTCATATGTTAGCTCCTTAATAAAACTTTTATGTTCAATTTTTATAAATGGATTTAGCTTCTTTGTTTTGTTCAATGTAAAATCAGTTGGTAAATGTCCATATAGTTTTTTTGGAGAAGTCAGAATATTTTTTGGCATTAGTTCTGTAGAAATTTTCTTTGCTGAATTTAAGAGATTAAAGTATTCTTCACCTTTTTGAATCTAAAAATTATTCAAACAAAAATTGTTAAGAAATCTTTTGGTATGTATAGTATGTATATGATAATTAAAATGAATCGTGAATCATTTTAAACTATTATTTTTTAAATTAACATATTAAATCCTTTACGCGTATAATTGAAAAGTTGTAATAAAAAAGGTTAAGATGAAACGTGGTAATAAAGTAGAGTATGGTGGAATATTTTGTTATTTAGATAACCCAACTCTGAATGAAAATTAAATGAGATATTACCTTATGAACTGATTTTAGGTGTTGTGGTAAGTGCAGCACAACCTTATAACATTTATCCACAGGGCATTGTCTGTAGCAATGGTAATCTTTTTTTTCACTTTTTTTTTCAATCTTTTCTCTTAATCCATATTGTCCTGTAGTTGATGCAGCACTGCTAACGGAGTATGAATGTACTTGCCTCATATGCTTTGGTATATCTTTTACACGCTTCTCGCATAAAGGGCATGACTTGTATTTTCTTGGCTTGTATATTTTTTTTTTGTGTGTATTCACTTCCTTGTGATGTAATCTGTAAAGTAATGCAATATATATATATATATATATATATATATATATATATATATATATATATATATATATATATATATATATATATATATATATATATATATATATATATATATATATTATATATATATTAATATATATATTAATATATATATTAATATATATATTAATATATATATTAATATATATATTAATATATATATATATATATATATATATATATATATATATATATATATATATATATATATATATATTAATATATATATTAATATATATATATATATATATATATATATATATATATATATATATATATATATATATATATATATATTTGAAAGATGACATCTAGTATGAGAGTATATTATATATTATTTTAAAACATCAAGAAATACAGTTTCTCTCAATACTAATAATTTTATTACATAAGAATATTTCGCTGGGTTATGGATACCAGCTTGTAAAATATTACAATAAATTTTAATCGTTATAGTTTATATGTTATTATATCTTTATTTAAATGTTATTGTTTATAGTAACAGTTTTCTATAAACTATAAAGATTAAAAATTATTATAATATTTTACAAGCTGATGATTTTAATTTATTTTGAAAACTTTATTTTTTGTTGATAGTTACAATAGTTTTTACAAGAATAAAACTAATTAAAATCAACACATTTCACATTTATAGACAATACACACTCACATGAAAGTTGTTAATAAAAAAATTACTATTATTATTATGTATGTAAATACAATAACTAGTTTTATAACACACCTAAAGTCAATATCACAATCTGATGTGTGTGTATTGTTAGTTTGAGAATCGCCTTAAAAAAAAAAAATTAATATTAATAAAAAATGATATTAACAAAATAAAATTCTATGTTCACATCACTGTTTCTTTTTTTAGTTGCATTTTCATGTTTCCAATATGAGAAAAAATTTTAATGATGTGCTGGGTACCTGGTTTATTATTTGTGTTATTTTACCTTGCAATTATCAAAGGTGCTTGGTAATTTTTAAAGGTGCCTAGAAACCCAAAAAAAAAGGTGTCTAAAATTACCAGGTACTTAGTACGCAAAAAAATTGCTGGGTACCCATCACATCTCTCAGGACCTTTTAATTTTTTATTTGACTTTAGGTAAAACTCAAAGGTTAATTGCTAATCTGATAATATGTATACGCTAATTTAATATTAGTCAAGTTACGTCATTTTCTAGGCTTTTCTATTTTAAAGTAGTTTCTAGGCTTTTCTATACGCTGTTTTTTTTTTAATTTTATTTACTAACAACGCGTATTAAGGGTTGCTTACTGCTAGTTTAAATTAATATTAAGATTTGTTTTATGTGAAAAATAAATCAAAAGTTAAAAAATTGAGTTGACAGTTTAGACTTATATAGCCTTTAGTTATAAAAAGTTAATCAATGATGCAAAAAGGATCTATTTATTATTTACAAATTATTTTATCGTTGTATATAAAATAATTTTATTTCTATATAATATACTTCTTATATAAAATATATAAATTATTTTTGACAATTTTTGGTTTGCTTTCATTTGATAATATTTAATACCTGTGTGAAATGAACTGGTTGCTGTGAAAAGGGTTGAAAGTTGTGGTGTAAAGTCAATAACATTATTACAGCCACTAAGATAAAAATAATATAAAAGTTTATTTTTGAAGTTAAACAAGTTTTATATTAAAAATTCAGTTTTGAAAAGTGTATAATAAAAATTTTAGAATGTTATTCTTACTCTAAAGAATTTTCCATCAATTTCGTGTTTATATCTTCTATAAAAACTGGATTTTCCTCATTTTTTATTTGTTTTCCATGAGCTAAAAAATTAACAAAAAAAATATTCTCAATTATAAATTAAAAGCATATAAACAAGCATCATAATCATTAGAATTTTATTTCAAACCTTTGTATTGTTTGGTGTATATTAATCCATCATAATGATTTTTTGATTGATCTCTTTTAAGCATCAAAGTAAAATTAGGTTTTAAACAGCTCCCACTTGTTGGGTCAGTTGGATTTAATATGTGTGATTTTCCAAGTTCATAACTTCCTGTAACATGGTTAAGTTCCAAAATAAGAATTTGGCATTGCAGTATGTTGCAAATTATGTTTGGTATTAAGTCACTTGTTGAACTGTCATATAAACCCATATTGATATATGAATCTATTTCATTTATTGGATCTATATTTCTGGAATTAAGAAACATCCCATAATATTCTAAGTTCATAAGTATATTTTTTCTTATTTCACTTAATAAATAATTCTTTGTAAACGTTGGATCATCGCACAAATGCGAAAATTTTATGCAGGCTAAAACAGAATTAATTATGCAGTGTCCATCTCCTTTCACTGGAAGAACAGTTAGCTCATCATGTTTTATGACTTTAGCATGCATACTAAACAATACATAATAAAATGCATCTGTAACATGTCTAAGTAGTTAAAGATTAATAAATAAAAATAGACTTGTCATACCCATGCTAACTCAATTATTTGCATAAATTTTATAACATACCTAGTGTCTTTTTCGCATTCTAGTATGTGTATGTTGTTCGTTTTTTGATTATCATCTATAAAAAATTTCAAATAGTCAGAAAAATGATGCTTACAAAATGAATTCAATTTTTTATTGATGTCTTTAAAAATTTGCAAAATATATTTGGTGTGAAGCCAATCATTGATTTATTAATATTACAGTTATTACTTTTATTTTATAAGTTTAACTAGGTTTTTATTTCAATGCATCGTCTTTCTCATATATGTTCATATATATATATATATATATATATATATATATATATATATATATATATATATATATATATATATATATATATATATATATATATATATTATGTTGTTTTTTTTATAAAGCTTGGTTTAATGTTATATTAAAAAATTTTAATACCTGCTGGAAATGAATTGATTTTTGAGACAAATATATTTAAATCTTGTGGTCTAAGGTAAATCAGATTATTAAATTAGAAAAACATAATATATAGATTAGATATTAACTAAAAACATAAAACATATAAAAACTCAATTTTAAATTTTGTCTCTCTCTTTTATAACATACCTAGTGTCTTTTTCACATTCTAGTATGTGTATTTTGTTTGTTATTTGATTATCATCTATAAAAAATTTCAAATAGTCAGAAAAATGATGCTTACAAAATAAATTCTATTTTTTATTGATTTTTTTAAAAATTTGCAAAACATATTTGGTATTAAGCCAATCATTGATTTATTAATATTACAGTTATTAGTTTTATTTTATAAGTTTAACTAGGATTTTATTTCAATGCATCATCTTTCTCATATATGTTTATATATATATATATATATATATATATATATATATATATATATATATATATATATATATATATATACATATATATATATATATATATATATATATATATATATATGTTTTTTTTTTATAAAGCTTGGTCTAATGTTATATTGAAAAGTTTAATACCTGCTGGAAAGGAATCGATTTCTGAGACAAATATATTTAAATCTTGTGGTCTAAGGTAAATTAGATTATTAAATTAGAAAAATATAATATATAGATTAGATATTAACTAAAAACATAAAACATATAAAAACTCAATTTTAAATTTTGTCTCTCTCTTTTATAACATACCTAGTGTCTTTTTCGCATTCTAGTATGTGTATTTTGTTTGTTATTTGATTATCATCTATAAAAAATTTCAATTAGTCAGAAAAATGATGCTTACAAAATAAATTCTATTTTTTATTGATTTTTTTAAAAATTTACAAAACATATTTGGTATTAAGCCAATCATTGATTTATTAATATTACAGTTATTAGTTTTATTTTATAAGTTTAACTAGGATTTTATTTCAATGCATCATCTTTCTCATATATGTTTATATATATATATATATATATATATATATATATATATATATATATATATATATATATATATATATATACATATACATATACATATACATATACATATATATATATATATATATATATATATATATATATATATATATATATATATATATATATATATATATATATATAAATATATATATATATATGTTTTTTTTTTTATAAAGCTTGGTCTAATGTTATATTGAAAAGTTTAATACCTGCTGGAAATGAATCGATTTCTGAGACAAATATATTTAAATCTTGTGGTCTAAGGTAAATTAGATTATTAAATTAGAAAAATATAATATATAGATTAGATATTAACTAAAAACATAAAACATATAAAAACTCAATTTTAAATTTTGTCTCTCTCTTTTATAACATACCTAGTGTCTTTTTCGCATTCTAGTATGTGTATTTTGTTTGTTATTTGATTATCATCTATAAAAAATTTCAATTAGTCAGAAAAATGATGCTTACAAAATAAATTCTATTTTTTATTGATTTCTTTAAAAATTTACAAAACATATTTGGTATTAAACCAATCATTGATTTATTAATATTACAGTTATTAGTTTTATTTTATAAGTTTAACTAGGATTTTATTTCAATGCATCATCTTTCTCATATATGTTTATATATATATATATATATATATATATATATATATATATATATATATATATATATATATATATATATATATATATATATATATATATATATATATATATATATATATATATACATTTATATGTTTTTTTTTTATAAAGCTTGGTCTAATGTTATATTGAAAAGTTTAATACCTGCTGGAAATGAATTGATTTCTGAGACAAATATATTTAAATCTTGTGGTCTAAGGTAAATCAGATTATTAAATTAGAAAAATATAATATATAGATTAGATGTTAACTAAAAACATAAAACATAAAAACTCAATTTTAAATTTTGTCTCTCTCTTTTATAACATACCTAGTGTCTTTTTCGCATTCTAGTATGTGTATTTTGTTTGTTATTTGATTATCATCTATAAAAAATTTCAAATAGTCAGAAAAATGATGCTTACAAAATAAATTCATTTTTTTATTGATTTCTTTAAAAATTTACAAAACATATTTGGTATTAAGCCAATCATTGATTTATTAATATTACAGTTATTAGTTTTATTTTATAAGTTTAACTAGGTTTTTATTTTAATGCATCGTCTTTCTCATATATGTTTATATATATATATATATATATATATATATATATATATATATATATATATATATATATATATATATATGTTGTTTTTTTTATAAAGCTTGGTCTAATGCTATATTGAAAAATTTAATACCTGCTGGAAATGAATTGATTTCTGAGACAAATATATTTGAATCTTGTGGTCTAAGGTAAATCAGATTACTAAATTAGAAAAATATTGTATATGTTAAAAATATTTTCACCATTTGTCACTTGTTTTATTTTTTTTTATTTATACTAGTTTATATATGATGAATGTTTTGAAATTAGTTTTTGTGCTGCAATATCAATAAAATAATACTTCTCAGACGTTTTTATTTTTTCTTCAATAGATGCAGGCAAGGTGTTTATTTTATCTTTCAAAATTTGTTTGTTTGAAAAAAATTTTCTCTTTTGAACTGTATTACTACTTGGATTTACAGCCTATCATTAAAAGAAAAATATTATTACACATAAGATGAAAATTATTTTATAGTTAAATTTCATTAAAATTTTAATTTTAACAAAATTTTAATATTAAGGAAATTATAGCTTCCTCACATTTTTAAGTATATTTTGCTTGCTCTTTTCTTCATTAATTTCAGATAATCGATAAGGTGTTTTATACTCTTTCTAATAAAAAGAAAGAATATTGCAAATATATAAACTTAAGGTAAATGACATGTATTTTTAATTTGGGTTTTTTTAGTTGTCATTTAATTTTATCAGTAATTTACTTATTCAGAAAAATATATAATTTTTTGTTTTTACATTGTTTCTCCACCATAGTTTGCCATCATCTTTATAATCATATCTCAGTTCCGTTCCGATTTCAATGTTTGATATTGCAAATAAGCATAAATGCGGGTGCCCATCTACAACCACTTTTTTCATTTTACAGTTGGGATATTTTTTTGAGTCGTTGATGTATCTGGCTAGATGAGAATCCTCTGTAGCGTCAATGCTTAAGTAATATAAGTTTAAACACTAATCAAATAATATAAGTTTAATATAAGTTTAATACTAATCAAATAGATAAAGAATGGAAAAATTAAAGTTAGATCTTTTTTCTTCTTTTTTTTTAGTAATATTGTTTTTATTTTATTTTTTAAACCTTTTTAATAAATTAAAAATAATAAAAAAATATTTCCATTATCTCCTTACCAAAATTTTTTCTTTGATGTTTCTCCAGGGTTGCTATGCTCAAAGAAGTAAATAAAGCAACCTTTTTCAACTTTGTACTTTTCTTGTCTGTTCCATCCCTCTTCATTACTAATTAATTCCCCTCTATACTCTAACAAGAAATCACCCTTAGCAAATGACTTTGTAGTAAAAACTCCTTGACCTAAATAAAGTATTTGTTAAATGGTTTAGTAATCTATTTCATAATATGGCGATTGCGATTATGAGTTTTTTTGATATAAAAATTGTTTATGACATTTTATCTTTTTACTAAATAGTAATTTGACCATATTAAAATGTTAAAACTTTGTTTAAATTATTTTGTTCAATAGTTTCTGAACTAAAATTTTTTAAAAACTTATAAAATAATAATAAAATCTCCAATAAAATCTCCTTACCAATAATTGAATTGATTGAATATAATTGAAACCCGTCTGGGTCTTCTCTACTTGCACAATTTTTTTCTGCATCTTTTTGTGGATTAGAAATACTTGCCTAATTATTAAAACAAATCTGTTATATTCATACATGACTTGAAAAAATTTCTAAATATCTGCTCAAAATGGGTTTTAAAAAATGGGTCAAAAGACCCGATTTATGCATAATGGATACCTGTGTTTCTGTAATATATTACAAATACTAAACTATTGATATTCACAGCATTTCATGACAAATTTTCTTTTTATAACAACATCTGTACCATGATAAAGAAAACTAGTTTTGCTGCTGATAATATAAAGTTTTATTAATAAGATGAATAACTTGTAATGTATTTTGTTAAAAAAATGTTTTGTAGGTGTACTAGTATTAAAGATAGTAAAAACCTCAACAGATATTTTATTTTTATTTTTTCATAATGTGTCACTGAAGTTGAATATTATTAAACATAAACTACAATTGGATTGGTTTTTCAAAACTACTTTTTAAATTGTGTGCTTATTTGTACAATATATAATTATGAATAACACTATACTTAAACAAATAATTATACACGGAAATTATATATTAATATATGTGGGGTACTCAACATTTCCTCCTACCCTATTTTTATTATTGATTGTGATTTTATGCTAGTTGAAAAGTTAAGATTACTCTGAGGTCTTAAATAATAGGGGTGTTCAAAAAATATATAGTTTTCAAAACCCGAATACATAACAAACCAAATTTGGAGCAAATATACAAAAAAAAATTCGATTACAAAAAAAATTCCAAAAATATTGATATTTACCTTGTGCTCAAACGGCAAAATACCCCGGAAAATGCCCTAAAATTGTTCCTAAATTATTTGGCTTTGAGCGCAAGGTAAATAATCAGTATTTTGTAAAATTTTATTTTCTAATGTGATCATAATGGTTTCTTTTTTTTTAGATTGTTATGTATACTAGTTTTTTTTGTCTAAAGTAAAAAAAGGATTTCGCAAAAAAATAAGTTTTTTTTTTTTTTTTTGCATAAATTATTTTTGTAATCATATTTTTTTTATATTTGCTCTTCTTGTGTATTTGCGTTTTGAAATTTTTTTTAAAAAACCTATTTAGTAAACGTTATGATTATTTGGTACCAAAAATCCATATAACAATGTAATTTCTTTTCACTAAATGGAGAGTTTTTTTTTGTTTTTTTCTATAAATTGGTATAAAGTCTAAAAAAATGTTTAAGCTTTTTGGTGCCTAATACCCGAATGGGGACGTCTCTTAAAACGACATCGTAAGCGTGTTACTCTAAACAAGCGCAACTATAGTTCATCGTAAATAAAAGTTTTTATATATTACGATTTAATTTTTGTAAAAGTTTGTAAAAAAAAAATTGAAAATCACAGAATTTAAACAAAAAAGAAAGCACAAAAAAAAAATTTAGTAAATTTTTTTTTTTTTAATTAAAAACCGCACAAATTTTTAACCACAAGTAAAAAAATCAAGTTTTAAATTTTTAAATAACATTTCTCATAACAATTATTCAATTTTTGGCTGTTTTTTAATGGCAAGTGGTAATTGCCAGAAGTACCAGCAAATAATTCTGAAATTAATTTGTTCCCCATTATAGAATTAAATAAAATGTTCCCATAATAGAATTAAATAAATGTTCCCCATTATAGAATTTCCCCCCGGCCAAAATATTCTTTCCGGGGGGAAAATTCATTTCGAAATAATATTTCCCCCCTCGTAATATCTTTTCCCCTATCTGCGAAATAAAGCTTCCTCCGTGACATTAGTTCCCCTAAATACTTAAATATACAAATTGATATGACTTGCGCAAATAAAATGGTCCAAATTTTAAATGCTAAATTCGGTTTAAATACTAAATTAAATAAATGATTGTATATTAAAAAAATTAAGTTTTACTTGAATCAAACGCATCAATCATAAAAAGATGTCAGATAAAGTTTTTTTACACGGTTTTTTTCACTAAAGACGCAAATAAATGATCTAAATTTTAAATGCTAAATTCGGTTTAAATACTAAATTAACTAAATAATTGTATATTAAAAAAATTAAGTTTTACTTGAATCAAACGCATCAATCATAAAAAATAAGTATCAGACAAAGTTTTTTTACGCGGTTTTTCCATGCAAGTTTAGAACGTTTTTGAATGTTTTGAAAAGCTCTTTAGTTTTCGAATTTGTGTGTGTGTTGTTTATGATTATGTTATTAAAATCTGTATAAGTTTTTGTTATTATTAATTAAATAATTTTATAAATTGCAAATCATTTTTATGAAAAAACTTTCATTTTAAATTTATGAAAAAACTTTCATTTTATATTTATTATAGTTATTTTCAGTAACGAACAAGAATATTTTCGAATGTTTATTATTCAACTAGTTATATAAAAGTACAAACATACAAATATTGCATGTTTGTAAATATGTTTTTATTCTATTTAGTTAAATTAGTTATTTTAAACAAAAATATGGAAAAAGAAGAGCGCGAAGCTCTGCTAATATATCTTGGGAAAAATGAATTTCCATCTAAATATAAGAAAGACAATAAGAGAAAACTTCAAAAGAAAGCAAAATCCTTCCGGTTGGTTCATGGAGAATTATTTCACGTTGGAAATGAAAAAAAAACTACAACGCGTGGTAACTGGAGAAGATGAACGAAACCGTATAATACAAACTCTCCACAGCAACATAGTTGGAGGGTGTCACTTTGAGCAAAACGCCACTATTAAAAAAGCAACTGATAGGTATTGGTGGAAGTCGATTTCAATAGACATACGCAAATTTATAGCATCCTGCCCTAAATGTCAATGTGCGGATCCTAGCAACAAACCATCACATGCGACGCTCTATCCAATCCCAGTACATGAAATTTTTTACCGTTGGGGAATAGATCTAATTGGTTCTTTGAAAAAAACTAAGAACGGAAAGAAGTATATTGTAGTAGCAACAGAATACCTGACTAGATGGGCTGAAGGTGATTCCATAGCAGAAAAAGATGCAGATCTGTTCATTGTTTCATTCTCCGTCTGGTATTCAGATTTGGGGCTTGCAACATTCTACTTCGCGACCAAGGACCCGAGTTTTGTAACAAGCTTGTGGAAGATCTTTTATTGATATTAAACATGGAATCCGCCAAAACATCAGCATATCATCCTCAGACTAATGGACTGACAGAAAGGTGATAAATGGTTATACTCTTCTTTATCTTTGTACAGTTTTGAATATTAACTTTAAAATTTGTTTTTAGTTTAAAAAAAGGGCATTAATTAATAGCATTAAGTATTAGCAATACAACAGTTACTTACTATAGTTTATTTATTTATTCTGCACAATAGGTTTAACCAAACATTGATTACCCATTTAATGAAGCTCGTAAACAACGAAGCAAACGACTGGGATGAACTACTGGACCCGGTGGCTTTTGCATATCGAATAAATAAACAAGCTTCTACAAAATACTGTATTGTGCATTGTTATATCTCATTGCAAGCATTGTGGTATCTCATTGGTTTAACTCCCTTCGCTTAGAAAAACGTTTTCGAATGTTTTTAAACTATTTTTTATTAAAAGTTATTATTGTTGTATATTGAAAGTTTAATTGATTTTTATTATTTACATACATCGACTGATATAGGGATAGGCGCAGTGGGTGTACATACATCGACTAATTTAGGGATAGGCGCAGTGAGCGTACATACATCGACTAATTTAGGGATAGGCTAAGTGGAGCGCATATACATCGACTGATTTAGGGATAGGCGCAGTGGAGTGCACACACATCAAAAAAGGGTTTTGGTTTGGGCATCCATATTTAATTAGAAGAAAAAAAAAATCAACCAATCAAAAATTACTACCGCGACTTTAAGAAAAAAATCGAAGCCGAGCAACAGCGTTAAATAAAATAAAACACTATATTAAAAAAATCACTTTTTCAAGTTATAGCTGATGAAGTATTTTTGCAATATTGTAAATTTTGGTAAAGAGTTAAAATCTATTTTTACATGGTATTCAAAAAAATTTCATTTAGCGATTTTTGGATCTAGCAAAATAAAAAAAAATTTCGGAGTAAAAACAATGTAATTAAGTCTTTAAAAAATTTTTTTTCAATTAAAAATTAATTTCAGTCAAAATATTTTTTCACAAATTTGTAGTCTATTTTAAATAACAAAAACCAATTTTTATTGATTTAATAAAGAAAAAATTTAAACAGGCTAATCGAAAATCAAGTTTTTCTTTTGAACTATATTCTTTTGCTTAATACAAATAAATTGGCACTAATGTTATTCAAAAATAATAAAATTGTAATTCAAACTTTTATTTTGTAAAAGAGGCACTTATTTAGTAGATTTGTTTATAAAGAGATCGATTATTTATAAGTTTGTAATTCGTTTCTTATACAAAGTATTGAAAAAAATTTGTTAATTATTACGTTTTGTCTAAAAAGTTTGTCACTACAATATTTTTAAATTGATTTTTGTAACTAATCCTAAACATAGTTTCTATAAATAGGTGAATAGTTAAGAATTTTAAATATAAAATTTTAAAAGGTACAAAAAATATAGAGAGAGTAAAGCTTTAACTGGTTACTTAAAACTTGGTACTATATTTGGTAAAATTGTTTACAGAAGAGTACTTTACGGCATATTACAATAATAACTGTTTTATAATAATTAACACTAGTTACCTTTAATTTTCTAAACGAATATTTCTTATCTCTTGCGGTGTTCATTCCTAAATTCTATCACTATCTTGAGTTGATAAAAAAATATAAAAAGATTCTCCATTTAAATACTTTATTCGAACACCTGGATAGATAAATGCGTTGAGTAGAAACATTTACGAAAACCATAAAATAATTAAAAATGATTTTATATACTTATCTTATTTTCTTAATATAATAATGTGGTATTTTTCTGGAGTTTAAAACGTAAAATATCATGTTTTAATCAGACACATGCTTAGAACAGCGCGTTGTATTAAAAAAGACAATTATAAACCATATAATTTAATGTATCATAATTATTTCTAAATTTGCTGATAGAAAAAAAAAACAGTATTTCGAAAGCGCAAAGTGGGCCAGGTGGTGGACAAAAGTAAAAAAATTCATTATCAAAAATGACATTATTATATACCATTTTATAGCTTAAACATTCAACTTTTCTAAAATGTATATATTTTTGTATAATTATCATGCTTCTAAGCTTTTTTCTAATTTTTTTTTTTTTAATTTGATAGTATTTTTTATGCTACTAATAAGCATGGAATAGGTGTTAACTTTAAAACTTAATGCGGTAAAAAAATAATTTCCAACTCGTAATAAAAAAAAGTATAATAGTATTTATCATTTCACTAAATAGTTTTTTTAAAAAAAAAGTTGACATCGCAGGGCTTGGTATGTGACCTCTATATGGCAGGAGGATAGACCACAATACCAAAGTTTTGAAATAAAAAAATCTCAAAAAAATAAAAACGTTTAAAAAAATAGTAACTTTTTAAAAGAAAACTTTTTGAAATTCATTGAGTTTGTATTATTATTTACAACAACAAAAAAATCAGTTTTAAATATAATTTATTTTATTATATTAAATATTATTTTAAATATAATAACATTTTGTATATGTTTGATAAATTTTATTAAATAGATAAATTTATAGAGGCCACATACCCAGGCCAGCAAAGACACGTTCAGCTAACTAAAGAGTATCATCACCTGATCCGCTGACTAAGAGTAAGTGAGTTTCGGAAGAACGAAGAAAATTATAATGAAAGTCAAAAAAAGTCCAGTTAGAAAGATAGCATAAAGAAAGCGGACAGATAATTGCACTGGACGTTAGAATGTGCAATCCATACTATTACTTAGATTACATAAATAATGTACGACTCTGGAAGCAATTCGCGAGTGAGTTAAAATCGTGATAGAGGTTTCCCCGAGGATAAATTTAATAATGGGTATTGTGGTTTATCCTCCTCCGGCTAGTTGCCATACAGAGGCCACATTATCCTTGGCCCGCAAAGATAAATTTGGCTCCCTAAACAAATTACTTTGTTCTGTCTTTGTTTTATTTTAAATTTTCTTTTTTCGATTTTAAGTTTTATGTTTTAAAATGGAGGACAACTTTTCTACAAAATTTAACTACGAAGATTTACAGCTAAATAATAATGACTAAAAGCTAAATGACAATGAAATTTTTTTTGTGAAAAAAGCTTTGAAACTGAGTATTTTTCAATTTCTGAATCTACTCTTTTTCTTTCTTAGAACAATAATGCTTTCTCGATTTTAACTCTGAACATTTGGAGTATGAGTAAAAACTTTGAAAACTTTAAAATCTTACTTCATAACCTCAAACACGATTTAAAAAAATTATCTGCCTTACAGAAATGTGGCTTAAAAACAATGAAAAAAACGCACGTTTTGAATTAGCCAATTACGCATCAGTTCATCAATCGCGTCAAAAACATGCTGGTGGTGGGGTGAGTCAATTCACGACTCATTAAATTTTATTGAGCGTAATGATCTTTGCGTGAATGAAACAGATTGTGAGTTGTTATGCTTTGAAATAATAAATAATAAGGATAATAAAAAGGATAATAAAAACAATTTCGTTAACTCTATTTATAACCAGCTGAGAACTTAAAAAATTTCCAAGCTCACATCAAAATTTTTTTAACTAAAACCAGTAAAAATCGGAAACATGAATACTTAGTTGGAGACTTCAACATAACCATTTTAAATTATGCATCGAAAAATGATGCTAAATGCTTTATTGACACCATTTTCAATATAATTTTATTCCAACAATAAATAAGGCAACAAGAATAACAAAGACATCGTCAACGATAGTCGATAATTTAACAACAAACAATTTTCACAATTGCTGCAGGCATAATTAAAACAAAGGTATACAGGCATAATTACAGGTATACAAACACAGGTATACAGGCATAATTAAAACAAAGGCTTTAATTTTATATAAAATTAAGTGATCATTTCCCTATCTTTCTAACCACTAAAATGATAACTTTAAAAAACAATTCCCTTAAATCAAAAATGTTGGTACGTCAAATAAAAACTCCTTAGCACATTTTTGCCACCTATTAAAAAATTCTGTTGATTGAAACTTAGTGTATAAAACACAAAATGCGAATAATGCTTACGAATTATTTCTCGCGTTTTTCAGTAAACAATATAATTAGGCATTCCCTTTAATTAAACAAAATTCTAAGACTATTTTGAATCCGTGGATGACACGGTTTAATCAAATCATCAAAGAAAAAACAAAAGTTATATGAAAAATACCTAAGACATAAAACATATCATTATGAAATAATATACAAAAACTACAAAAGTTTGTTTGAAAAAACCAAAACACTTTCAAAAAAATCTTATTATGAAAAGCTATTAGAAAAAACTAATGGAAATACAAAAAAAACTTGGAATCAAAGAAATAATTGGTAAAAATATATCGATTAAAAACAATTTGCCACAAAAACTGTTAATTGATGAAACACTTCTTTATGATAAAGAAACCATAGCTGAAAACCTAAACAGTTTTTTTTTTGAGATTGGTCCAAATCTGGCGGCTAAAATTCTATCAAGTACCATAAAATTTGAAACTTACCTCAAAACAGCAAATAATATTATGACAGAACTAAACTTAAATATAAGTGAATTGCGCAATGCTTTTTTCACTCTGAAAAATAACAAAAGTGCAGACATATAGCTAAACTTAGCGTCAATTTAGTAAAATCAGTCTTTGATATTATTGAACCCTTATTGTTTCACATTTTTAATCTCTCATTAACGTCTGGTATTGCACCAGATAAACTTAAAATAACCAAAATCACATCGATTTTCAAGTGAAAAAACAAATGCTTCAAACTACAGACCTATTTCTGTCTTACTTTGTTAGGCTTTATACTCATTTAGTATCTAATAATATTCTATACAACAAACAATTTGGGTTTTAAAAGAAACATTCTACGGGTCATGCGGTAATTGAACTTGTAAACCATATTTCGGATGCTTTTAATAAAGATTATTTTACCTTAGGAATTTTCATTGATTTATCCAAAGCATTTGACACTGTCAATTATGAAATCCTTATAAAAAAATTAGAACTTTAAGGAGTAAACAACTTAAATTTTAGTTTAAAGACTACTCGACTCATAGGAAACAATAAATACCTATGAAACAAATAAAACCAAAAAAAAAATTATAAGTTATTATTGTTTCTAGTGTATATAAATGATTTATTTATAGCATCTAAAAAATTATATCTTGTATTGTTTGCTGACGATTCAAATCTGTTTTATTTACACAAAGATATAAAAATTCTTTTTAAAATTTTTAATGAAGAATTATCTATGATAAATAAATGGTTTATAAGTAACATTTCACTAAATGTAGATAAAACTAAATTCATCCTGTTCTACAAACCAAATAAAGTTGAAAATATTCCACTTAATAAAACAGACGTAAAAAGGGAATCTACTGTTAACTTTTTAGGAATAATTCTTGATGAAAACTTGTCATGGAAGTTTCACATACTATCCATTGAAAGTAAAATCTCTTATAATATTTTCGTACTTTATAAAACAAAATCATTTTTAAACGCAAAAGCTCTAATGAAAATTTATTTTTCATTTGTTCACAGCTATCTTTAATTACTGCAACATTGCATGGGAAAGTGCGAATTACGGAAAACTCAAAAAACTTTACAGTAAACAAAAGCATTCTTGTGGGATTGTATTTGGCACAAACAGAACTGTGTATTGCGAATTTCTATTAAATCGTCTCAAGGCCTTAAGTATTTACAAACTAAACATTTACCAAATATTACTTTTCATGTTCAAAATGAAACATGGAATACCTTATAAGTATCCAACAAAGATTTCAGAGAATAACTTTATTGTTCTGAGAATTAATTTAAAAATAAGTTCTTACTGAATTCAATATCGAGTACCTTTTTTATGGAAAAATTTTAATGTTCAATAAAGAACATAGAAAATTTCAAAGAACTTCACTAGAAAAGTTCAAAACAGTTTCTAAAAGAATCTTACTTCAATTAGATTTTAATACAATAGACTTTAAATATTTTTTTTTAAAAAGTAATTTTAAAATGGAAAAAAGTTTCCATTAGAACTAAATATATATTGTTAAACATGTATCAAATATATTTGTATTAGTATACAAAACTTTCTTTATTTTTAAATCAATATAAAAGTCATTTTATTATTTGATAAAAGTTATGTATTTTTTAAAGTTTTTTTGTATATTTTATTTTTTGTTTATAAACACGGACAATATGCTCGGTGATAAGACAGTCAATGTCTTTTTCTTACTCCGGCCAATTTTTATAAATGTAATGTCTTTATTGTAAAATATGAAACAGCACCAAAAAAAAAAAAAAAATATAGTCAATAACTTTTATGCATCGCTGAATAATTTACAAAATATTAAAACATATGTTTTTATATTAATACAACGTTAATCATATTTTTCAATATAAAACAGAGCTTTTTTAAAACTAAATTTTTGTAAGTTTTTTTTTTTAATTAATCTTTTGTTTTCTTTTAATGCCATCCGATGAGAGGGTTTTATTAATTTAGTCAGCCCTATGATGGTTTTATGTAAAATAATATGATGGAAAGTTTTTGCCATATGAACTATATGAAACAACTGAAAAGCACTGAAAAAAGTAAGTTAAAATGCCTCTATCGCCGTCAGAAACATGTGATCCGTTTAATAAATTTTGCGGATCGATACACTCATTCCAAACCACTTTTTATTGAAATGAAAGTTCTCAATATTTACGAGCTTAAAGTTTTTAATGTTTTGTGCTTTATGTATATGTGGAAAAATGACATATCTTTACCCGTTTTAAAGATCTCTTTTGTTTGAAACCAATAAATTAATATACACTTAGAAACAATAATTTTATATAAGAGCCCTTTTGTCGAACCAAGTTTAATCAGTTTTGTATTGCATATCGTGCACCCTATCTTTGGAATAAAATTGTTTTGTCCAATTTCGACATGCATTTTACTTTTCCCATTTTCAAATATAAACTGAAAAATTTAATTATCTTAATGAATGCTGTAGTCAGATTTTTTTAATTGTAATTTTATATTTTCTTTAAAACTTTTATTGTTAATTACGTTTATTTTGTTGATTATGTTTTGATGTAGTTTATATACACACGCTTGTAAATGGTTCTGATGATAAGATCCCCGACGGACATTTGTTTTTAAAAGTTACGATCTTAATGTATTTTAAATGACTTTTAAACGTATTTTAAACATTAATGTTTAAAAGACGTTTAAAAGACGTTTAAAACACATTTAGAACGTAACTTTTAAAAACAAATGCCCGTCGGGTCAGTACTATCTTCTTTCAAAAACCTTGTTTGTGTTTGTGAAAGTAATTTATTTACTACGACAACAATTGTAAACTTAAAAAAAAAAAAAAAACCTATAGAAACTTTATTACAATTGTCGGAAATTTGTTTGATAAATTTGTTTAAAAAAGAGTTGCTTAATTCAACCTTACATAAACATAGGCTATGAAACTAGGGTTTTTAACTATTGCCAATTATAGTTCAATACAACGCGCTTCAAATTTGTTGAGAAAAAAAAAAATAATGTAGGGTAGAGCGGGTAGTAGAAAAAAAAAAAACGTAGTAGGGTATAGATAATCAGGCAATCAAATTGTCTCCAAAACTACACATCGCATAAAAAAGATATATGGTGTAGCATCCCACAAATTCAGCGAGAAAAACATTGAATTAATTGTCATTAAGTATAAAATATGTCTAATACTTAATTTGACCCTTTTTTTGTGCATATAGTTTTGATGAGCAAAAAACAGCGTTGAGCCTCTGCGGAGCTTATTGCAATTGTGTTACTAACACTTTCTGTTCTTTTGACCGTTACAGAAAGTTCGTAATCTCCTAAAAATATTTTTCACATTATCTCTAAAATAATTGACACAGTTTATTAATATAATTAATGTTGTTATAATTTTGCTTCGAGTTAGAACATTCTTCCGTTTGCCATAGATTGAAAATTTCGTTTAATTTTCAAAAACTTGGTTTAAAAGTATAAACTATGGCGAAGATTGAAATGTGAAGTTTTTATGCTTTACTGCTGAATGTGAATTTTTACTGCTGAATGTAAATTTTTACATTCGTTTTTTCACAACTCATAGCATGGCTGTCATTTTTTTATGAGGAAAATGAAATCTACACGGCGTCTATAAACTCCCAGTTTGAGAGCAGAATTTTAATATTAACAAATCCGAATTTGCAATATTTTTTTTTCTAGACTGAAGAGCCTCGGTAAAAGTGAAATTCCTTCAAGAACAATTTCTGTTTTTTGAAAAATATTTGTACAATGCATGGTAAGAAAATCAGACAGCATGAGCTGCTTGCAAACTGTAAACAACTCATTTTGATCCCAAAACTTGTTTGATTAGCGGAATGTTGCATACATTTTGTAAATAAATATATTGAAATGATTTATTTTATTAAGGTCTTTTATAAAATTATTAAAATTAATTTGTAATGTAAAAAATAATAAAGTTAGAAAAATTATTGCGTATTTTTTACACCAGAGTATAGTACTTGCTCCATTGAAACAAAACCCTAAATAAATTTTTTTAAGATTTTCTTTCGCCACTTTAAAAGAGCATAAGGAATTCTTTTAGTAATTCATTGTAAATTGTATTTTGAGCTTCCAATTCTATCAAATCTATAAATATCATGGAACAAAAGTTATTAGCTTCTATCATAACACAAACAAAATCTTTATAACTGAAGATGCTCTAAATTTAAACATTCGATTATTTAGTTCGAGTGATCAAAATTTTAAGCTTTTTTATTTGCTGGAAAAAAATAAGCGTCATTAAAATAAAATATAAAATAACCGCTTTTATTTAAAAAAAAACAACATAAAAAACATAAAGGCATTTTATTTGTAATGTACTACAGTAAAATAAAAAACATACATTCCTATAAACTTTTATTAAATAAATCTCTAACCCTAATCCTACACTGACTCGAACCCCGGCCATATATATGCTACCGCTGTGAGGATAATATTGAAAATACTTTCTTTATAAGTAGGCACCTAGTTTAAATATTTATATTCATTAACGTTTCTAGGTTTGTCTATTAATTGTTTAAATGGCAAACGTGTTCAGATTATATTCAAATTACGCTAGCCCAATCGTATATTGTATAAACTAAATGTCTAACTTGTTGGATTTTATTTGATGAAAAGTGAAGCTGCTTTTTTTTTTTTCAAATGTATTCTACCATTTGTAAGATTGGCAAAGCTAAAGCCGATATGTGGAATAAAAGTTAAAAATGCAAGTTTAGAGTATCAAAAGTTCCCAGTATGTTAATGATAATTCAAAAAAACACGTTTTAATAATTATAACATAATTAAAAAAGTTTTTTATTAGCCTAAGTTTATTAAAAAGTATTATTATTCATAAAAATACTTCAAAAGCGTCTGTCGTTTGAATTTTCTAATCAAAACTTTAATCCCTTTCTAAACGGAAATGAATTTTTAAAACATAAATTATCATTTTACAAGTTTTCTAATTTCCTCTTAGCACTTTAACAAAAATAGTATTTATATTTAAAATATATTTACTACATTTAAAAATAGAAAAGTTTCTATATAAAAATATAATAAAAATAATCTTTGTTTAAAAAATTTGATCCGCTGTTTGTAAAAAGGGCAAAAGCGGCTTCTCTTTTTGGATCGAAGTTAGGCATCTAGTTTATATAATATATTATTGCGCTAGCCATTTTTTTTTATACAAAAAAGAGTTGTTGTTTTTTTAATTTTATTTTTTATTTTGAAAAAACCGGGACTATGGCAACCCTATATTGGAACGGGCATAAATAATTTTTTAGTCAATTTTATGGATTAGGTCGAGGTTGTCACGTGATTGTAATATTATCACTTTATTCGAAATGATAGAAGCCGTTAATTGTTCTGAAAACGTAAAAAGAAAGATTGTATCACGTGAAGAAGTGGTTGTACATAATAAAAAGTAATACATAATGTATTACTTTACATTATATATTATGCATAATGTAAAGTAATGTAAAAATTTATCTTAATCACTTATTTACTTTTTTTGACTTTTAAATTTGATTTTATAAACAACTTTTTTGCGTAAATTAACCGCCAAACTGTTTATAATAAAGTATAGCTAACTTTTATACGGAATTTAAGTTGTTTATTATTTATAACTGCTAAATTTCGACATCCTTATAAACGTACATTCAGAGGCGATTTTACGGGTGTGTGTGGGGTACCAATAACGTTAAAAATGTTTACGTTGTTAATTAAACTGGAATGAAAAAAAAATAATTAAAATGATTTTTAAAGGTTTTTATAATGTAACGTAAATATTACTACAAATTTCTTTACTGGAAATAAAATTTACATCATTTTTTGGTCTTTATAATGATTTTCTTATAACATTCCTAATTATCAAAAATTCTTTAAGGGTTTTCTCTACGCGCAGCGATTTTCATTGAATTAATAAAACTAATTTGAGTTTTGGTTTAAATAAAAATCTGCAAGGGAAAATTTTTGATCAAAAATTTTGTTTTGATCAATTTAGCGTTGCGTAATTTATGGATGATCCCTCATCCACATTTTTATAAAGCATTTTTGAAATCGAACTTTGGTTTTTCTTTAAAAATCTTTTATTACTTTTCGTGATAACTTTATGATAACTTGTAAAATAGCAAACTGGAAAGGTAAAGTAAATGTAAGGGGAAAGTGGGAGGAAGAGGGACATTTAAAAATATTTCTATAACAACTTTAATATCTTTTTTTATATAAAAGATTTTTTATATTATATACGTTTGATTCAATACATATTTCGAGAGACTGATGATACGACTTGTTTTACAACCATAATATTTTTTTTTTGTTCTCCAAGATGAACGGAATCTCGAAGATGATCGTAGTATGCTATCACCGAAAACCGTTTAACAATACAATGATAGATTATTTATTTCAAAAAAAATTAAAACTGATGTTTGCCGCAATGAATTCTGAGTTAGAAAAGTTTAACTTATGATTCACAGCAAATAAATCTTTAAACTGTGAAAAAAACTAGTTATATTATACTTCATAAATCCGGTCAATCAATAAATCATCTGTTAAAAATTTCAGCGTTGCTCATTAATCATAAAACAATAAGTCGGAAAAAAATATCAAATGTTTCATGGTGTACAAATAGATGGAAATTTGAAATAGGAATCCTATAGGCCAAATTTAACCTAAACTATACTCTGCAATATGTATTTTAAGTCAATCTCAATCACTCCTCGATTTTAGTTTACGAAACAACTTTATTTTAGTCTAGTCCATAGTCATCTTTCATATGCTAATACAGCATATATGCTAATACAGCATGAGCTAATATACATATGCTATACATATTCATATGCTAATACAGCATGAGCTAATATACATAAACAAAATTAATTAAATTACAAAGTTTGCAAAACCATGCGTGTAAAGCAATTCATTATCTAAGTAGAATAGATAATTCTACTAATGCAATAAAAAATGAGAGTCTAAAACTTGACAAAACTTGTTTCAGGTTTTTATTTTTATGTTCAAACATAAAAATAACATACAAAAAAATTCTTTTTTAGAATTAATAAATATACCAAATTTTTTTGACAACGTTTACACAAAACTATAACTTTCATATAGTTTTCATATCTATTTTTCTAATAAAGCCGAAATCCAGAGTTTTTAATTGTCTCAAACTTTGTGATGATTCTTTCGAGACTTGTTACTAAAAAGTTACAATGGTGTGACGAGAGAAAGAAGGAGTCAAATACGGTCAAAAACTGCGTGATAGACGACCCCATAGGTATTATCACAAGTCTGGTTATTTTCGAAAAAAATAAACTTAACATTAATAAAGTTTTTTGCTAAAAGTTTTATGTTCATGATAACTTTTTATCCTATTAAAATATATTTCTACAAAAAGAGTCTCAAATAAAATATTGCTAAACTCTCGTTGACCCGCATTCGCCGCGTATCCATTTGAAATAACAAATTTTTATTGAAAAATTATTTGATTATATACTTATTTAGCGTTACAAGTCTGATAATATGAATACGCTAATTTAATATTAGTCGAGTTACGTCATTTTCTAGGCTTTTCTATTTTAAGGCTTTTCTATACGCGGTTTTTTTTTTTAATTTTATTTACTAACAACGCGTATTACGGGTTGCTTACTGCTAGTTTGAATAAATACTTAAATAATGTTTTTATATATTTCACAATAAAAAATCTAAAATTTTATATGATTTACCTAAAAATAAAAGAAATAATTAAATAAATAAAATATATATAAAATTTAACTACATATACATATATATTCCTTCTTTAAGACTTTTTCATAAACTACGTCACGCTCTAGAGGGAAGGAGAAGAAATATAAACCAATTGACCATTATTTTTTTTACAATTGTTTGTTTGATAAAAAGAAACTTTTTGGCAAAACTCAGACTCTAAATGTTGTAGTCAACATTTTAAATATCAATTGTCCGCCACTATTTTATTTTGTGAAACAAATCAATGCTCACGTATTTTTTTGTTTGTTTGTTTTTATTTGAAATCATTTTTATTTTTTTGTAATTGTTTTTGTTTAAAACAAAATGGAGCATGGCTGACTACTGATATTTCTAACCTTTATATAGTTTATGATGCTTTTGTTTGATTTAAAATTTTTAAATTTGTATTAAAAAAAAGTTTTAATTTTTTTAATTTCTGTTTCTAAAAAATTAATGCACCGCAAGTAATCTTATGGTTTTTTTAAAATAAAATCCATCAACGCATTATTATACCCAACATTTTATAAGATACGCTAAATAAAATCTACAAACCACTTTTTATTTATTTTAACTCCATTTTAAAATGTTAAAAGAGCGTTTCCGCTTAATATCTAGAAATAAAACTTTTTATTTTTTTAACTATTTTTCTTATAAATAATAGCAATAATAGCAATAAATAATAGCAAATAATATTTTCAATAGTTATCATTAAAATTTAAAATTTATTCCATAAATAGTTGTTACCTTTATAAGATCATTTAATATTTTCTCCCAACATTTTAAAATGGAGATAAAATAAATAAGCACTCCGGTCGCGCTTTGTAATAATTTTCTTACAACATTATTTATAATTTCATATAAATCTTTTTTTAATCAAATTTTAAGATTAAATAAAGAATTTACACAACAGAGTATTAAAATGGGGGAACTGGGCTGATAAATCTTTGTAACAAACTTAAAGCAATTTGAATGCGATGTGTTTCCAAAGTTCATAATAATTATCTTAGCGGACCTTAAAAAAAAGCAATGCCTTATTAAATTCTCATAGAAATTCAAACCAAAATAAACAAATTTATGAAATAAATCTAACTCAGCTAAATGAGCTCCAGCCATTTTCAGCTGTTAAAAATAAAAAGAGTACACAATGTTTCCATTTATAAAAAAAAGAGGTTGATTTTAAATCAACCTCTGATTTTAATAAATTTATAAAAAAAAAAAGAAAATTTAATCTGAAACCTGTACCTTAAAATCTGAATCTGAAACAGTACCTTAAAAAAGATTTTGTTTTAGTTGAAGACATTACAAAAACTTTACAACTGGGATTATTTCATCATAGCTCAATAGGCATATCTTAGAAAGACCTGAACTTATCACCGCCCTACCTATTTATTGGAAAAATAAAATTTTACAAGAAGCGCAAAGATAAAATTTTAATGAAGCTCCTTTATTGATTGCTAAGCGCAAGGACATGTATGAATGCAGAAACCTTACTGTATTAACATTATACAAAGTATTGAATAAACCAAAAAAAGATTTCGATGACAAATATAATAACTGGTCCTCAAACTGCAGCCTCAGTATAAAAAATTTAAATAATGCTGACTGAAAAGTTTTTTTTCAAAAAGTATACAATAGAAATACAATCAACAACGCCGGTGAAATCACTTTTAAAATCGCTAATTTTTTTATTACCAAATTGTTTATTATAAAACTGAGATGCAACAAAATATTTCCGCAATGCATATGATGTACGAATGCGAAAAAATGCAAATTAATACCTTAAATAGGGGAAGATTGTATAAGACGAACAGGTTTCTAAAATGGTATAATTTTATTATGGGTTTATTGATTTTTTCAAGTACTACTGAACTTTTTGCAAATTTTTTTGGCTAAGTATATTCATACAAGTTAAACGGTGTTAGTAACACCGTTTAACTTGTATGAATATACGACACAAGATCATCAAAAATTTGTTCCTAAATTGAAACTAATTGATCCTAAATATTTTATGCTTATCTATTACTAATTCCTGTATGAGATAATACAAAAGCTGTTTTCGTGCTATTTAAATTATGATATTACTTGGTATAGTTACTTAAGATGATACGTTTTGAGCTTAAGATGATAAAGCTTGAGCATCACATCTAGATATGATGCGGCTTTTTATTTAGAAAAGCGTGTTTTTTTAAAGTTATTCTCCTAGGAGCTTTATTTTGGTAGAGCGAATGTTTTTTCAAAAAATTGCTTTTAAAACTTTTTTAGAGATAAGAAAGATTTGAGACAATGGTTGAGACAATTATTTTTTACTTTAGTATAGTCATTTTTTTTTTTTTTTTGTGATTTTTTTTTTGTGAGTATTTTTGAGTTCCATTAAAAAAAGCTCATTTTAGAAAACTAGTATCCTAAGATGAGATGATTTGTTGTGTTGAAAATAACGCAACTTTTGTTATGGAGCACCGCGGATGAGCATTTAATTGGAAGTTCATGCCTCCTTCTCGGCGTAGTTAAAGAGTGATCATCAATCATCAATTTGTGAAAAAAGTCCTCTAAATCAGATTTTTCTTAAAAAAAAAAAAAGATCCTTAAAAAAAAAAGTGGGGGGCACGAGCCCCCCGGTGTCGTTTGCCCTGTAGGCACTTTCGTTTTAAAAAAAGTGCCTGCGTTTTGATTGGTTTATTTTTTTTAAATCGCGAAGCTCGTTGTTTTTTTTGTTTACAAATATTCGGTGATTTTATTATCTACGAGTTTGATTTTTAGCTTAATACTATGGGGCAGAAGTTTTATAAAAGCTGAATCGTTTTTGTTTAAGTAATTTATTCAACCGACTATAAAGAGATTATGGAAGTAAGTTGCTTTAACTGAAAACTAATGTGAAAACTTTGATTTTAAAGTTTTAACTGATTACAGAAAGTTTTTAATCATTTATTGAATATTTTAATGCTATAAAAAAGAAGTCTTTTTACTTTCGAATAAAAGAGACATTTTTGACTAATTAACACATTTGTTTCAGCTGTTTTTAAGACGCTGTCCCGTCGCGTTTTATGTATTTTAGCGGTAGTTTGTTTTGCTTGATGCTTTGGTTAATCAAAGATTTATATAAAAAAAATTATATAAGAAAAGCTTAAATTCTACTTTTTAAAAATAAATATCACAGTACTAGTCAAAAATAAACGGAAAATACAAAATATTGAAGTTCCTAACCGATGTTGCAAAACTTGCCCAGAGGTGAGGTTTGAACCACCTTAACATGCTCAACTTCTAACTGTTAACTTTTGCAACCTTCTCCTAATTTATTTACTTGATATTTTAGATAATTAATTAATTTAATTCTCAATGCAACAATTTTAAATTTATTATATTTTGATAAGCTACGAATACGGGTCAACGAAAGTTTAGCACTATTTTATTTGAGACTCTTTTGGTAGAAATACATTTTAATTGGATAAAAAGTTATCATGAAAATAAAACTTTTATCAAAAAACAAAATTTTAAAAGTATAGTTAAATTTTTATTAGAGAAAAAATATGATAAGCGCCATATACAACGAATATGTTGAAATGAGATAATTAGACGCTAAGTTTAAAAAACGTTTTCAATAAAAGTCACTACACCAGAAAGATTAAAAGTAATTGCAGTTTAGCGCAAGCTAAAAATTAGTGAGCTTAAAAATTTTGAGTACGATAGCCCCAGACTGCGGGACACTTAAAGTACAGCTTAAACTAAAAAAGCTTTGTGATTTTAAATATGCCGAAGCAATTGGGGGAGAGTGCAAGATATTGTTTCCCACCTCCAGAAGAGTCATACTTGATTCACATTTTAATATAGGGGAAGTGAGAGCATAACCTCTTTAATATTACCTCCATAACCTATACATAATTAACCTCCATAACCTTAACGTTTGGATTAATGTTATATAAAAATAAAAACGAAATGTGTTTTTTTAACAGTTTATTTCAATAACCACATCATTCAGCTTTAAATTGATGCAAAAAAGAAAAAAATTAAACGGTTTTTGTTATTACACAAAAATTACTCATTATAAAACAAAATACTTTAAATACTTTTGCTTATATATTACGGATTATTGTGTATTACGGATATATATTTGCGTTAATATTGGGGCTCGGTGAAAAGGCTATTTTATGCCTTCTTCTTGCTCCAGCCAATTGTACTTTTTATATTGTTGTACTTTGTAAATATTTTTAACGGCGAAATAAACTAATAAACTAAAAAAAAACCTAAAAAAAAACTAAAAAAAAACTATAAAAAAAAAAAAAAAAAAAAATAGTTTTTTCCCCATTGTGAGTTACAACCGCACCGTCACAAAAATCGTTGCGGGTACACTTTTCTTGGTACATTTTCTTTAAAATTGTCACAGCTCAGATTATTTGTTGATTACGTTTACATGCTGTGTAGGCATTCTATGTATTTACAGTTTGAGTTTTCTCATTCGATATACTCTTAGCTTTATATTTTAATCTAAAACTCATTTATAAAAATTAAATAAAAAAATACGAAATCCAATTTTTCAACATCTCAAAGCAAAACTATTTCTATCTAAGTTTTTTTCTTGAACGCATTCAAGTTTGACGACTGTAATTAATGTTGTTCGTAATTAGGGGATATTGGGGCACAGTGGATCGGGTTTCTTTATTTTTTAAATTAAGTAAAATTTAAAATATGTATTTTCTTTTTTTCAAGGCGAACTGATCGAGATATATGTCCTTTATTATAAGAAATCACTAAAACCAATATATTTATTATCTAACGGCTCACAGAAAGGTTTATAGTCAGTTGTGCTATGCTATTCACTGTGTTCCAGCACTGGGGTAGAGTGAATAACATGTGCTAACATTTATATTAAAATATCAAAAAAGTATTTAAATATTATTATTCATACCTTAAAACTAACGAATTCATTTTCATGTAGTTTTTTAGTTACAAATACATGAATTTAATCGGTAACTACTATAAATAAAGATGACTGATATATGAGCACATAAAATGATTATATTATCAAGATGAACAAAATTATAATCTTTAAGAAAATGCTTTTTATTCACTATGCCCCTCGATCCACTGTACCCCAACTTCCCCTACCTAACTTTTATAAATATCAAAAGTATGCGGTTGTGCCTCCTGCACGTCTATGCGGTTCTGCCCCAGAGGACAGTTTTTAGAAAGAATACAGTTTCATAGCTTGCTCAGCAGGTTAGGTTGATGTCAAAAATGATTTTCACTTGATGAAATAACGCTGATAACTCATATCTTTAACACTAAAATCAAATATTGCTTAATCCTCAAAAGGAAGGTCTGGAAAAATATGATGTAAATATAATATTTTTATCGAAATAAACATTATTATGTACAACTTCTCAGAAACGTAACAGGCACTCTTTTTGACATAAGCGAAATGAAGAAAACTGTTTTACTAACGCGTCGTATGTTTTTTGCCCTTTGAAAAATGTTAGATAACATTTTTCAAAGGGAAATGTTAAAAAACGGTTGTGGGTCCATATGCCCGCACTTTCCCTATTTTTTATGTAAACTAACAACTATTTATTGATTAAAGATGCATTTTTTTACGTTTATTAAAAAAATTATTTGTTTAATACTTTAAATCGCTGGTTTTAAAACTGGTATTTGTGAATGAGGTATGACCGGGTGTATCGGACCGGGTGGTATCGGACACATGTTTGGAGGGTGGTTCCGGACAAATTAATCTAATTACATTTTAAAATTGAGCACTTTTTTTTAAAATCAAAATTGATACATTTAGTATAATAAGAAACCTATAGCAGTAATTCATTTAATTCTGATACAAAGACCTTAGATTAAAAAAGTGTTTTTAAAGTGTTTATTTTCATTAGTAAAAAGCTTATGTTTTTATTTCACTTTGATAGCATTTTCAGTCCCATTCCTTTATATCAGAGACAATTTATTAATAAAGACAACTTTTTTTAAAAATGTGTTGAGAATAGTGCAATGCTAACTTATTGTATATTATATTTGTGTCACACGGGTAAAAAAGAGGCAAAATCATTGTTAATGTTTTAAAAACATACTTCAACGGAGTCTTAAGGAAATTATTGTTAATTTTTTCTTCTAAATTTGTTCGATGGACATCTTTATAAACAGTAAACTTTATAACAGTTTATATTTTTTATGGAATTTTACGTACCCTTGTAAAATTATAAGAGCGTCAATATAGCAATTAGTTGGATGACGAAATAAAATACAATACTTCTAAAATCTACAAACCATAATAAAAATACGAATCAAAGCAAACACATAATAAAACTATCCATACAAAGATCAATCTGTTACCTCCTTTTTACTTTCAGCTATTAGTCAATTTATATAAATTAAAACAAAATTATAGTGTACCTTAAATTGAAATTAAATAAATTTTGAATCAACCTCTCTTTTTTTAACAAAAATGATTAAAAGGTTCCCTAAAATGTTCCAAACTTTAATCTCATTAAAGAAACCAATAAAAAAAAAACCAAACAATTATTATATTTGGGAAACATAATTTGATAGTATGAAAAACTTTAATGAAAATGATTGGAAACATTTCTTTCTAAATCTTCATAAAAGAAACACCAACAATAAAGCGAGCGAAATTCAACAAAAAGATGAAACAAAATTTAAAATTCTGCCCACACGATGTACAAATGTGATAAAGTACAGCCACTACTATTTTTTCTTTTGGATATTTTAGACTAGCACTACCGCTTACGCAAACAATTTATTTTATTTGGATTTGACAAATATGCAGGTCAGAAAGTTTTGGCCTGTTTGTTATTTGAAATTCTTATTGTTGACATCTTTGACTATTATAACAGAATAAGATATCAATTTCAAAACAAACTTTTTACAAAACAATATTTATTGAAAAAATGTAAGGGTAAAATTAAAAAATTATTTACAAATGAGTTGCTTATGCTAATACAATAGAATAAACAAGACCAACACAAAAATGAAATGAGCAATATTTTTAAAAATGAAAAGTTAAATTTGTTACAGATGTTTTATTGATTGAATCTTTTGATTTTTTTTTTCTTTTTATTGAAGGATTTTGTTTACTAGTGGCTTTTATTATATGGTGCTTGTTTTATTATATACGAGTCAAATAGACATTTTTGTTAAACGTTTTTTTTTTTAAGATTAAACCTTGTATTTATTTTTAGGACGTAAAATAAATACAAGTAGCCTCATGACGAAATAAACTTTAATACATAAAATCTATGAAACTTATGTATGATGGAAAAAAAAAAAGTTTTTTGTTGACGTTAGTAATTTTTTTTTGTGAGCGCTGCAAATGCATTATTTTTATATAAATATCTTACCCTACCGAATGCTCTAAAATTAATTTTAAAATATTCTTTATAAATCTCTTCTCCACCTTCAGTTTCTTACCACACAATGGCGAAAAAAAAACAAAAAAAAAAAACAATCTTGAATACAAAATATATAAAATCAAAAAACACAAAAGTAAAATTAAAAACGAGTTTTTAAAACCCAATGCTTTTATGCGTTATTAAAACACAAATTTTGCAATCAATTTTTTTCTCTTATTACTATTTTATCGATCATTGCTTTTGAACTCATGACCTCGAGCTTCCTAGGCGAAGATATTTCGAACAAGCAATTGCGGTTAATTTTATTTTTCATGAAGTTTTGCTAATTGCATATAAAAAGTCTTCTTTTTCCCACATATAAAAATACACTTAATCAAGATTAACTGAATTAATTGACTTATTGTAAAATTAATTATTAAATATTGTATTGTAATTAAGCAAGAGTATGTGTGCAAAATTTGAAGAAAATCTATTATCAGGAAGTAAAACTAAAAATTGATTTTGCGATTTGATGTTAACAAAGAGATTAACGGAGACGAGGAGTTAATCCCTTTGTTAGCAAGAGTTAAAAGCATTGGGAAATATATATATATATAATCAAAAAATACAAAAAAAAATAAAACCAAAATTACAAAAAACTAACTATAAAAAAAAAAATATTGTTTCAATGTTATACAAACAGAAATATGTTGAAAATAAATAAATATATAGTTATAAATACATAAAACTTTGTTAGATGTTGTATACATATTATTTTATGACTTTAATAATAATGAAATTTAAGTGTTTACGGAAAAAATGTAAAGCTTTTACTATTTAAATATTTTAGACTGAAACAACAACAAAAAAACAAAAAAAAAAAAAAAACACATCCTTTCATAAAATCTGTATATAAACTGCACATCGTAACAGCCAATGCAATGTATGTCCACTTTCTCTATTCTTTCTAACACGACTTTTTCTGACTTTTACTTAAATTTATTTCCGTTCTTCCTACAACTCACCGTCGGAGCAGGTCATGATGCTCTTTAGAGAACTGAACTTGTCTCAGCGTACTTCTGGCAAACTATGGCAACTAGCCGAAAGTAGGATAAACCACAATATCTAAAATCTGTAAAACTTTACAATTCAATATAGGCATTTGTCCGATTTTTTCTATATTATTTTTCTAATTCGACTACTTCTAACTTTTATTTACTGTTATTTTATAAACTCATTTACTCTTGGTCCTTGAGCGTCTTAGCTGTCCTTGGTTTTTTTATTTTTTACTTTTAAAATCGAAAAAAAAAGAAGACCTAGAAGCCCAAAGAAGACCTAACGGTCTTGTCACAGAGCATCTTGGAACTAAATATGAAAACTAGCCAAAGGAAGATTAACCACAATACCTAAAAATATAGAATCTTTAATGTATTGAAGAATGCTCCTAACTATTATGTTTGTAAACTTACCGATACTTACGTCTGCTTTCGTCAATAATATCATTCTAACTCGACTACTGCCGACTTTATTATCTTATTTTTTTAAACTCATCTACTCTCATTAAGTAAGATTAAGAAATTTTGCTTATTACAAATTATATTATTAATATATAACCAATTTAAAACGTTTAAAGTATGTTTAATTATTGAGTTCAAACGCTTTATATAAATTTAAAAAGACTTAATATAGACCTTTATAATAAAGATGCACCGATTTCTACTTTTGACCAATGCCAATTGTTACAAGCCGATGCATCGACATTGGCTTTTAGTTCAAATTTGTTTTTTTTTTTTTTACTTATAGGCTAATTGAAAAGAACCTTTCGCTATGCATTGTGGGATTGCCTGGGGAATAACAAAATATAAAAATCAAGTTTCGCATTACAACTTTATGTAGCTTATGTTTATTGTAGTTCTTAATAATTTAAACTTTTAAAATTTATTAATGGATTTAAAGACAGAGTGTTTTGAAGATAACTGCGAAAATTTAGTAAAGGTTATAATGAATGAGTTTTCTGCAAAAGGTCTAAAACTTGATAACAAAGTAAATTTTTCTAAATGGAAGCTCAGTGACCTTCTATATTTTTTAAAATTATCGAAGAGCTATTGTAGTTTTAGTAATTTAAACAAAGAAAAAGTATTAGAAAAAGTTATTTGCGTTTGGAATATTTTAAATGTCTCAGGCAATACCAGAACCCATTGCGCGCTTAGCAATTTTAAAGTTATCAAATATCTTCTATAGGCAAACTATAATTTTTTTTTCAAATATAATGTTAAAGGGCATTTTTATTGCTTGCTTAATTCATAAAATTTGCTTAATGCTTAGCTGTTGTTGATTTTTTTAATTATTTTATTTTATTTCTATTTAATTTTAATTCCTAGAATATTGTCAGAAACTTATATATATATATATATATATATATATATATATATATATATAATATATATATATATATATATATATACCGAGCGATTATTATCGTGGATTTTTTATATTTATTATCAAGAGTTAGTGTTACGTAATAAAAGAATTATAAAAGTATTGAACTCATTTATTAAAAATAATTAACACCGGAACTAGTGGCACTCTTCCTGAGTGATTTTTCCAATGATATATATTAACTAGATATCTAACTCGAGCCGCGGTTGTGAGGCAAATTTGTTTATTGGAAGCCATCTTGAATACTGGCAAAACACGCAAAAAAAAATTTATAATATTTTTTAAAAATTTACTTTTATTACTAAAGAAATGGTTATATCGTGCTCTACTTATGGTTGTGTGAACCGATTTAATAAAGGTGTTGCGATATCGTTTCATAAATTCCCTTTAAATAATAGCGAGCTATGCCAAAAATGGGTTGTGGCAACAAAACGTGATTCATTTGTTCCTACAAAATATAGTTATATATGTAGTGTTCACTTTCATAAAGAAGATTACAATTATGAAAATGCAAATAAACCTCGTTTAAAAGCAAATGTTGCACCATCTATCTTTAATTTCCCGGCGAAAATGCATTCTAAAAAGCCCATCAAAAGAAAATATGTTTCCAGGAATGTGACTGAGACATTCGAAACTATTAATGAAAAAAAGATATCTCTTTCGTTGCCATGTTCCTCTAAGAATCATATTTTAACTAGTGTAGATTTTACTATTGAAAAACCAAATAATAAAGTCAACTCTCCATCTAAAGTCAAGCTTAAAAGAAAAATTAAGACTCTTAAACAAAAGCTTAGAAGGAAAGAATTGAAAATAAATACAATGACAGAAATTATTAAAAAACTTAAGAATGACAAGCTTATATCAGCTGATACAGCTCAATTTCTTGATAATAGCTTTTCTGGTCTTGATTGTGATTAAATCTGAACTAATCAATAAATGCAAAGATCCTAGAGGTCCTATAAGTTCTTTATCGAATTGGTCCTCATATATTGATTGTTCACCTGGATTTTTTAAAGATATTTTTTCTTACTTACAACAAAAGGGATTAGATGTTACGTATAAAGATTGTGGATTGATCTTTGATTCTATGCATATAAAATCAAGTCTTGTTTATAATCCAAGTAATGGTAACTATGAAGGTTTTTCAGATTATGGAAACAATATGTCTGCTTTTGATCCAAATAGTATAGCTACTGAGGCTCTTGTCTTTAGGCTTGTTGGACTTCGAGGGCATTGGAAATGTCCTATCGGTTATGTTTTATGTGAAAAGATTTCAACAACAAACTTGGTTTGTCTTATAACTAACGCAGTTAATTTATGTGTTCAACATGGTATAGATGTTCACAGCGTAACTTGTGAGGGTGTTTTTTCTAATTTTAGTGCCATGAAAAGTCTTGGCTGTTCGTTTGATAAAGCTAAAAATATGAAAACTTTTTTTAATATTGAGTCTTATAATAAAAATATTTATTTTGTTCCTGATCCTTGCCATATGCTAAAACTTGCACGAAACACGCTATGTGATCTTGGTGTATTTATTGATAGTCAAAAAAGATTTGTAAAGTGGGAGCACATCACAATTCTGCAAAATTTGCAAGAAGACATTGGACTAAAGTTTGCTAATAAGTTAGGAAATAGCCATATTAATTTTCATAGGCATAAAATGAATGTAAAAAACACTAAGTAATTCTGTAGCAGATGCTATTGAATTTTTAATGCTATCTGGTCATCCCTCTTTTCATGATGCTCAAGGAACATTAGATTTTATAAGAACAACTAATCAACTTTTTGATTTACTTAATTCAAGAAGTTCATTTGGCAAAGGTTTGAAAAAACTCTTATTTCTTAATGACAAAATCCATTGGTTTAGTGTTATTGAAAAAACAATTAAATATCTGGCCAGCCTAACTGATAAAGATGGGACTAAAATTCTTAAACATAGAAGAAAAACGTTTGCTATTGGTTTCATTGTCGCTGCAACTAGTATCCAAAATATGTCTATAAATTTACTATCAAGATCCGAATGTTCATTCAAATATGTGTTGACCTATAAAGTGTCTCAAGATCACTTAGAACTGTTGTTTGTTGTGGAGCTTCCGACTGAACGTGTGCGTGAGTGTCAGCGTAGTCATTAGGTTATTATTAACAGTTAATATATTGTTTACTGGTAATAGTGTATTTAATTAATACCTCCTCAATCTAATCCATGTCCAGTTTTTTCAAAGTATGTCAGAAATAGCAGCATCTTCTTAAGGTAGTTAACTTATTTTTAAAACTATAACTTTAAAGTAACATCAACTACTTTAAGTTTACAATTATAAAAATAACGTCCAGATAAAGTAATTAAATTCAATTTTAGATAAAGTAATTCAAAACAACATTACTTCTTCTTTAACATTAACTATACTATTAAGATTATTTTGTTTCATTTTTAATAAATAAACAGGTCAGGTAGTATATAGTTTCTTGTAAAACCAAGTCAAAGCTTCATCGCTTATTTACGATGTTTTGCCAGTATTCAATATGGCTTCCGCCGAAAAAAATTGCCTCATACTATATCAAGGAATTTTTACGGAGTTAGATATCTATGTATATATATATCATTGGGTTTTTCATAACATTTAGAAATGTTATCAGTTTTATCCGCAAGACCAAGAGCAACTTTAAAAAAATAATTTTAGTATTACAACTTTACTAATACTTGTTTGAGTCATATAAATAAGAAAATCTTTAGTTTTGCGAAGTTTTTACTTACACTTTTTACATTTATTCGTTTTGCATTATTTTCGTTAGGTTGAATTTTTAAAATGCTATAAAGTACTTACATTTAAATCTTTAAAAATATTTTTGACGTAAAAACTGCTATCGCAGTTTAGGAGGGAGAGGGGTTCAGTTATATGCGATCGTTTGTGACAGTAGGAAAGGGGTCAAGAATTTACAAATATAGGGTGACATGCTTTATGAATGACCCCCATAATCGCATTTACAAACGAATTGTTTTACTAAAAAAATAAAAAAAGTTTTAACTGATTTTTTATATTAGAAGAATATATATAGAAGCATTATAATAGAAGCAGCCGTGGAGCAGCGGTTAGAGTTCTGGCTCAGAACTCAGAGGTACGAGGTTCGACGCCAGCTCTAGCCCAACAAGTGACATTGGTACGGAGGCATGAACTTCCCGTTAAATGCTCTCCCGCGGTGCTCTAAGATAAGACCGTAAGGACTTCTGGGAGCACCTAAATACATACAAAAAAAAAAAGAAAAAAAGAAGAATAGCAAATAAATCTTTCTATTTTTTTAATGTCTGAATAAAAATGTTCGTATAAATCTTATTTTTATTTATTTATGTATATTTTTATGTCAATCAAAATAAGAATACATAACAAATAAAAAAACAATAATATAAATAGTTTTAATTAACAGTAAAAAAAAAATATTTATGCTTTTTTTAAATTCTCCAAATATAAAAAGTTTCAGTTAGAACCTTGTCACGAAATAACAATTACTTATTGACGTAATTCATTTTGTTAAGCACTGATTTTTAATGTTGATTTTACGTATAATCGTCAAAAATGTTTAATCTGCGCATGCTTATCGACAAAAAAATTCGCTTCGCGCGAATATTTCGTCTTGTGGAAAACGGCTGAAGTTTTAACTTACGTTACACAAATTTAAAATAAAAATGTGCTTTAACTAAGCATCGTTAAGCAAAACTTTAAATGTAAAAACGTAACAATGAATATTATTTCGCATATATTATTAAAAAATTTAAGTTTTTAAACAAAATTTTGGAAAAAACAAAACATTTTCTAAGGCCGACGACACGGGATTCAAGTGAGGAGGGGGGGGGGGGGCACAATCATCAATTTGTGAAAAAAGTCTTCTATATCAAGATTTTTCTTAAAAAAAAAAAGGTTCTTTAGAAAAAAAGTGGAAAGACACGTGCCCCCTCTGGCCCCCCCGGTGTTGTTAGCCCTGTTTTCATGTTTTTGTTAACTTACGTTACATGAAATTTGCAAAAGTTCTTTCGTTATTTTTGAAATCAGTGACGGATCCAGGAATTTTTGGTGGAGGGGGATGTTGAAATATTTTTGTATTTTGTACCATGTTTTTCGTCTCCTAAAAAAAAACAAGGTCCTCAATTTTTATGATAATTTCAGGACTTTCATATTCTGGTGGGGGAAGGGGGGGATGCATACAGAAATTAATTTTTTATATTTTATGTTATAAATGTAATATAATCATTTCTTAATTTTAAACTTATCTCTTTATATAGTTTGGACCCATAAGTCATATAATTGCCTTTCTAATTCATAAAAAATCACTATATAAAAAAGTTCAAAAAATATTTTAAGATTTATTCAGGCTTATGTATGCGTTTTTGCTTATGGAATATTTATATTTTTGCATACAATTTCTATTCATTGACTTGGCTCCCCTCCCCCCGCAACACTAAACTTCAATCCACCACTGTGGCCAGGATTATATTTATATTATTAATAACACTTTATGATGTGCTCTGTAGATATTTTACTTGTAATGTTTTACACTAAAATATAAAAGATTCTTTTTGTTAGAAATTTTAGACAAAAAATTTTGTTTGTTTGCCAAACTAAAATTATTTGTTTTGGCTTCTGTTTTAAGAAAAGTATCCAGAAATCCAAGGTTCGATACCTGCTCTGGCATTGTTTGCAGCATAGGTAATAAGGTGTCGTAAACTTCCTAGGAGAGACTCTTGTCATAGAGCACCGTGAAGAATACTTCTCCACGGTGCTCTATGACAAGAGTGTTAGGTTTTCTTAAAGTAGCTTAAAAAAGTAAAAAAAAAAAGTATTACGGTAAAACTTAAAGTATTTTACGATATTTTTATTTGCTACTCTAGCAATTTAAAAATGACAGTTTTTATTTCAACTACAAGTTTGCAATTACAGTTGGATATAAATTATATGCCAAAATTAATCAAACAATTTACCGTAATTACATAGTTTCCTCTTCCATGATTTCCCACAGAACATATTTACATTTAAGTTTTTTGAATTTGAAAGAAAATAAAAAAGCTTTACCGTAATGACATGTATAAAGGTAAAATTGACAGTTTTTCATTAAATTTTAAAAGTCTGTTTGTATTTTATTAAATTTTAAAACTTAGTGAAATATAAACAGTAAAAACGTCACGCCTCACTAAATCCCTTTTTCGTCCGTTTTGTCTTAAACTGTAACAAATTTTGAACTCTCTGCCTTTTTATAAGTATAATATATAATATATAAACATCTGACTGCTCTGGAACTCACTGACGCATTATCACCCCATACAATAAAGTGTTAAATGTTAAATATTTATTTTACTCTTTTAAATTAAATTTTTAATCTCTGTAAAGAGCTGCGTAACGATAAAATATAACTTAGTTTAAATTTTTTATCTGATACAATTAATAAAATTTTTTTGGGTTTAATAATATTCAGAATTAGGAAAATGTCTCCTTTTTTGAACAAATACTTTGCTTTCTATATTTTTATATTTATATTTTAGTTTAATTAAAGAAGACCTCTCGGTCTTCTCACAGAGCTTAAAAAGGAGACCAGAGGAGAATAAGTATAAAGGAAAATAAGTTTTCTCCTCTTACCAGAGGAGAAAATTTATAAAATACGAGTACTCCACTAACGTTAGATGTAAAAATGACTCCGATATAACAAGTTTTAGTAGAGCTTCTTAAGCATTGATTTATACCTTGATTATTTTGTTATGAATAACAGCATTTTGAAATTTTAACTTAAGTAACTAAGTGTTTGGTGACTCGTATACGTAGGCAAAGTCGCAGATTAATTTGTTGAAATTAATTCGCGACTAGAAAAGTTTTAGAAAATGGTTTAGTATTATCAGGAAGTTTTAGTAAGTTGGGCAAGATTGTTTGTTTAAGGAGAAATAAAGAACGGGTCGTGAACATATATATATATATATATATATATATATATATATATATATATATATATATATATATATATATATATATATATATATATATATATATATACATATATATATATACATATATATATATATATACATATATATATATACATATATATATATATATATATATATATATATATATATATATATATATATATATATATATATATATATATATATATATATATATATATATATATATATATATATATATATATATATATATATATATATATATATATATATATATATATATATATATATATATATATATATATATATGGCTTGATACTAGTTTGCTAGGTTTTGCGGTTGATTTTCAGGTCTGTAGCGATCTGGCTATATATATATACAGTTAATAAAAATTTTTTAACAGCTTTTTTTGTGAAACTATTACATTTTTGAAAAAGTAATTAGTATAACGACTTCAAGAACAATCGACAAATTAAAAAAAAAGTAGCTTACATAAAAAAATAATTACATCAACAAATTTAGTTGTTGGTTCAAAAGTATATTAAATTATAGCAAAAAATTCGACACGCACCAAAAATCACTGGTTAGTCTGAGCAAAGTACTTTGACTCCTAATAAAAACCATCAATAAATTTTTTTTATACAAAAAATTATTTACTGATTTTTAATCAGTAAATAAATCTTTGTTTAGAATTGCAAAATACCAAATAAAATCAACAACAAAAAAAAACGATCCTTAATTAGATTCTGGCGCTAACAGTTTTCAACTTGATATTATAACTATTAAAATCTTTCAGTTCGAAAAAAGTAGATTAGAGATACACTGACTTTTTTTAGCAGAGGACTGGGAAGACTTTTTTACAAATAATGTCATCTACTTAAGTTTTTTCCCAAAACAAATCCACGGTGGTGAGCATTAATGGCTAATAAAAACTAACTGAGTGGAAACAAATTAATTTTTTAAATTGTTTTAAGAGCACATTTAAAAAATACTTTATATAAGCAAACATGTTTTTTCAGATAGACAAATATATTGTTTATCAAAATATAAATTTCAAATAACAAAAAAAGTGTCCCCTTGGCCCCGTTTCTTTCTAATCAAATACTTTACCCCTGATTACATGATTTGACTAATGACGTAACTTTTAAAGCTATTGAAAAACACAATAAAAAAAGATTAAAGAATGCGCAACTACAGCGCATTGGTCTATTTTTTTTATTATTCACTGTTATTAATCACTATTATTCACAACTTTTATTAGTGACTTTTATATTATCATTATTTTTACTGCTAGAAACATTCTAAATATATAAAATATTAAAAATTTAAAAAAAGTTTATTACAAAAAATAATAAAGAACTCATATTTTAAACACATCATTTATATGTTTGTTTAAAAAAGTAAATTGCGCGGCTAAAAAATACTTTCAAAGTTTGCGAAGTGAATCGCTAAACGGTCCCTGTGAAAGTTTACGCACATTCTAATAATAATAATAATAATAATAATAATAATAACAATAATAACAATAATAATAATAATAATAATGATACTGATTTTGCGCCAACTTACTCCAACCAAGCGTATGTAGGCACATACGTTCCGTATAAGCGTATACGTTCCGTATAAGCGTATGTTCCACAGGGGTCTATACTGGGGCCACTCCTTTTTCTCGTCTATGTTAATGATCTGCATAATGCCTCAAATTTAACGACAGTGATGTTTGCCGATGACACTAACCTTTTTCTGTCCAGTAGTGATATTGTTACACTTTTTAATGACATAAACATAGAGTTAGTTAAAATTTCAAATTGGTTTAAGACAAATAAATTATCAATTAACTTAGAAAAAACTCAATGGACTCTATTTCATCCTAAATCCAAAAAAAAACTTTTACCAAATGATATGCCTTAAATATATATTGACAATGTTCAAATAAAGCAATCAAAAGTTATACATTTCCTTGGTGTTTTCATTGATGAAAACTTAACATGGAAAAATCATATCGAAACATTATGCAATAAAGTCTCAAAAAATATAGGAGTGTTGTATAAAGCGAGAAATTTTGTAAATAGACATGCATTAATTCAACTTTATTACTCGCTAATCCAATGTCATGTAAACTATGCTAACATTGCGTAGGGTAGTGCTAATAATAGTCAATTAAAATCTCTTTATCGGCAACAGAAGCATCTAGCACGTCTAATAAATTTTAAAGATTGTTATACTCATGCAGAACCTCTTTTAATAGACATGAATATTCTTAATATATATCAACTAAATGTTTTTAATGTTCTTTGCTTTATGTACAAATGTAAGATAAATTTAACCCCAATATTTTTTCAAAATTTATATGCAATAAAGCCAAGAAACAAATATGAATTAAGAAATAACAATCTTATTCATCAACATTATTCGCACACAAATTTTGGAAGATCTCTTATATCATATCGCGGAGCTTTTCTGTGGAACCAAATAGTGTTAAAAAACTTTGATTTTTCTAAAAATTGTAGTTTTCTTACTTTCAAAAATAAACTGAAAAAAGTTATCTTGACAATTGATAACATCTTCGAGTTTTTTTGAATATTTTATTTAAATATTTAGTTTTATTACATATTTTGACATTTTTTAACGGTATTTTATGTTTGGTTTTTGCTTATTAAAAATCTTGTATTGTAAATATCGGTATTTTGTTTTTATTTATTTTGTATCGCATTGTTAAACGGTTCTCGGTGACAGGATCTTGCCATACGTATTTCCTCCGTATGTTCACATACGGAGGAAATACGTGGAAATACGTGTTCACATACGGAGGAAATACGTGGCACATACGGAGCTTTTCTTTGGAATAAAATAGTTTTTAAAACATTTTGACTTTTCTCTGAAATAGAGTTACCTCTCATTTAAAAATAAACTTAAAGAAATAATTTTGTCTCTGGATAATATATTTTTATATCTTTAAACGTTTAATAATTTCATGTAATGTTTAATGTATTTATGCTGTAAAGTTTTTATAGATATATACAACTATATTTGAATATGATTTATTGAGATTGTAAAATACGAGCGGTTCTCGATGACAAGAGCTGATGGTCTTCTGCGAGTCTCCGCGTTCTTTTTATAAAATTAAATACCTGTATAACTACATTATCTTTTACTTAGTTCTTATTGTATGATTTTGTTATTTAAATGTTAACGATTTTATTGTAGGGGAGAGGGGGGCACCTTTGAACACTTTTTACTTTTTTTATTATAAATCCAAAAAAAAATTATTTAAACAACTTTTTTTGTTCTGAACAGTTTAACTAATCATTAAGGAAAAAAATTGCTTCATTTGTATAAATTGTAAGTTAAAAATTAAGTCAGTATTCTCGTTCTAGCAAGGTGCGCGAAAATGATCAAACCTGCCCCAACCTGGGGCAGCTTTGAATTTGCATGGGGCAGATTTAAATTTTTTCTGGCAAATGGAAAAAACAAGTGACTAGTTCACTTTTTTTTAAATAGAGCATTGATTTATTATTAAACTTCATTAAGTTTAAGTTTAAAAAGCAAGAACCAAATATATTTTCTATACTATCTAATCTTATAATCACTCTAAAGAAATGGTCAAACAAAAGTTGTATTTTATCGGGAAACTTTCAAATATTAGGAGAATTTAAGTTTTATTAGAAATCGTGTCCACCCTGAAGTAACAATTGAAAAGGGTTATGTAAAAATTTTACAGCATTCACTGATCTAACTATCTAAAACAAAGTATCAAATATTCCTAATAAATAACATCAAATATTTAAAAAAAAATCTTTACAAGCAACAAAATCAGAACTTTAAGATAGAACTGTGGAAAAAAAAAGTAAAAGTTAAGATCAACATAAATTAAAGTTAAGAAAAAACTTTAACAAAGTAATAAATAATATATATATATATATATATATATATATATATATATATATATATATATATATATATATATATATATATATATATATATATAAAATTAAATTTTAAAAGCATCGTTACAAGCAACAAAATTTGAACTTTAGAAATCAAAATAGTTTAAAGTTACGATAACTCAACATAGATTAAAGTACTTTTTGTTTTTAGTTTTGCTTTTGAGGATTTAGATCCAATTTTGGATGTTTTTTGTTTTGAAATTCCTAATGAGGTTTGAAGTTTTGTCTTGCGTAAAAGATAAGATTTTTTTATTTCTTCTCTTTCTGGTGTGTCAGCAAGAATCTTAGATTTCCCACTTTTTCTGCCTTTATTAGTTTTTTTACGAGGTAGAGCCTTTGGATATGGTCTTTAAGATTCAGGTGTTATTGTGTGCTGTGATTGTAAGGCATTACTTATACTTGTTTGCTCATAATTCTTATAATCCACTTTAAAATCTTCTTTTTGCATAACTATCTCTTCAGGTTTATTTAGAATTTGATGTGAATTATCAGAAGTAGCTCTACTGAATGTTTCTGTCAAAGGACGATTAATCACTTCAGCACTTTGAAAGTTGTCATTGCAGAAAGCAAGGCGTGAAAAAGGATATATTCCAGGTGTAGAAAAAGCTGCAACAATATTCCTTGCAATATATGTTGTATTATATGCTGGTGTCACTATGCTAACGAAATCGTGTATTATTATTGTTTTCCCCGGATTGCGTAGAAGCTAGTCGTTCTGAGAAATAGACAGCTTTTGCTTGAAAGGACCATTAACAGCCACATTTAAAGGTTGCATTCTGTGAGTGCAGTGAGGAGGAAATGTTAAAACCTCCATTCTATTTTCAAAACAATAATTAATGGCATCTAATGTACAATGGCTTTCATGATTATCAATTAAGAGTAAAACAGGATCCTCTTTCGAACATCTGACTAGTTTTTTTTATATGTTCTAGAACCTTTAAAAACAGTGGCCCTGTCATCCAGCCACTTTTGGGACTGTTTGCATAACCAATACAACTAGGAGGTCCTCCTTTTAACATGGTGTCATGAAACCGTGCTCTTGGAAATATGAAGACAGGTGAAATGAAATTTCCTATGGCATTTCCTATACCACACATGGTAATTAGTTGTCCATGTTCAGCAGATACACACTATCCAACTTGTTTTGTTCCACGTGATGCTATAACATGGGGTGCTTGTACTACTGTCATTATGTTGGTTTCATCGAATTTATAAATTCTATCAGGAGTGAAATGATGTTTTTTTAATGCTTTTTCATAGTTATCAAAAAACTGATTTACATTGTGCTCATTAAAACTTGTTGAGCGAGACAAACTCGTATTTTCAGGTTTTCGAAGTGGAAGTTCTTGGTGGCGTTTCATGAAGCTTTTCAACCACTCTATACCAGCTTGTTTATTTTCCATCCATTTTCTTGGACATTTGCAAAGTTTCATTGCATAATGAAATGCTAATATATAAATGCTTTATATGTCAACCCATAGTTCATTTTAGAGCTTTTTATTAGATAGTCTTTCAACATTATTTCCTCATCTTCATTAAATACTTGTGCGACACTGTCGCACAAGTATTTAATGAAGCTGTGCCGACAGTATATTTACTTGTCAAACTGTCGCCGACAGTATATTTACTTGTCAAACCTAACTTGGTAATGAATTTTTATACTTCTTTATTCTGTAATGTAAAGTATTACGTTTTATATTATAGGTTTTAGCTGCTTTGTTTGGCTTCATTAATCCATTTGCAACTTGGAGAACAGCATTATTGACATCTTCCTTTATTACTTCAGTCACTCTCTTTTTTTTATAATTTTGAACCATTTTTATCATTGAATAAGCTTAACTCAGTTCGTAAATAATGAAACAATAAAGTGCGGGAAGTTGAAAGAATGAATTACAATGGTTCAAAGGTGCCCCGTTCATTTTTTTTTAAACTGTCCCAATGGCGTCTTAGAGAGTAATTGCCTATTTTTGGAAACAAAATATTTTATTTAATGAAATTTTTTGCATCATTGGATAGAGAATAAAATAATCTATATAATAAATAACATAAAGTTCAACATTTGTTAAAAATGTGGTCAGAAAACTCTTACAACTTTTTATCAAAATGTTTCAAATTTGTACTAAAAAACAAAAATATCGTCTAGTTTGTCCACTTTTAATTAAATGGCAACATATTCAAGTGACAGATGTGAGGATAAGTATTGTCATGTTAAAATAATTCTATATATCAAACTTAAATACACGCGCTCTTCACAAATGCATTAATTCAAAGCTGCCCCCGTTCAAAGTTGCCCCCTTCTCCCCTACAACAATTTACTAAAATGTTTAAGAAAAGAAAAAAAAAAAAAAAAAAAAAAAACGATTAAAATTGATTAATTATGTTTTAACTTTTCAGCAAGATAATTTTGAAGGTATACCACCTAAAAAATTATCTAATTTTTTTTTTTCTAAGATTTAAAAATTTGTCAAGATTTTTGTCAATTTAAATATTTTTTTTTTATATTTTTATTTTTTTTATTTTGCCGTTTAATATTACAATAACTAAATATATTTTACAATTTTCACATTAGTAACGACAGGACTTCTAAAAGATCATGAGGATCTTGTCATGAATCCCTATACAATATATGGCTAATTTTTAATAAAAATACAATGTCTGTAGTGAAATAATAATACACCTTTATGCCAAAATATTTAAAAACCAAGATAAAATGTTAAAAAGTCAAGATAAAATGTTAAAAAGCCAAGATAAAAAGTTAAATCGAATAACTAAATAATAAATAAATAATAAAAAAATATTTTTATATTTTTTATTTCAGTATAAAAATAAACTGTCTGGAGGTAATAGATAAATTGTCACTTAAATATTTACAAAAATATTTTTTCATACGACTACTTTTTTTGTAAAGAAATAAGACGATCAAAAAGTTACGTCTTTGTTCAAAAATTACATCTATGGTACTTTGAGATATTAGAAAGGTTGCGCATGGACAAATCTTTACAATTCTACAGTGAATGATAAAATCATCAAGTATGAAAGCTGCAAAATGTACTGCTTATAAGCCTAAGTAACAATTTGGTGTCTCGTTGGGACAAAGAGTGTTAAGACTTTATGAAGCACCAAAAAGACCAGGGAAGAAAGGTAGCCAACCGTCTAGGCTACGCAAATAAAGTACGTCATATTTTTGTAAAAATAATCACACTCACGTACGAAAAAATTATAAACAATGTCGTCACATAGTAACCTTCACTAGTAAATTTTTAAAAATATTTATGCTATTTTTTATAATCAATCAATCAATCAATCAATAGATTTTCTGAAATATTTGGTATTACATTTAATAATATTTGATCGTTATGATATATACAGTGGGGTGCAAAAAAAAGCCGCATTAAAAAATTTTCTTTATTTTAAGTATAAATTATACAAGAATAATAAAACAAAAACAAAAAAATTGGATGTGGCAGTGAAAAATCTAGGACAGAAAATGTATGTTTTTATATATACTAATATAAATAAAATCTTTAAAAAAAATGTATTATTATAGACATAATTAATAATTTAGAAAACAACTTTTGGATATAGAAATTAAAAGAATTATCTAAGCTGTTGACCAAAGAGACTCTCAAAAGCAATGGAAAGCGTTTTAAACAATAAAACTTTACTATTAGTAGATTAGTGAAGAAATTTAAAAACACTGGCAAAACTGAAAGTCTGTTGTTTCTGGGACAAAGCCTTAAACTTTAAAAAAGGAAGAATGCTACATACCTAACACCATCAAAAAAGATTCTAAAATCACATGTTCTGAGATAAAAGTAGATTTGAACCTTTCTAATATCTCAAAGCAGACTATATCTTGTCCAATTAAAGCATCAGGTGAGTTTTTACTGGAAAACAAATAAATAGCCTTAGTTAGTAAAATCAATTTCGAAAAAAAAAGGAAAAAAAAAAAGTGGTGCTTTGAGCACAAAGATTGGATATGTGAACAATGGACTAAAGTTATTTTGTGCGATGAGTCTCCTTTCGTTTTGTTTTATAACAGTCCATCTCACTGTTGGAAATTAATTAGGGAAAAGTTCAAACCCAAACATGCAAATTATTAAATAAGACAAAAGATTAATATTTAAACAAAAGATTAATATTTGAGGTTGTTTTAGTGCACAATAGTTGCAAATTTTTTCTGGGTTGAAAAACTTTTCATGGACCAGTATTTGTGTCACATAATCTTAGCTATTTATCTTGAACCAAGTATAGAAGAACTTTTTTCTAATAGCGGCTACATCTTTCAACAAGATAACAATCCCAAACATACGTCACAGTTGAGTAAAAGACATCTAGAATCTAAATTGATACCAGTTATGTTTAGGCCAGCACAGTCTCCTGATTTAAATGCGATAGAAAACTTTTGTTTTCTATTGGATAGAAAATTGCAAAATTTTTAGGGTAACAATTAAAGATGAACTGTTCCAAATTCTTATTGCTGTTTGGAATGTTTTGCCAAATGACTTATTAAAACTGACTTGTAGATAGTATGTTTGCTCATATATTTAGCAAAAAATAGTTGACATGTAATTATAAAAATGGCCATGTTACTAATGAAGACTTTGAAATCAATAAAAAAGAACAATTTATATACAGGGCTGAAGGCAAGTACAATGGATGATTTTCACCCAGACACTAAGGCTTGGAAGGCGCCAAATTTTCATTGAATTCTTATTATTTTTCTAAGAATATAAAATTATATAAATTTATTAAAATAATTTTATAAAAGTTTCAATACTTATTTTATGTAAGAATAAATATATGTTAATTTCTAATAAAAAAAATAATTCAAAAAACTTTTTTTAAATTTTCTTAAATTTATTTAGTGTACAATTTTAAAAATGTTTTAATCAAACACAAATCATGCATATGCATTTTTCCGCTAACCAATCATTGACATTGTTTAGAAGTATTGTTTTTAAAAGTATTTTTCCAAGATAATTTATAACCTTTTTTCAAAAAAATTTTTTAAGGTGCCAAAATTGCTTTTTAACCCACTTTCTATATATATATGTCTATCGCTGGGCCTATATATATATATATATATATATATATATATATATATATATATATATATATATATATATATATATATATATATATATATATATATATATATATATATATATATATATATATATATATATATATATATATATATATATGCATATATATATATATATATATATATATATATATATATATATATATATATATATATATATATATATATTGCGAAATATCTATTGCTGGGCCTATATATATATATATATATATATATATATATATATATATATATATATATATATATATATATATATATATATATATATATATATATATATATATATATATATATATATATATATATATATATATGTATATATGTATATATATATATATATGTATATATATATATATATATATATATATATATATATATATATATATATATATATGTACATATATATACATATATATATATATATATATATATATATATATATATATATATGCATATATATATATTGCAGAATGTCTATCGCTGGGCCTATATATATATATATATATATATAAATAGTATTGTGTAAGCAATCTGACGTAAGGTCTAATCTAAAGGTAAGCAATCTGACGTCATACTGAAATAGCCTGTTGCTGGGGGCTTCAGTACATACATCGACTGACAAATAGCCTGACTCGCACTGGAGTGCTGCTACATCGACTGAGGGTTTGGGATGGGGCAGCAATCATTTCATTCATCATTCTTTGTTTTTTTTTCTTCTTTTTCTAAAAAAGCCGTATGGGTTAAGGTAAGCAAAAAAAGTGAGCAAATGCTTATAAAAATACGTTTTAGTAAGTGTATATATATATATATATATATATACGTATATATATATATATATATATATATATATATATATATATATATATATATATATATATATATATATATATATATATATATATATTTATATATATGTGCATTATTTACCAGTTCTAAAGTATATATACTTCATAATCATTAACTAATAGATATTTTTCTTGAATAAAGTAAAAAATAAACATTAATATGATTGATTCACTTATTGAAGTTTTGCAGGCAAACAATCAACGACTTGAGGTAGAGTTTTTTAATATTTAAAATTTTACTTGTATGTTATTTCTTAAAAATAATTTATTAACTTTATGTAATAAATATGTATTATTTAATAGTGTTTTAATATGTGGTATTCTGTGTAAGTTATTACTGATACCGAAGTTAATAATGATAAAAATAAATGAGTAAAATGTTTATAGGGTAGATAAGTATTTAATGTACCTATGTGGTTTTTTTATCTTAAAATTCACGACTTTAAGATCAGAAAAAATAGACAATACTAACAATTTAATCAATACTTTTTTTTATTATCGTTGCTGCTTTTAGTCATCACTGTCTTCTACATAATCATTCACTAATTAGTCTATATATTAATTATTTTACGCATAAATTATTTACTTTAGTTACAGCATTTAGATTAGGATTTAGCTTTCCCACTATTAATTATTAAACAAACACTTTTTTCGATTTAAAAAATAGTATTAAAACAAAAATGTATATACTTTTAAAAAGATTTTTCAGGATGTTTTTGTTCACCTAGGGCTTTGAATTAGCAAATTCTGTCAGTCTCAATGTTATTTCTTATTTGTTATTAATGATAAATTTAAAAATATGAGTATGTAAGTGAGAGTGAGGTGTTAAAAATTATTCTTTATCATTTAAAAACACTTAATTCTAAATAGGAGTTAATAGCACAACAGCACAAAACAAATATTTTTTGTAAATATTTGAAAAAAAAATGTACAGATTATTTTATAAAAAAACATACAGACCATTTAGAATTTTTGTAATATATTGTATACGACATATGAAATATCATATAAAATTAACATAACTTCAAAGATACATAACAAAAAAAATTATATGATGCTAAATATAATAGATTTAATATTAAATATCAAAAATATATGATAATAAAATTAAAAGAAACATTATCAAAAGTAATTTCTTCTTTTTTTTTAATTAGGGCCTTTACAACAAATATTTTAAATTCAAAGAAAAGCAGATAAAAAAAGAAACTGTTTTAAAAGAGAAACTAACAAACGAACAAAAAAGTTATAAGGAGTTAGAGTTGAAATTTGAAAGCTACAAAAAGGAAGTTTCTTTAAATAAATTTCCTTTAGTTTCTATTGAAGCAGATATACACAATATCATTAAGGATGAAAAATTAGCTTTAATTAGGGTGCTTCAAAGTCTCGAAGACCAGGTATATTTTTAATAAGATTTGTATTTTCTAATGAAGTTTTGTTATCCTATAAGATAACATTGCTGTAAATATATTTTATGTTGTAGCACACGAAATATCTAATTCACTTTTGTTTCTTATTAGTCAAGTCAAGTGAAAGATGTTCTTTTAAATACTATCAAGTCAATTCAATTTATGGAAGAAAAATGTTCTGTGTGTGTCAACACTAGACAAGTCTCTTTGAAAGGAATTTTTGATTCAGAAACACTATCTGAAAATTTAAATACTGATATTTTTAAGCAAAAAAAAATTGATGATAATAACATAAAAAATCAATTCTTTACCACAGAAGCATTAAACAAAGAAAATATTGATAAGTTAAGAGTTGAAATAGAGGAGTTAAACATTAAAATCATGAATCTGGAACTCCTTAAAAATACAGAAACAACAAGATCTTTTACTGCTTTAGATGATGAAAATGCTCGGCTTAAAGAACAGAATGAAGCTTACATTAGAAAACTAGACGTGATGACAGCGCTGCATCTGCAGGTTGCAGATTTTAATTTATTTTGTGTTTGTATTTTATTTTGATTATCATGTTTTATTTAAAACTTTATTTGTTTGGGAAAATTTGTAAATAAAAAAATCTATTTATCTGTATACAGGAAATAGATCAAATTAATTACGCGATGCAAGAAAAAAATAACTTAATATGTAGTCTTAATTTAAATATTGAGAACTTAAATGCCACAATACAAAAAATGAATGTTGATCTTGGTTCGATACCTACTTTTAACCTACAGGTTGTTATTTATTTACTTTTTTTATGTCTTTATTTAATTTTACTCTTGATAAAGAAATGCTTTGGTGTGAAGTGTTTTTGATTAGAAATATAGGTTTTCAGTTAATCCGCCACTTTCAATCAGTTAGATTATATTGTATTTTATACTTATGAATGTACTTTCTCATTTTTTACTATTATCTTCATAATAGAAGTAATTGTAATTATTTTGATGTTACTCTAGATTTTTTAATTAGTGTCATTTTATTGTTGTTTAGATAAATACTTATGAGAATACTATTAAGGCTGAACGAGCGACTCTTGAAAAATTAAAAGAAGAAATGTTTAATGTTAATCATTGTCTTGAGGAGTGTAATACTGAAAACTTTATATTAAAAAAAGAAATTTCCAATTTAAAACAAAATTCATTATCCGATATACAACAATTTTGTAATACTCCTTCAACAATGTGTGAATTTGATGATTTTGATATGAGCTCATTTAAGGACCGACCTGAACAATCGAAGTTTTAAGTTTATAAGTAGTTTATTCCCTGTAAATACAAGGTGTGCTTAACATGTCTAAAAAAATGTTTAACACGTTTTAATACGTGTTAAACATTTTTAGACGTTACGAACACGTCTTATGTTTACTTGGTTGTTTAAATATCAACGCTGGTTTGGTATCAAATATAACGTTATTATTTTTAGTGCAAGATTTATTATAGTATTTTATATTTTGAGAATACTTTACTACTTTTCTTTAAGAAATTGTGTAGTTATTGTTTTTTTATGCTTTTCTGATACTTAACATTTACAGTAGCTCTACACATTTTTATGTAATTAGGCATATAAAATGTGTACTAGTTTTGAAGATATTACAGTATCTGTAGGTCTGCAATGATACAGACCTACAGATACTGCAAAATATGAAGTTTTTTGAATTGAACAAGGTTCTTCATAATCTAACCTTATTAGGAAAATAAATGGGGCCTTAATACTACCAATTTTTTTTTTTAAAGAAAAAGTATTTTTATCTGGCTCTACAAAAGAAGTGCAGTTAAATAATAATTTCAAAATTAATATTCGTTTTAATAGAAAAATGTTTTAAGATTTTATTGCAAAAAAAAATATATTTTTTAAATCTAAAAAATGTAAGTTCGAAAAAAATTTTAAATGTTTGGCTTCACTTGAAAAAAATTTTTTTTTTTTTCAAACAACTATTATGTCAAAAAAAATTTCATTTTTATAATAAGTTGATTACTAAAAGCTATCAGCAATAAATTTTTAATTAGTTATTTAGGTGCTTTAAAAAATCCCAACGGTCTTCTCACAGAGCACTGTGGAATAGCAATTAACGAGGAAGTTCACGCCTCCTTTCGTAAGAATTATGCATATATGATCAGAACCGACTTCGAACCACGCACTATGGTTCGAAGCCTAACTCTAACCAATCCACCACAGCTGCTAATTTTTATTCATTAAAAGCTGTTTTTTTAATGATATACTTACGTTTTTTAATGATGACACTTCTATTTGGATTGATTATGTACGTGTTATCTAAAGTGCGGTATTACCACTACATATGTAAAATAGTTTTGTCTTTACAATGTCAAAATTGGTTGTCTTTTGACATTGTAAAGACAAATGGTATCTTTTAAACTCAAGTCAGAGTGGTATCAAATTGCTGATCGAGAAGCAATTGGCTTAATGTCAGGCCCGTCTTTACACGTGTCGAGCCTAGGCAACCGCTGCGGGGCCAGTGCATTTAGAGAGGTCAGCTAGAAACCAAATTTTTTCTTATAAATTTTAATAATAAAAATGAAAGTGCAATGGCGCATTTTTTAATTATATAAAACGTTTTTTATTTACTAAAACAACCATAACTTCTGCATAAATAGTTTTTTTTTTTTTTTTTTTTTACACAAAAATAAATATATATATACACAAAAATAAATATATACATACACAAATATATATATATATATATATATATATATATATATATATATATATATATATATATATATATATATATATATATATATATATATATATATATATATATATATATGTATATATATACACAAAAATAAATATATAAATATATATATATATATATATATATATATATATATATATATATACACAAAAGTGTAATGTATCCAATATTATATGAGTACAAATACAAAAGGTTTTTGATGTAGTTTTTCTTTACTTGTTTTACATTTATAAACCTTTGGAATTTATAAATTTATAAGGTTTTTAAATTTAAAACAAGTTGAACAAAATTGCATTAAAAACCTTTTGTATTTGTATTTATTCATTTGGATATATTACACTGTAATATTGCTTAAAATATGTTTCTTTCATTTTATTATTTAACTATTTACTTAATTATTTATTTTATTATATTTCTTTCATTTTAATTCTTTGTTTTGTCGCAAATCTATTTGAGACAAAATAAAGAATTTTTTAAGAACTTTTTTTTATAAAAGTTAAATTTTTTTTTAATTTATGTTGGCGAAAGAAAATTTGTTTATTGTATTGTACACGCCTCAGATGAAACTATGTGAGAGGCCACAACCGTTATTTCACTGGCGGGCCAGGATGACCTAAAGACGGGTCTGCTTAAGGTGTCCGTTGAAAACACCCTCTGATTCTTTTACAGAACTCAATTTGGCAATTATTATTTTTAAAAAGTTAATTGCATTACAATCTTTGTCAAGTGCTTCCACAAACTTTTAAATGAGGTCTAATTTTATTTGTAACCAAATGGAGGGTTAAAATTTAATTTAGTTCATCAGTAAAATAATCTCACTTCGACCATATTTTATTTTTGAAATGGCTATGCCTTGCTCGTGAATCCCAAAAGCAAAAGGCACAACAAAATTTAGGGTATCCTGATTGTAATCCAATTAGTATTGCAACTACTTGCAGATCAGCACATATCACTGATGTTTACTATACTGTATAACATTGAGAACATCTTTCAGATTATTGTAGATTTACCCGATGATCATTAAATGTGCACGGATGGTAACTGAATGCTATATGTAACAATACAACTTTGAGACATCAATAAAAAGATGACGTTAAATTGAGTTGTGTTCTTGTTCAAAGAAGCCGTCAACCGTTAAACGGTTGACGGTTTCTTTACTTTAAACCAGTAAGTAAACCGTCAGTGTCATAGCAACAACAGAGTTCTTTCTAAATTTGAAACTTTGTGAATGTTTACTATAAAGTCTAACGCCTTTTTGAAACAAATTTTTCTCTTTTAGTTTTGATGTTAACATTTCGCTATGATCTTTAGTCAACTTCAGATCTCGTTTCAAATCACTTAACTCAAGTTGTGAAAACAATTTAAGGTCTGTCACTATTTAAAACCGATGCTAATGGAAAGAAGCCATTGCCATTAGTTACATTGCATAGGTCATTGTCATCTCTGTGCGTTTAGCGTCAGCGTGTATTTCTTCGAGCAAGAAATCAGGTTTGTTGGGCATTGAAGTATGTGTTTTTACCGAGTAAGTCCAACCAAATTTTATTTTGCCGACCAAGATCTAAAATAAAAAATAAAAAAAGTCCTCATTGTCTGACATTTCCGACTGCCGACTATAGATCCAATTTTGCCGACTCCAATATCCATTTTGCCGACTAACAATTTTCGTAGGGGGCTAGAAGTAAGGGGCGAGAAGCAGATTTAATATTTGGATATGTTATATTTCCAATTCTAATGGCAGTAAAAGAAAGATTAACGCAGCAAAAAAAACAATCATTGAAATGATTTATTTAGAAAACAACAATGAAATGATTTTTTTTTTTAATAAATCGTAAATACAAAAAGCCACTAAAAGGCAAAAAACACTGAGAAAACAAAATAATGCAATTTAAATAAAAACCACCCATTTAAAAGATAAAAGTAAGTGCGTTTCGTGAAAAAAATCAAATCAAACCCGAATGGTTTTTCTTTTACAACCAGAGAATTAACATTCCGGTGTATTCCATCAATTTCCAATTTGATTACCGTTTCACCCAGCGCATGCACAGCTCCTCCCAAAGTTGTGATAAGTTTTTGACTTTTTAAAAGAAGACCATGCGTGGATTTAGCATGAATTGCAGAAATGGAGCATCCAAAATCAATTAATGCTGTTCGGAGCATTCCATTTATTTTCACTTTTAATGATGGCAACGTCATTTCTGGGAGAATACTGGATACCATTATTTCCAAATTCTCCCTTTTCCTTTTAAACTTTGCAATCGTTTGAAGCAGTCTTTAGCTTGATGATCGTGTGAACAAGTCTTGCATTTTGCTTCGCAGTCCCGTGCAAAATGTCCAAGATTTCCCACAATTGAAACATGTAATTTTGTTCGTGTCGGACACACTAGATGTCCGCGGAAGTAACGATGTTGCCGCAATCATTACATTATCGGAAGTCGAGCTTCCTGGGATACTCGTTCAAAGGTAACAGCAATTTCCACAGCTTTTGCAAACGTTAGTTCTTCAGATTCCAGTAATAATCGTTTGATTGTTACACCATCGTTAAAACCCGTGATGAATTGGTCGCGCATTCGATCATCTCTTTCCGTGAATTTGCATCCTTCAGCAGCTCTTGCGATTCGTCGTGAAAATTCTGTCACACTTTTGTTACTTGTTTTTTTTATAGTTGCAAATTCAAAGCGTAGTGTTAACGATGACTTCGGTTTAAAAAGCTTCATGATATTTTCCTCGATGTCTTCGAGTCATCTTCTGGGTATGCAGACAAGTATAAATCTTCCAGTGCAGAATAAATCTGTGGTGGCAAACATGTTAATATTATTGTTTTCCTTTTGGATTCGGGTACGTCCATCACAGTTGTGTATGTTCGTAGTTGGCGGACAAACCGCTGATGGTTGCCATCGAATACCGGTGGCATAATTGTCGAAATAGCTTGCTGGCTCGTCGCGTCCATGAATTGAATAAACAAAACGTATTATTTTATAGCTTTCTTTTAGCCTAACTCATTCTATACAAAAATCGTCTCCCTATATATAAAATAACAAAAAGTCCCATGAGAATACTTTTAAAATTACAATTGAAATAATGTAGAAAAACATTGTAATAATATACCTTAAATATATTGTAATAATATACCCAAACCACCCTCAGTTAACTGTATTTCAAGAAAAACTTTTACAATTTGATATATTCTTCCAATTTTACAATGCAATCTTTCTGGCCTTAATTATTGCAAACTATATTATTATTTCCTCGTACTTTAGACTAGTGCTTATCTCATGCTCAATGCTCAGTAATGCTAGCTAATTGAGTTGCTCTTGTAACATGGTGGTTCTCAAATATGTTTCAATTAATTTCAGCTTGGAAAAAGATCTCTCCCCAGTAGCAACAGTTAATGGAAATGTCAGTAGAATTCGAAGTGCTATACAAACGTAAGGGTATAGCTCTTTCATAATTTTCTCGTATTATATTGAAGCACTTCAATTGGTGATGTCAAATCAAATAGTAGTAAGTTGATAATATTCAAAATTTCCGTGAAAAGTTCTTGACTGTCAATATCACTTCTTCCCTTTCTATCCATTCTGTTTTCAATTCTCCACAACTAGTCCTATACCCTTCTTTATTATCTTTTTTTTTTATTTTTTTTATTTTTTTAAATATTAGCAGTCTTAATATTAAATAGGAATACAAATGTTCCACAAAAATGATTCAGTTCAGTGAACTGTTCATCCAACCCATGTATGGCTACTTCTATTGACTCATTGAAAAAGTTAATCCGTAAATTTTCTATTGGTATAAATTGTGTTTATTTAACTGATAGAGAAATTGTTTTTTGGTCGTTCTCATTCGAGGTTGAAGTAGCTCAGTATCAATTTCACAGCTGCAATTTTCTGAGCGTCAAGTAAAAAACTATCAAAATTATTTCTAAAAGCACTGAGAGCTACTTTACAATTATTGATATACTGCATAGCTAATTGAATTTTTTCAGACTGTAAGCACTTGCTTGCAATAATATTCTGCAGTAGGAGTTTTTACCATTACACAGTCTTTATGATGAAGGCATATGATGATAATTCGTTTGTCAAAGATCTCAGCTCAGCAAAGGTAAAGAGATCACTTGTAGAGTCTTCTAATTCTTTTAGGGCCTTCAAAATTTTAGGTAAATGGTTTCTAACAGCTTTTAAACTTACTATTTGAGATTCCCAGCTCACTCCATTTCTTTATTGTAGCTCCAACACATTGCTCCATGATTGTCCATCTTTGTGGTGATGCTGAGAAAAATGCATACAAGTGTTGACGATATCTAATAAACAACTTTGTGGATACATTACATTTGCCTGCATCAGAAACAGTGAGATTTAATTAGTGGGCACCACATGGAGAGAAGAAAGACAAAAGGTTATGTTCCGGAATTCGTGTTTGCACTCGTTTGATGCAACCTTTCATGTTGCTTCTATTGTCATATCCTTGTTCTCTGCAGTCATCAATATTTATGCTGTTTTTAGTCAGAAAAGTAGTAAATAGTTTTGTAATTTGTTTACCTGTTTGATCTTCAGCTACCAGGAAATCCAAAATATATTTTTTAATTGTTGCGAAACTTTCTGAAGTTTCGACAAAACGTACCACTACAGTCATTTGCTCTTTATGGGCAAAGTCTGGAGTGCAATCCAATATGGGGACAAAATATTTTGCCACCTTTAGACAATAAATAATTTCAGTTTGTATTTTTCTCGACATAAGTATAATTAGCTCATTTTGAATCCTGTTGCTTAAATAATGATTTGGCAATTGATTGTTGGTTATTCGACGAACATGCTCCTGCATGATACTATCAAACTTTGCCAATAACTCCACTAGGATGAGAAAATTTCTATTCCCATAAACGAAAAGCTTTTCCTCACTGTCACGAAAAAACAAATTGTTTTTTTTTTTAAATATTGAATAATTCCCACAATTCTCTCAATTACTGATTGCCAGTATTGCTGTTCTTCTTGAAAGATAGTCTGATTCTGTTAATTGATTGTACTGTTTGCTTTCAAGCGACTTTCCAGCTCCTTTCATTTTATTCAGGAACTGTTGCGCTCTTGTGAAAAATCATGCTTACTTAACATGGAATAAATATTTTTCCAATCAGGAAAGCCACTGGTACTAAATTTTTGTTTATTGACACTAAACAACTTGCAGCAGAAACAGTATACAGCATCTGCTTTTTTTGAGTATAGGTCTACAAGCCATGATCTTGTTATGATTTGATCATTTGTCAGGAATCTATTGTCGTTTTAAGGACAAAAACCTTCGTTTTGCTTTGAAATTGGAAAAAAAACTCTTCTAGAAAGCATAATCCTTTACCGGTATTGGTACTGGTTAGGCCTTGGCGACCGGTGAAAACCGCAAACCTGTTTTTTTTTTTCTAAAAAAGCCGGTCGTTAACTTTACATTAACAAATAGGTAAATAGCTCGAAAGTTTCTTGTTTTGATCAGCTAAGGAGTAACGTGGAAAGCACAAATATATATAACTTTAAAAATCGCTTGGGTATTGCAATATTTTAATATACAAGTACCTAACTTAAAGTATTTTGTCAACTTTTGTTTAATTTTTTGGTATTGTTTTAATTGGAGATTTTGTATAATTATTTTATTTGAAATTGTTAAATAACAATTTCAAAAAAAATATTAAACAACAAAAATAAATTTTTTGACAAAAAATTTATTTTTGTAACTTTGACTTTTGTATTACTTTAAATATTATAAATTGTAGTTTTTAAATTATTTTTTTGTAAACAGTTATATGTATAATTTTCAGTCGAAAATATAGTAATAATTTGTTTAGTTAGTTAGAATATAGTATATTCAGTTATGAATAGTATAAACATAAAAAAAGGTTATTGACTTAAAAGAAAAGATGATACAAGGTCATTAGATTCGAGCTAAATTTATAATGAATTAAAAAAGATATTATCGTTACTGTAAATTGATAAAAAAATAATGTTTAGTAATTAATGAAAAAAAAATTTCATTTTAGCTTTGGTATAAAAAAATATAATAATAACAATAAAAGTAATAATAACAACATTAAATTTAAAAATCAGAAAAAATCCTAAAAAGTATGGCAAATGTTTCAAAAAGAAACACCAAAATTGCAAAATGCAACATATGCCATTCTGTTTTAAAGTGTGCTGATGGGAGTACATCAAATTTAGCAAACCATTTTTGAGAAAAACATAATATTGATTTGAATAAAAATAAAGAGCTTTCTTCCACTCAGCACCAACACCGAAAAAAAGCAAAAACAAGTATGTTAAATTTCATAGAAACAACAATAATGGAAGAATTATTGGCTTAATGTGCAGCATAAGATTTCTATTCATGCTATTAGATATTCAAGTGCTATTGCAGAGTTTATTACAAAACCTAACTATGAAATGCCCAGGAGCAAAAAAAAAGATAAGTTTTTTAACTCTTTAAAAACAAGAATTTCAAAACGGCAAAACAAAGAATTAGTTACAATGTATTAATTCTTGGAAAGTGGAACTTTTTCAAAAATAGAGTTGGTAGAACATACTCGTCTAAGCCTTAACAATCTTTCAGCTAACATTGTCTTTGACAACAATGTTGCCAAAGTATTAATGGTTGCCAAAGGTTTTAGTGGCTGAAAGATTGTTTAGTGATTCAGATTTACAACCAACTATTAAATGCTTTGGCATTCCAAGTTACATCAACGGAAAGTGAGAGAGTTTTTTCAATCGCTGGTAATATTTGTACAAATTAATTTCTTCTATGAAATTTGATCTGGTGGATGCATAAATCTTCCTTAAATATTATTTTATTAAAAAACATGATTTTTAATGTTAAAAACCTGTGTATTTATTGTTGAAAAAAAAGATGGTTTTGCTAAATTTTGTCTTCTAAGGCTTTTTTTTGTTTTTTTTTTTGTTTACAGAACTAATTCCAATATATAAATTTAGTAGGTTAAAGTGAATTTATACATAAATCATAAAAATTCCCTTGTATAATAAAAAACCGGTGTAAAACCGGTTACCCAGTTTTACAATATAAAAAAACCGAAAACCGGTTTTTTGAAATTTTCCAGTTTTGCCAAGCCTGATTTAGTCCTGATAGAACTAATTGTTTTCGGAGATGAAACAAATCATCAGGCTAGTCTGCAGGATCTGAAAAAATCTCATGAAGCTCAACCTGAGCAGTTTTTATTGGTGTCAGTTCCTTTGATGTTTTTATTGATGCAGGTTCTGCCGAAGGGTTTTGCACAAAAATATTGTTCTCACCATTTTCATTAATTGCTGCTGCATCATCAACTGCCCATGTTAAAGATTTTTGAATCGGCAAAACTTGATTTTCGTGTTATGGTCGGGTGAAAAATGAACTAATTTTTGACAAAATTTCAATTTTTTTCTCATCCTCTTGCTTTTTCTTTTGCTTGCTAAATCCACTTGCATAATTTCGACTCATTCTCAAAGTCTACAGTTTTTAGCACAAGTTATCACATTACACAATTTTCGACATGTTCTGTATCATTGACTGTATCACGGACTTACTGAGAGCAATAAACGCCGCGCCAGTCTCTCCAATTTTTCCCAAGAGTGAGCAGTATTGATGTATCTTTTACAGTATTGAGCAATGCTGTGAGAGTTTAACTTGTAATTAAATAGGAATGATTATAAATATATTAAATTATTCCTTCGTATTTTTATAGTTTAAAAAATTTTGTTCAGATTTTTTGTTATCACATAATAGAATTCAAATTTGAGGTAAACTAATTTTATTGGTTTTTGTTTTGTTTTTATACTAAGACATGCATTACGAATGTTGTACAGTATTCACTGGTTGTAATCATTCACTGGTTCCAAACATGCTTTAGTTTGTGAAACCTTTAGGTTGAGACAGGCTAGTCAGATAGCGGTTTACTTTAGTAAATGTTAATACTAATTTACTAGTATAGTTAATAGCAGGGGTAGTTAACCTTTTCAAACCTACCACCCACTTTTTCACATTTTTTATTTTGCTTTAATTTTTCATATCCACCACTATCGAAATTCTATTCCACTTATTATCATATTTCAAAGAGTTCTTAAAATTTTGCAGCAGCCTCCTTAACATTTGCTGTAAATGGATTTTTCATCATACACTTTATGTTCAAAATATCTATAACTTGTTTTTTCATGTCAGATTTAAGTTCATTAAGGTTTTTACTGAATTTTTCAATATCCTCTGAAGTTACATCATCTTTTATAGATGATAATACAGGAAACTGATAAAATTCTCTGTTTAATAGATTATGAAGGAAAAGTTTAAGTTTGTTAATAAATAATACTTTAGGAATTTATAAGATTTTTTTTATTGCCTTAGAGTTGTAAATTAATATCATTAAGTCTCTTGAAAATATCTGCTAATTAATGGCATCCTTTTTGAAAATTATTAATTTTTGGCAGAAAGTTGTTTCATTGCTACTTTTGAAAGTTTGTATGATACCATTATTATTTATCAGTTGCAAAACATTCTATTATTTTTGACATTGGATTTGATTTGATTTACAAATATACTTAATTATGAATCAAGACTTTCACCTAAACTTTTTCCAACAAAATTTTATTTGTTCTCCACACTATGAACACATAAAACATTTGGTACTTCAGCCTTCAAAAAAACCGCAAACCCATGATAGCAAACTACCATTGCTGGTGCTCCATCGGTAGCGCAAGCAACAATATCATTCAAAATATTATTATTTTATTGTCTGCAATGTAGACTCATCCAATTGCACGGAAAACTAGCATTGTTTGAAAAAATTAATCAGTTTATTTACCTCTTCTTCAATTTTACGCTTTACTGTAATATCGCTTAATTTAACTTAAGCGTTCAGTTTTTATTGATGCATAACTGTAATGATAAATTGTTTTATTGAAACTGTTTTGTTTAAACACTTTGGCATATAAAATTTGCCGAATGGTTACACACGAGCATTGAACGCCTGAGGGAAGAAATGAAGTACATTAGAATAAAGGTGAACTTTTTTTTGAACAAAGCATATTTTGAAAGTTGTCAAGACAAAAATAAAGATTAATAGAGGAATATTAAAAAATAACTAAGACAGACTATGCACCTAAAACAGCATTTATACAACAATAATAATAAAAATAATAGTAATAATATATATATATATATATATATATATATATATATATATATATATATATATATATATATATATTGTTTAATAAACACTAATATGAACAAAGATATACAACAAATATATAACCAAACAAAAACTTATAAAAAAAAAATCGATTACAAAATAAAAAGTATGCTAACAACAATGGAAGGCGTCAGAATGGAAAAATAACATTAATGCTAATGTGTAAACATAATTTGTGTAGTGATTAAGAAATAAACATCTCCTCAGAGTCGCGCCTGTTATTACTGGCGTTTCGATGAGGATCAGCACTTATAACTAGTTTATCTCGTCAGACAAACGTCATCACTACTTATGGTTTACCCCGCGACTTACGCCGACTCCAATCTTCTGTAAAAAGGACTCACTACAAATAGCCAAACCCAACCATCTCCAAATTTCTAAAGCACCAATATTTTTTGAAAGGATATAATATTAAAAGTATAGACCTACTAAATAAACAAAAATAAAAGTCGCACAAAAACCACTAAAAATGTCACCCACATAATTTTAAACCTGTAGTGAAGGATATAAAAAAATTATCTGAATAATAATAAAAGATGAAAATTGTGCATGTGAAAATTAAAACTAAGCTGAGTAATAAATGCGAGATAATATAACGTAAAAATTTCTTGTTAGCAGTGATAATATGAAAATCAACAGATAAATAATATATTGATAAATATTGTAATAAGACAAACTAAATACTGTAATAAAGCTAAATAAATTTAAGCCAAATGAGTGGTTTAAAATTTTTTTTGGGTGATATGACAAAGGTATAGGTCGTGATATAAAAACGATGTACAAAGCAAGAAAAAATATTGTTAAGAAGTAAAGTTATCTCTAAGGTCCGAATTAAAAGTAACTTTGAGACCATATCTAAATTTCCAAAAATTAAAGTTTTCTCTACGGTCCGAATTTAACGTAATTTTGAGACCATAACAAAATAACAAGAAAAAAACATACATAAACAAAACATGTCGAAAGCCGCTAGTTTATAAGAATCGCTTTTCCATATATATGTATATATCAAAAAAATTCTTAAAAATAAAAAATTAGTTGTTGATGTAATGAAAAAAACTTCTTTAATCAATAATTCATTTGAAAACGAAATCACAATAATTTTTTTGAATATTGTCATTAGGGTTGTTGCAGATAAGTAAATTTCAAAAAATTTAGATCAAGTTTATAAGATGAGAAACAATAACTTGTTAAATTCATGAGGGATAATCTTAAAATATATTTTAAGATTATTAAAACTAATGCGTTGTTTTGAAAGTTATCCAGCGACAATTTATTGATACATTACTCATACGTTTATTTTTAAGTAAACTCAAAAAATTGAGAATGTTCTCAAAGAGTAAAGATATATCTTTACTCTTTGAAAACATTCTCGCCAGAATCATAAATACGCCAGCCTAATAGATGAAGAAGGGGTGCGAGGCTGGTCAACAGATATAATCTGTTTACCCCTTAAGTCTTTGCCTAGGAGGCCGTTTTATTGACAGTAGCCGGATGCATTTAACATCTCCCCGAGATGAATATTTTTATTAAGACACCTTCTCTTGCTTTAACTCAATCAAGAACCCAAAGGCAGGGGGTTTTTCAAGGCAGTCAGAATTTGCTTCTTCTAGCCTTTGTCTAAAAATGCGTATCCTCCAAGGCAGCAAGATATGAAGTAGGTTGTATTGGGTTACATGTTACTTGTACCAGGATAATTTGACCAGACAGACAAAAGTATATTATGATAGGTTTTAAAGTTTTAAAAATTATTTTATAAAAAAGTTAATTTAGATTTCATTGTTTAGAAAATGACATTTTTTAACTAAAATATAGGCATTTTCAGCGGACCACCGTGGTTTTGCTGATTGGTTACTTAGTGAACCATTGATGGTAGCCGCCAAAAGTGGCTAGCCATTGACATTATATGTCACTACTTGTCATAGCCACTATTTATGTCTGTAAGTTATTGGCTTGTCATTTACAACGGCTGCAATTAATGATCCACTAAGTAACCATTAGCGAACCGCTAAAAAATGCTTTTATAGAATCACTGATAATCCATTTTGACTGTTTTTTAGTAATCAATTAAAGTCTTTATATTTAAATTATCGGGTGGATACGGAAAAATCCGGTCAACTTTAAATTGAAATTTCTCGAAAACCATAAATGCTTTTTATTTAAATTTTTTTTATTATTAAATGTGTTAACATAAATTAGAGTTAACTTAATTTTAAAGGGGCTTGATAGGCTGTTTGGCAAGAGATCGAATTTTATAGTGGGTTGATGCCATCATTTCGCAGATTTTTTATTTTTTCACCTTATTGGTGACATTATTCCACTTTTTTTGGAAGTCCTTTTTATTATTTGTTACTCCACCTGTCTTACGAAGAACTCCTTTAACCTTTAAATATTTCCCAAAAGTCTTCAATTTTGCGCTCTTCAGGACGATTTGGAGGATTCGCATCTTTTTTTTCGAAATTTTTTAGAATAGTGAGAGACATCAAGATCTGGCCAAAAGAGACATTGGTATTTGTGTTTTTTCATAAATGGCAAAAGTCTTTTTTGGAGGCATTCTTTGATTAGCAGTCAAGGTCTTCTTAGTGACAAAACAAGAGGACTGCATACCATAGCTACAAATTGCTTGCCACACAAGGAACTTGGATGCAAGTTTTTCTCGTCAAATATATTTAAATTGAACATCGACAGGTTTATCTTTGTTCTCATAGTACAATTGTTAACCAGGAAGTTGTAGAAAATCCGCTTTGCAATATGTTTCGTCGTCTTTAATTATGCACATACTTTTATCAGCCATTATTTTAACCAACTTCTTTGCGCGTCGAATTCCTTTAATTCCACAATTTAAGCTTCTCTTAGGTATATTTTTTTTTATGAAATGCTTTAATTCCAGCATTTTTAAGTACTTTTTTGATATAAGAACAAGAAGTCTTGAACTTTCTTGCTAGATCTCGCTGTGACTGGTTTGGATTTCTTGCTATTGAACGTAAAATCGACTTTACCTTTTTGGATTTATTGAAAGTTTTTTTTCTTCCACTTCCAAGTTTTCTTTCGAAGCTTTGAGTAGTTTTGAACTTATTTATAATATCTATGACTGTAGATTTTGGGACATTTGTGCGTTTACCAATCAAGCGATATGAAGTCGATGGATTTTTGCAAAAAAATAGCACAACTTTTTTACGCACCTCAATTTGTTTCCGAAACATTTTGCAAATCATTAATTTGTGAACAAAAGTTTATCAAGACCATTAATAATTAGAGATGTACCGGATAATTTTGCCGGATATGCCGAAAATTGAACTTTTTTAAGTTCTATAAATGTTTATGAAGAAAAAACAAGTCTTGCCAGTCTACAATAAATAGTATTCAAGATCTTAATTTAAAAAATCAAGAGAAAAACTGTATGACATGAGATATGTGCTGACGAAGTATAGAAAATAGTAATTAAAAAAAAACAAAATTTGGCTGTAAAAACAATTTTTCCTTATACATTATCAACGCATAAACCTGTGTTATACCAGCTTTTTCTTGATTTGATTTTTTTAAATCTTGAACACCATTTAATGGCAAGATTTGTTTTTTTTTCATAAACATTTATAGAACTTTAAAAAAGTTCAATATCCGGCATATCCGGCAGAAATATCCGGTACACCTCTATTAATAATAAGGAATTCCGTGTCCACCCGATATTTGACTGTGTTTCATTAATCAATTGACCTTTTCCCATAAAGCATTGCATTAAGTTATTTGTATGCATGCGGAAGTAAACAACAAAAATAATTCGAGTAAAATGTCAAATATTGAAAGAACTGAGATTGTCCCAATAGACTTTTAAATTTTTTAGTTCAAATTTTAAAAACTATATTATTGGAGTAAAATTTGTACTATATAAGGCTTCAAAGAAAAGATAACAACAAGTGCACCAAACAATGTTTTTTAACTAAAAAACAAACAAACAAAAAAGAAGTCGGGATTTAACATGTTCGTACCTAAATGTTTTAGCAACTAAATAAAACATAAAAATTTTTTGTTTTATGCAGTTCCAACAAAGAAAATATTGAAGAATAAAAAAAATATTAAATTCTTATAATAATTTTTACATACTTTTGCATCCTTTCAAATATTTTTTTAATCATAAACTGAAAATAGAAAAAAAGAAAAAATCTCTTCATTTTTTTAAAGAACAAAGTTTGTTTCGTTCTTTTCTGTTACAGCTTTGATACCTTGACATTGGTAAAATTAACTGTTTGATTTCTATTGGTACAAGCTTTATGTACAAAGATTTTTTTTTAAAAAAGAGTACTTTACTTCAATTATTTTGCAGCTGTCTTAGTTAACACACAACTCATCAGGGCTAGAACCAGCAATGGCATTTAGGATTTATAACAAGATCACATTTTTTAGCATCACAGTTACTTTTACTTTAAACTTTTTGTGAGCAATATCTTCATTTTCAATATTCTACTAACAAGCTTGTGATTGTAAATTACTATCACAGTTTCTTATAAGCTTTTTTAACAACGAAGTTGGACGAGTATTATATCTATGGTTTATAACTGTACCAAAACTTGATGCAGTAAGTTTTTTATTTTGTTCTTTAATCCATTTTTGTTTTTGTATTGATTTTTAGTTTCTGATGTAATTATTTTCTTAAAATTGATTAACATTATGGCAAGCTTTAATTTTCCTCAGTCAAATTAGTTTTAATTAAATGGTCCAGACAGTGAAGAAATTTTTCCATTAAGGTGGTTATCAGGTAAAAAAATTATTTTTTGATTGCCAACTTAATCATATACCAAAGTTAGTTTAAAAGAAACATACTTATTAATATAATTAAAAATGATAAAAAAAAAATAATTTCCTTTTTTTTTTTGCTGAATCAGCATAAAATGCAAAAAAATCAATGAAAAAAGAAAACAACATTTTCTCAGCCTCTTTATGACATTATAAGCCAAAACTTACAACACTGATAGATTATAGTGTATTAAACAAAAGCTTACTAGAAAAACTAAAAATAATTATTATTTTTAAAATGGCAGCTTTTTCAATTTTAACGGAAATTATTGATACAAAAAAAAAAGGTAAAATATGAATATATTCAAATGGAAACAAGCTTAAGATTAGTTCTAGTAAGCTATTGCAGTTCTATCTATAAAGAAACAACCCTGAAAATTTGAACTCAATTGCATATCTGGTTAAAAAGATATGAATGATTCGCTTATTGCAGTCAGGCAAAAACAAACAATTGAGAAATCAAGCTTCAAAGTTTAAAAACAATTTATTAATTAAAAATTTCCTGTAATATAAGAGTCTACTCCCTCTTTTTCTTTCTCCTTATCAATATAACCCTTCCTGATACATCTCCTTTTCCTTCTAGCCCTTTTTTGCTTTGGAGTTGAATTTTTAATCGTGTTCTTTACTCTTGATACGTCCTTCTTCCACGATCCTTGGATCATAAAACTTCCAGGCAAGAGCTGCAAATAATCAAAAATTCTTGTGAAACCTCTCAAACCATCATTGTAATTTATTACAGCTGAAGTAACACCAAGATCTAGTACCTTTTTAGTAACAAAAATATTTTTTGGACACTTTTTCCAGATTATCTGGTTGAAAGCCTCATTTGGATTTTGTGTTGCGCCATCCAGGCATCTTGATAACAAATCATCTGACCGTAGTGCCAAGAATGTGTCTTTAAGAATACTTTTAATAGCAAGAGGCAAATTAATTGATGGTTTATAATTTTTGTCATTCTGCCAATACTTGCACCAGCTTTCCTTTGTACGTGGACAAAATTGATGTCTCTCTTCGCTGTTGCTTATATTCGAGCAATGCCACAATACAGCCAAAACAGATTTTTTCATATTGTACAAGGCTATAGTACGGTCTCCACTCCATGCTTCTAAGGTATTTTGCCTAATGCTCATGCCATAAAAATTTTGCATTTTATTAATGATCTTATCTGTCAACCTTCCTTTCCCTGATATAATTTTCCCATCTTCTAACTTTTTACCCTTTAAGTCACATCGCATTTGACGTAACCGGGTGCCTAGGCGTTTTTGGACATGACCGACGCACTCTATTTTTACTGGGACAAGATCTTCTCCATATGGCTTTGCCTTTACAACATTTGTATAAGATTCAGTATCTCCATCTCCTATATAATGAGAATAGCGAACATTGTACTTTGCCAATGATTCCGTAAAAAATGATAAAGCACCTGCTGATTCCATGGCACCTGATGATTTAAAGTGGTTAAGGTCGCAAACATGTGTCTTCAAAAACTTTCCATAACCGCTCTTATTTCTCTTACTTTGCCACAAAGCACAGCCACGACAAAACTTTGAAAATACTTGGTAATCGACAACTTTACGGTTAGCTTTTGCAACAGCAGTGCATACACCATTTAGAGATGAATGACCACGTTTCTGCCATGAACCGTCAATTCCAATTTGTATATCAACAATATCATTTTCAGCAGCATTTGGAAAATCTCTTTTTCTTATCTCTGTCACAGCATCCTTCATGCTATCACAAGAAGCAGCTTCATAAAATTTTAGTAGGTCAGAGTTTATTTCATTATACGAGAACAAACTCATTGGTGGGGGCATATTCAAAATAGATGCAAATATTTTCATTGCCTCGTGACCTTGCCCAATTTCTCTAAAGGCCATAACAGTTCTAACATTAATTTCTTGAGATTTTACTCCTCTGGTATCTCTATCAGGTATACTAAATGCTCGAGATGAATTAAAGAAGTACGTCCATTCACAAGTTGCACATTTAATACAAAATTGTATTGAAAATCCCTTGGCTTTTTCATCGAGATATTCAAGAGCAATATCCTTTGAATTGCATTCACCACAAGATCCAATGCTACAAATTAAATCTTTAAACATTGGGAAATGAAAAAAAAAGAAAAAGTCGTCGTGTTTTGTTAAAGGTTGATCAGCTTTATCTATGGAAATGTTCAACTTTGTTGAACTAGCACATGGCAATATATTTATTCCATCATTGTTTGTATCTTTGTCAGGCTGTTGCAAAAAAACCTCAACTGTTTTCTTAGTATATCTATTACCTTGAAAAACTCGTTTAACTTTTCTATTTTTAAAACTTTTATTCTTTGCCATAATAAAACTTTTTTTAACAACTTTAAACTTTTTTCTTTCTGCTTAACAAATAACATCAAAACATACGGCTTTGCTAAAAATAACTCTGGTTCAAAAGTTTAGTTAATTATACAGACCCATGAAAAGAAATAATTGTTTAAATCTAGGTCTTTGGGTAATATATCTATAAAAAATTATTGGTTGCTATGCGGTTGTTAAGTAAATTTTTTTTACTCTTACCAACTAAAACAATTTTTTTACATTTTTTTATTAATTAACCCATATCATGTTATATATGGTTAAAAAGCCAATTAAATTTTAAACAAAGTTGGCTGATAAACTAAAAAACACATTTTTTCACAAAAATCGCTATTTTTTTACCTGATAACCACCTTAAACTAGGCTTAAACTTTTCAACATTTTTTCATTTATTCGTTAGTAAATATTTAACAAAGTGATTTTGGTTTAAATAATTTCAATAACTAACACAGCGATTGTCATTTCTTGGTTTAATTCTATATAATATTTGGTTTAACTCTAATTTATTTTACATAGTTTTCTTTGAATAACTGATAACCAGCTATTTTATATTTAGCAGCTCTTCTTTCAAATTATAGTCTGATACTATATAAGTAAATATATGTTGATATGTTATCGGAAACAGAGATATAGTCTTTTGACCAATTACAACTTTAGAGATTATTTTGTTTTCGTCGCTGTTAAATTCCTTGTTTGTAATTATATAAAATGTTGCATTTATTGAAATGTTAAAGGCTTTTTAAAAAGCTAGATCCAGCAGGAATATTTATAGAGTTAATTATATATTCTTTTACTTATGTATACTTGTAAAATTTACTTAAAACAAGCTTCTCTAACGAAATTTAAATAAAAATTCTCCTGCGGAGAATAACTGCACAGAAAAAAAAAATCAAAAACAAATAAACAATATTTTTATTCAAAAAAATTTATTTTAATGATTGAAAATAACTTAAAAAAAATAAATAAAATTTAGACTCAAAATTATAGAAAATTATTCGTTATCTGTAAACAAAGTATTGGGATTTATTTGCCACTTTTTATAGCATTTCATACAGCATAAATATCCAATCATATTGGCCATCAATTTTCCACCGGCACGGCATCCATCGGTAGAAAGCTCTTGAGAAACTTGACACAAATCAAATGATTTTACGTAAGGAATATAGTTCGATATGCACGGTGAATTACACGGACAAAATTTAGCATTATTTAATTGGGTCGCAATAGATCGGGGTATTAAATCAGTACAAAACCCAACCCTAAAAACAAAAGATCAAAATCAGTACAAAATCCAACCCTAAAACAACGTCAAAAAAATAACAATAGAACGGCCTAAAACTTTGTTTATAATAGAATAAAAATTAAAAATGGTAATTACTAAACTAATTATATAATTATATTTAGGAGTAAATCAGGCTTGTAACAAAGAAATATGAATTACTCGACCTTCGATACCTGAAATTTGTCTTGGTCAATTAATTGAAAAATTAACAAAAGAAATAAAGCTGTTAGTTGTATAAAAACTTCACTAAACTGTCAAAACATTAAAAATAATCATAATTTAATGTTTTTTGAATAGACTTAACTTGAAACTGATTCAACTTGTTTCTTCACGCAGCGACCTTGTTCGTCAAGGTTCGTATTTCGGAGTTAAAGAGTTGAGAGAGGGTTGTAACTACAATAAAGTAGTCTCCTTGACTATAGTGGCCTTCTCGGCTTTAGGGAGACGAATAATAAAAAAACAAACAAAAAAAACAAACAGGTAATTTTATAGATTTTGAAAAAATGTTATTATTTGTTTAAACAAGTAGTTAAAATAAAAATTTTTCTTATACCTGTTTTTAATGATACATCTTGCAGCTAACTCAAATAAACTATGAATAGGTTCAAAAGGATTGTAAACTGAAGATGATGCGTTATAGGAATTACATAATGCATTGTCAAACTCAAAGTGAATCAATCTCAAACGTTGAAAAGTCCATGGAATTGTGTTTAAAAGATTTCCACTCATATACAGGTATTTTAAATTTTTTAACAAACCAAAATTACCTGGAAGATATTCTATTTCGTTTTTCGCTAAATTTAATGTTACAAGCTCATTTAAATCAGAAAGTCTACTTGGTAAATACTTTATTTTATTGCTGGAAATATCAAGAAACTTTAAACTTTTCGTAAAACTGATAGCAAGCAAACTCATTGGAAATTCTGTAAAAAGATTATTAGACAAACATATATAATTTAAACTTGTTAACATATCCATTGACACAGGTAGACTATTCAAACAGTTAGAACTGAGGTCTAGTCTTTTTAAATTTACTAATTTCAAAATTCTTATGTCAAATTTCTTTAAAAAGCAATTGTTAATTTCTAATTTTTCTAACAGAATAGGAAAGGAAGTTTTTATTGGATAAGATGACTTCTCATGAATTGATAAAGACGTCTTTGGCTTTTCAAGATCACAGTGTTTTGGTAGCAACACATTATCTAAATCAACTTGAGAAGATACATCTTTGTCATGTAAAGCAAGATGCAAGACTAATAAAAACTTTTTGAGATCAACAGCTGCACCCTAAAAAATGTTACTGTAATAACAAAATACTTTAAATTTATTTGATAACAGTTTACAATACTGAACAAAAAAAAAAAAAAAATTAAATTATAATTAGTTATAAATTAAAACGATTAAGATAAACAATTTAGATTTTAATTTAAAGTTTAATAACATTTTGTTCTTTATACATATTAAATTAAATCATTTTTTATAAAGATTAAAAAAAAACCTTTGATATAACAATGTCATGTGTTGGCTCCTTCATACTTATTGTGCACTTTCCTTCATCAATAAATCGTCGATGTACTTGTAAAATGTTGTTTTTTACCTGAATAATAGAAGCTAAAGTTTTCATGACAAACCTCTTTTATTCAAAATAAATATTTTTAATATATATCGACTAAATTTTTTTAATGTTTTTAGCTTTATATTCAAATATAAGATGAACTTCTATATTTTTTCAAAATTTATATGCAAAAAAAAAAAAAAAAAAAAAGTAACTAAGAAATGAAAATCTTATTCATCAATATTATTCACATACAAAGATCTCTTATATCATATCACAGAGCTTTTCTTTGGAACCAAATAGTTTTAAAAAAATCTGATTTTAAAGTTGGAACTTTCCTATTTTTAAAAATTAACTGAAAAAATTTATTTTCACAATAGATAATATATTTGAGTCAGGTATATTCAAATTGATCAAATACTAGATAGTTATATATCAGAAAGAGCATAGAAAGAGCTATAATACCACATTTTAATGGTGAAAAATTCAATGGTGAAAATTTAATGGTGAAAATTTAATGGTGAAAAATTTAACGATTCTACAAAAAGTTATGTTTTGAGTAACAAATTTTTTATATATGGGTTTGTTGAAGAAGCTGTAGTCAAAATTTATTTTTTATATACCTAAATTGTTATAACTTTTTCAATTTTTATCTGAATACATAAAACTTGATATCAAAAGAAAGGTGTAACATTAGGCTACAAATTTTTTTATATATGGGTTTGTTGAAGAAGCTGTAGTCAAAATTTATTTTTTATATACCTAAATTGTTATAACTTTTTCAATTTTTATCTGAATACATAAAACTTGATATCAAAAGAAAGGTGTAACATTAGGCTACAAATTTATACTGGCTTCTCAACACTGAGTGTATCTTGGGGAATAGAGAGGGTGCAGAAACCACCATCAACTGTAAAAAATGCATGTTTTTTTTCATAAAAAAGTATATTTTTACAAAAAAAATTGCATACAATAATACTAACATTTTATTCCAGACCTCAAATAAATATGAGAATATGAGAAAATATCATAGAGTTGCATGCGGATGTGGTGCTGATGGTTTAAGAAACCATTTTTTTTCAAAATTTTTAATTCTTATAAACAGATTGTTATTAAAATAAGAAAATTAATATACAATTTACAATAAATACAAGGAAACTTATATTTTCTAAGATTATAAATTTATTAGAGCATTATACATCATATAAGCGCATACAACCACCCCTCCCCCCAACTTAAAAAATAATGAGAAAAAAAAAAAGAAAATATTAATTATTTATGAAAAGTTGCAAAAATTATATTCCAGACCACAAACAAATATGAGAGGTGCATTTTGGAAATGGATTTCAGAGTAGGATGTGGTAATGGTAATAATTATCAAAATATTGATATAATGAAGAGCCAAAATACCTTGATATTAAATGTAATGTATATATATATATATATATATATACATATATATATATATATATATATATATATATATATATATATATATATATATATATATATATATATATATATATATATATCAAACTTGTTTAATTAACATATTTGACATATATAAATATATGTCAAATATGTAAGTGTATTTTGCAAAAAAAGAGTGCTCAATGTTCTTAAAAAACAAAGCAGTAATAAATTAATAAAAAAAATACTTACCTAACTTGAGATTCTATTGTCAGTTTCTCTTTCAGCAACTTCAATCCTTTTTTATCAACTTTACTGATGATCCAGCTGAAGTAAAAACTGGCAGTAGAAGCTAGATAAGTGTTTTTTTTTCTTTAATATATATACATACAGCTATTCACGAAAGTTTCAACGAGGGTGTAATTTTAAGAACAAATCTTTGGTTTTTCTTTAATAAATATGTAACGGAAATAGATATCAAAATAATTTTTCCCCATTCAGTAACTAGGTTTTGTGATCAAAAATAAATTAAAAAAGTAGGTTTCGACTCATAAGTGATCTCTTGGGAATATGATTAATAGATAGATGTGAGAAATTAATTGGTGTCATAAAAGTTTAAACGAGTTTATTAAAATTCAATTATTTGTTAAGTAATTAATTAATCCGTTGCAAAAATTGTTTTAAAACAAACATAAGTAGATTGAGTGGTTTTCAGTCAATAAAAATCATCACAACATTATTCAACAGCTTCATATTATACATTCAACGAAAATCAACTGAAATCATTGCAAATTTCAAACAATTTCAAATTGCGTGCAAATGGGGCGAAAACCAGTTTCAAGTGAGATCAAATGGCAAATTATTGGTATGTCTAAGTCAAAAATTTACAGCAACGTTTAAATAGGCAAAAAGTTGGGGTTTCTGAATCTTGCGTACAAAAAACAGTCAAAACCTGGAAGCTTACCAAGGACATCGTTGACATGCCGCATTCCGGGAGATCATCGAAGCTTAGTGACCGTGAAAAAAGTAGCATATTCAGAAGCTGCAGAATCCTAGGCACAGCTACAAAAAGCTAGCACATATCTTCAACGACTCAAAAAATAAACATAATGTAAGCAGAGAGCTCGTTAGGCGAACATTGCTGCAAAAAGGTATTGGAACGTACATTGCAGCAAGAAAACCTATTTTATCAATCATGGGCCGACGTAAACAGCGAATATGGTCAAAAGAAAGATTAAGCTGGACTGTTGAAGACTGGTTAAAAGTTATTTGGAGTGATGAAGCTAATTTTCAAGTTGTAAACCGCAAGGGTATATGTCAAAAGATTTGCAACGGAGAAATATTCAGAACGGTTATTGCAACCACGTCGACAAGAAGGTGGAGGTTCCATTGGTATTTGGGGATGTTTTTCTCACAAAGGTATCGGTATGTGTGAGCTGTACGAAGGCCGAATAAATCAGTACACCTACAAAAATACATTGGAAACATGTTTAATTCCATTAATCAGACAGTTGTATGGTAGAAGCAAGCAATTTATCTTTCAACAAGACGGGGCTCCAGCTTATACAGCTAAATCAATCAAAGAATATTTTTTGCAGAAAAAGATAAATGTGATCCCTTGGTGCCCTAGATCACCAGATCTCAACCCAATTGAAAATATTTGGTCTTGGATTGACAATCAACTTACTTATTACCAAATACAATCAACTGAGCACTTAAAGCAACTTTTGAATGAGTACTGGTTGAAGGTACCTCAAGAGATGTGCATGAAATTAGTTGAATCGATGCAGAAACGAGTTTACCTTTGCTATAAAAACAAAGGCGGACACTTTAAATATTAACTTGGCATTTTATTTCCATTTTTTATTTGTTTGTAAAATTTCGTTTAAACTTTTGTGTTACTCATTTTTCACATGTTTATGTTTGTAATTAACTTTTTTTAAATTTATATAAATCATTTCATAACAAGTTCACATTTATTCTAAACCAAATTACTTTTTATTTAACAAATAAAAAGTAATTTGGTAAAAATAAAAAGTAATTTGGTAACAAATAAAAGTGTTTGGTAACAAATAAAAGTGTTTGGTAACAAATAAAAAGTAATTTGGTAACAAATAAAAAGTAATTTGGTAACAAATAAAAAGTAATTTGGTAACAAATAAAAAGTAATTTGGTAAAATAAATTAAGTCGACATCATTTTTATTTCTTTTTTTATAAGGAAAAAAAATAAACCTACTTAATCAAAATTACACTCTCGTTTAAACTTTCGTGAATAGCTGTACATATCCATATCCGGTATATATATTTTTAAAATATTTGGTTATAGTATTAATGTATTGTGAAAAACGGTTCTTGGTGACAGTATTTTATAACCCTCCTCAAGTTCCTGGGATAATTGTTTACACATGCATTAATGAAAACTTGAGTAAGTGCAAGCATGTTTTAGAAAGTTGCCTAAATGCAAACCTACATAAACAAAAACAAGAATAAATGTGAGTCAGTGAAAGTGAAGAGCTATTGCAGAAACTTGTTGAAACTGTTGCAGAAACTCGTTGAAATTGTTGCAGAACTTGTTGAAAAGCAATCTTAGAACTTGTTGAAAAGCATATTGTTGTTAATAGAACATTTTCATAAAAACAATTAAAAAAAAAAATAAAAACTTTAATATTGATTCAATCTCTAAAAATAACCTGGTTTTTATGCCATTTAAATATATATATATATATATATATATATATATATATATATATATATATATATATATATATATATATATATATATATATATATATATATATATTACCATAATGCTTTTTTAGTGCAGAATTAAAAAAACAAGTTCTAATTCAGAATCCTATTTTGTTTATAATGTTGATATAAGAATGGAACATGCTTCAAAGTTAGGGTTAAAGTTATTTCAAACAACTGTTTTGAAATAACCTTAACCCTAAAAATACCCTAAAATAAAATATAATTTTATATAACTTTAAGATTGAATATCTCAAAACATATTTATGTAAAAATTTACTCAGTTTAATACTTAATGTTATACAACCCTCAGAATTAGGGTTGGCATTCGGCAATGGCGACCTAAAAGTGTTAAAGGTCTGCAAAAATTGCCAACCTTGCTTCTATGTTTTATGTCAGACCTTTGTATCAAATAACTTTTGATAAAAAAGATTAAGGTCGGCAATAATTTGCAAACCTCATTTTTCCTAATTCTGAGGGCTGGTTATATATATATAACATTGAATGGCGAAAAATCTGAAAATTACATAAAAAACATATAAAACCATACAGTTTAGTTTTGAAATTATTAATTTTTTGACTTTGATGTTATTTAAGCCCTAGAATTTTTTACAAATCTAGTTCTTCCACATTGATTTCAGCTGATTTCAAATTAATGCCAATCCACTATTTATCTTGATAGGCTACTGCTAACGAGTTATAACTAAAAAATAGTAATAAGATTTAGGGGGCATAACTCCATTGGTTCATGATATAAAAACTTAATTAAAAAAAGAAAAAAAAATGTTTTAGGTAGGCAATTTATTTGCATATTAATTTTTTTCAAATAAACTTTTGCGTCTAACACAGAGTTGTTAACAAGGCCAAAAATAGCAAGACAAATGCCAAAGCCAAGGCCAAATGTTCCAAGGCCAAGGCCAAGATCAAGGCCAAAAGTTCCGAGGTCAAGGCCAAGGCCAAGGCCATGAGTTTCAAGACCAAGGCCAAGGACAAGAGTTTTAAGGCCAAGGCCAAGGGTTTCAAGGCCAAGGCCAACACAAACATTTTCAAGACCAAAGACCTAAATTTTTGACCTTAAGTCAAGGCCAATTATTAATAAAACTACAGGTACCAAGTGCAGCAACAAAAAAACTACATGTTGTGAAATTAAACTAAGGCTATGCATAGAAATTGACAAAGTCAATAAAAAGATGTATATGATATGGAGATGTATATGAAAGACAAAAACAAAAAAACTAGACTAAACTAAAAAAATAGTTCTTAAACTTTTAACTCTTTAACTTTATGTACTTTTGTACTTATTTAAAATATGTTGATATTAGTTCCAGCATTAACTATAAGTCATAAGCATTAACTACCACTATTTAACTTATGAAATAGGCTGATATTAGTTGCTAGCATTAACTATAAATCATAAGCATTAACTATCACTATTTAACTTATAAGTCTTTATTACATTAAAGAAAAAGTATTATTTCAAGCAAGGAATCAGTCATGCAAGCTCTATGAGGGCGCATTATTAATCCACTCTGAGAGAATATACGCTCAACAGGGGCAGACGTTGCTGGGACACAAAAATACTTGTCAAACAAAGTTCTGATTTTTAAATATTGTTCCATTGCGTACAGTTTTTTCAACGGAAACTCTTTTTGATCAAAATTTAGCGAATTTATTTGTTCAAGATAGTTTGTCAGTTGCTGAGCGGGGTTGACAATGCTCATCTGTGTCTATAAAACATGATTTTTTCAATAATTAGAGAAAAGTTTTTTTTGGTAAAGGGCTCTTGAATCTGAGTTGTAGTTACAGTAGTTACAGTAGTAATACTAGATATTAATATGGCTTCTTGTGCTGTTTTTAAGTAAATTTTTGATAGTTCAGTGTAGAGAAGACCTGAAAATAAAATGTATGAATATTGAAAGTCTTTTATTCAATCATTTTTGTTTATAACCGCTTTTTACTAAGCACTACATTATTTTTTCAAAATCAACCACATCACCCCTCCCCTCTCCCTACACCTCCCAAAAAAAGTTCTACAAAAAATCAACTCACTGTTTATTTTATTTTTAACTTCTTCCTTTAGCTCATATGTGCCAGGATGATCTTCAAACCAATGATATGCATACATTGGCTCCATTGCACTGGCCATCATAAATAAGTTATCATCAAAGTTCAAATTATGAATTTTCGAATATGGTGTTTTTTTCATCTGGATGGTTTTAATTTTTAGAAATGAAAATATACTATGAAAACGGTTATGTAGTCCTTGTAACAGGGTTTTGATCATTAATGAGAAAAAAATGCTGTTTCTTAACATTTCCTCTAAAATTTTAGATAGTGACAGAACAACTGGAACAACACAACTGATAAGATACTACATTATCACCCTTTTCCCATTACAGACTCAAAGGCACGACGAAATGGAGAAATTTGTTGTAATAAATTTTGAAGTTTAGAACATTTTGTAAGAGTAAACTTAAAATTTGTTAGCGACTTTAATCCATCACAAACTACTAATTGCAGAGAATGAGCAAAGCAAGGTATTCCCTTTGCAGGTATATTTAGAGACTCATTTAGATCTATATTATCTTCAACTGGGTCTTCCCACAATGATGGATCAGCCTCATTATTCGAATGATCTCAACTCGTTTCTCCGCACAGCAGCCTTGTTCGTCAAGGTTCGTGTTTCGGAGTTATAGAGTTGAGAGAGGGTTATAACCACAAATAAGTAGCATCCTCATCTGTAGTGGCCTTCTCGGCCTTGAGGAGATGAATTAAAAAAAAAAAAAAATCTTCCCCATTATCAAACAAAACATTCATAGCCTTCTTCATGTTGGACGCATTGTCTATCACAATGTAATGCACTTTATTGGCTATTTTTTTTTCTGAAATTATTATCTCAAACTCATCTGCTATTTTTCTTCTAGTTTGTGATCCTTGGAAGAAAAGAAATGCAAGAAGATGAGACAGTGGTTTACCATTTATTAAAACATGGAAAGTGACTGAAAGAAATGCATGTGCTTTTCTATCGGTCCATATATCTGTTGCTAGTGAAAAATAAGACAATTTCACTAAAAACTGATGCAATTTTGTGAGTTTAACTTGTTGCATTTTTGGTAAAATTTCATGTACAATTGTTTGCTTGCATGGTGGTATAAACTTCGGATCAATCTCTTTCGAAACCTTTCGGAAATCCGTGTTTTCAGTTAATGAAATTGGCAAACTAAAATTTACAATGACATTGGTTGCAAATGATTAAGTAACTTTTGGCAAGGGTGCTGTTAACTGTAAGAAACATTTTGATCTTCTTTTTTTTGTTTAGCTAAAAAAGTTGTCATTAAAGGTTGATTTTTGGCGATCTGAATCTTCTTGTACTGTTCATATAATGACTCATGTTTGCAAGATAAATGTCTAAAATATAAACAAATGTGTAATATAAATATATCATCTTTTGATATATATAAAAAAAATTGAACTTAAGTCAAATAAAGAGAACTGTATAAATAATAACTATTGCAAGTTATCTAGATATACAAAGATGTCTTTTAATTTGTTTTTTTGAATAAACTTATCCATGATTCTATGAAATTGTGCAACAGCATTAGTGAGGCCAAAAGGAATTCTTTTAAATTGGAAAAGATGTCAATTGGAATCAAAAACAGTATAATACTTGTCACTTTCTAGGAGATGTATTTGGTGATAAGCACTTTTTAAATCAAATGTGCTAAATAATGAATATTTTGCAACAGAGTTAATTAATTCATTGATGTTAGACAAAGAATAAGCATCAAGTAGTGTAAAGCAATTTATTGTTTGTGAGTAATTAATGACTAAGTGTTTCTTATGCCTCTCATTCCTGGTAACAACTATTTGTTACTGGGTTCAATTATATCTAGTTCCAAAAGCTTTTTATTTTTTTGTTCAATGAATGCTTTGTCCTCTGAGTTATATCATCTAGTAGGTGAAGTAATTGGTCAACATTTTGGAGATAGAAAAGGGAAAAGAGTGATAGTTTTCATTGTAATAGAAATTTAGAGAACAGATTTTTAAAGAATCTTTTTCACCGCCATAATTGATATAAAGACTTTAACTGTAGGAAATCTCTACCAAGTATGATTTGTTTGCAAGAGTTGGTTATAACAATTATTGCAAAAATGTTGATTTTCATATAATAATAAATAGCATTACTGAGTCCTTTACTTTACATCTTCTTCCAATATCTTTCCTAACCTCTCATAGAAACCATATATACAATGCAATATAAAGTTAGCATCTGTTAAAATTGCCTCTCTTTACCATACTTGCTCTGATTTAGCTGAATGGCGGGTGTTGCAAAATTTAGCTTTATTTGATGGAACAAGTGATAAGCAAATGAAAGTATTTGTAGAAAAAAGAAAAAGTGCAAATTTATAATGATGGGACAGAGGTTGAAGCATAGCAGCTAGAGCAGGTTCAACAGCATTTGTAATGCGCTTTTAAAGGTAGAGAATGGAATCAGAAGTAAGAATTTTAACATTCTTACTTTTTCATTCTCTACCTTTAAAAACGCTTTACAAATGCTGTTGGACCTGCTCTAGCTGCTATGCTTCAACCTCTGTCCCATCATTATAAATTTGCACTTTTTTTTTTTTTTCAAACACTTTCATTTGCTTATCACTTGTTCCATCAAATAAAGCTCAGTTTCGCATCACCCGCCATTCAGCTAAGTCACATACTTTAACTGTTCCTTCATGTTAAAAAAACTTTTATTGATCTAGTTTTTTCTGCGCAGATCAATGATTTGAAATTCTCTTAATCCTTATGTTTTTCTGTCACTTACAATTTTCAGTTTATTAAGTCTTCTGTCAACTATATTCTTGCCTTTTAAATAATTTTCTTGCTTCTTTTTTGTTTGCCCATATTGCAGCCATTTTCTATGTGTATGATTTAGGTTGCTACAAATTGTTACTTCACTGCTATATATTCTATTGAATAGAATGTAGCTCAAAATACTTTCTACTAATATTCAAAATAGTCTTATATTTATATATTTATTAAATATAACAACTTTTAATGCTATTTGCACAATATTTTCAAGTGAATGTACTTACCAAGTACTTTGTTCCACTTTTATTCTTGGTTGTATGAAGTATAAAAAATATACTTGCATTAGATGACTTTCCTAAAGTAATAGTCGTGTGGCACTTTCTTGATTCAAGATGTGGAGCAAGTCTATTTACAATCACAACATCACACTTAATAAGCATATTCCTATTTTTACCTGAAAATAAAATATAAGAATATTTAGTATTCAAATAATTAAAACATCAATTATTAAATAAACATTATTACCAAGCCAATATTAAGATGTTGCTGTTATTTTTGTTGTTGTTGTTATTGCTGATGTAAACACTACTTTTTTGTGTTAATGTATAAAATGATTCTTAAAGTATTATTTGAGTTATTATTAAAAGCACTACTTTTAATATTATTACTTTTTTTTTATTATGTATTAGTGTAAGTTTTTTTTTATGTAATAAGTGTAAGTAGTCAGCCAAATAGTAACATTATAGTAAGTCTTAAACAATTAGGGAAATAACAAGTAACAGAGCATCAGCCATTACTCTCCAAAATTGAGGATAGTAGAATAGAAATTTACTTAAAAAACAAACCTGCAATGAAATATTTTATAAACTTCATTTTTTTATACAATATTGTAGACAAATTTTTTTGTACAACTCTATTATTATTATTTTATTATAACTTGTATGATTCATGGTGATTTATTTGTCATTAATGAAATAAAACTTTAACTTAGTGTATCTATTTAAAATAGAAAAATGCTAAAGAATAAATTAAGAAACTATTCAATTTATTGTTACAGACAATCTATTGTTACAGATAGTACCTAAAAAATGAAAAAAGGCTATTATATCTGTGGGCTACTATAGGCTAAAAGGCTATACAATATATATGATATATATAAAAGGCAATTACAATATATATGATATATATTAAAAGCTTATTAAGATTTCAGCCTTATTAGCATGCTTATCTATAAGAAGTTACTCATCTCATATACTTAACTATCTAAATACTTTGAAGTAAATAATCTATTAATTATTAATCTTATTAAAAACCAGTCTGGATTCAGGAAAAAAAGCTCAATTGAACCAGCTTTCTAGCTATCTCTTACTTGTCATGAACATTGACAGTGCATAATTTGTAGAGAATAATAATAAGCAGACCTTAATCTGCATAAAGGGAGGAAGCTACAAAGAAACACTGACCAAAACAACTTAGAAAAGCTCACTGAGTTAGACTTACCAACAAATTACAGTAGCTCACTGAGTGCTTAAGTCAAAATGGTGAAACTTATTACACATCTAAAAAAAACAAAAATGAAATTAATCAAACTTTTTCCTGACCTAAACAAAATACTCAATGGGAAAGATCGAACTTGAATTTTATGAAAAAGTCAAACACTTAGGTTTGGTAATGTATTATTTATTGAATTAAAATATACAGATAAAAAGAAGCTAGATATACTAATAAACAGGGTAAAACAAAGCAATTTTTCCAAAATAATAAATGCACTTCACTATCAGTTGTGTGCACCTTGCTAGACACAAATGAAGGAAATCTTAAATTCTTTAACTGCTAAAAATGTATTAGCAACCTTTTAAAATGCTTAGAAATATAGTTATGTTTAGAAATACTAATGGGTAAATACAATACTTTTGAATTTTCTAATATTTTTTTTATCAATGATCAATGATGAATAATCAATAAATGATCAATGTTTTTTTATATTATTTGAGCATTGAATGATTTGTAGAACACACAGAAGCCTGTGTGTTTGGTTTCAGGTGTAGACTTTAAATCAAGAAGTTTACCAACAATTTCCTTTAAAATGACAATGCTTTTATCTCAAACACACAGAAGCCTGTGTGTTTGGTTTCAGGTGTAGACTTTAAATCAAGAAGTTTACCAACAATTTCCTTTAAAATGACAATGCTTTTATCTTTAACCTTTAAAAAAATAAATTTCATAAACGAGACTCTTTTTATAAGATTTATGAGAATTTATTATCATCAAGAATATATTCTATTTGACCCATATAATAATGAGTAGATTTTTTTGCAGTAAATTTTACTGTAACAAAGTTCTTCAAGCCAATATTAAGCAAACCAGGAACCATACCTTTAATGGATCAACAACAGGTTTATTGAGCTTACCATGCAAAAATAAATTATAACATCAAGAGTCTTTTCAATTTTTCCTTTTCCAGTCTTTTCAGAAGTGTCTGTCATTATTCTAGACATGCTTCTTTTTTTACCTTGTTAGTTTATTTACCTCCTGTAGTTTTGGGATACGGACAAATTATTTTAGGAGTTGTAACATACCCATCACACTACACACATTGACTACATAGACAATCATAAATCCCATGATACTAAAAAATTACCATGCTACCCTCTGATGCACCATTTAAAAATTCCTTTTTAAAACTGAAAATTTAAGAAGTGGTGGTATTGTATTGTATTTGCTCTAAAAATGGAACAAAATTTGATCATTTCTTCTCATTCTGCAAATACAATACTTTGTGACGAAGCATTGTAGAAACATATATGAAGTAATACTCATCTTCTTATTAGTATCTTCTAATTTCGAGGAACCGTTGTATTTCTTAAGTCTGTTATATAAAGTCATAACAGGTATGTTTATGATTTTAGCACTATCATACTATCAAAAGATGAAAAAATTCTATCAGAGATAGTGACTATCTCTGTTAGACTTCTTATCTTTCATTACAATATTAATGCAACACTTAATTTATCCTCTGATAAGATGCATCCGTTTTTTTTTTCTAATGTACTTGCGTGCTATTTTTCAAAAATAGATTATTTAAATAACTACGGTTGTGTTTAAACAATATTTGAATTGCGGCGCATAGTGTTTAAATATAATAAATTAATAAAAATGAAGTTTAAAGATGGTCGATACTTTTTTCCAGTGAGCGAATACAGGTTTCGCGTTTTTTATAAAATCAAGACCCGATTTATTTAAATTTATTTAAACCGTTGTTTATATAAATAAAGATAGAAAAAAAGATATCTTTAGACAAATAAAAGACGTCTTTGTTATGACTTTTTATGCCTTTTTATAATCAGCCTAAATAAAGACGTGGAAAAGACGTCTTTTAAAAAAAGGTCTTCAAAAAAGAGGTCGAAAAGACGTCAATTGGTTGTACGCCTTTAATAAGACGTAGAAAAGACGTCTTTTATATCGATGACCTTTAAAAAAAAGAAATGAGAAAACTTTCATTTAAATGTTAAATTAAATAATACCCAGTATAAATTTTATTTTTAGGGAGGGGGAGGGGAAAATTCACTAACGTTTCCCACCGGGAAACAACTTAAGTTATTAATCAACAAATCATAATTTGCTTATTATAATTATAATAAACAAATTGTTATTTGCTTATTAACAACTTTCGTTGTTAATAAGGAAATCATTATTTGCTTAAGAAAATTGAAAATAATTATTGCCAATAGAACCTAACAAAGATGGGTTTTAACCCACAGTATATCTTTGTTATGTTCTGATTGGCCCGTTTTTTGTTTACAAAATACTTTTATAAAACTTTTTTTTATGTGAGACCTTTTTGCATAGGAAATTTAATTAAAAATCAACTATTTTTGGTAAGTGGGTTTATTTTATAATTTATGTAATAAAGTATTATATTATGTAAAATATACATAAAATATATGCTTTTATATATTATAGGCAGTGGTGTTCCTATTTATGGTGTCACCCGGGGCGGCAAATAGGGTGTCACCCATATATTATATGTAATTATTTTTATATACGAAATTGTTAAAGCAGTATTTAGAAACGTTGACACATGTAATTTTAAGCCTTGTTTTTGACGATAATAAGAAAGCTAAGCAATTATATTTTCTTAATAATCATAACTACATCTTTCAGCATTCAGCATTTCGTAGGTCGTGTAAATAAATACCCACTTATTTTTTTATGTAAGACTGTTTAATTATAAACCAAAATAAAATATAAGATATTAATAAATTGGGTGTCACCCAAAAGTGGATGACACCCGGGGCGGTGAACCCCGCCCCCCCTCCGTAGGTACGCCACTGATTATAGTATATATAGTTAGGTAAAAGTTCTTTAGGTAAAAAATGTTAATGAGAAGAAGCAAAATGTGGATGGCGTGGTGCCAGTAAGATGGTATCGATATGATCTAGTCTCAATTAAGTTAGTCGCAGGTAAGTGTTTTTTTTGAAAATTGAAATAATAGAACATTAAAATAACATAAAACAAAAACCAACATAAAAAAAGAAACAAAAAAAACATCAACAACAACAAAAAACAGCAAAAAATACAATGTCTTTCCGTAATACAATAAAGTTTTTAATTAAGAAATTATTACGTTATAAAAAATAAAAAATTAAGATAAAAAAGAAAAGACCGGGAAAGATTGCTAAACAATGTATGTCAGGAATTGAGAAGATGCAGTTTTGTTTGTCGTTTAAACGAGAACATGTTATATAAGTCTTTTATACTAGCAATTTTTCGTTTGATTCCATAATAATGAGTCATTATAGAAACTTTTCGAACTCAAAGTTTTGGCGAGTGTTTGACCGAAGATTATACTTTTAAGAAAATTTAAAGGAAGTAGTATCGGAAAAACCTTTAGAAGTAAGATATTTTTATACTTATGCATAAATATTAAAATCTGCAAAGTGCTTAATTTAACTAAATCTAGGACTTTCATTGTTTTTATTACATGGGTAGCATAATCTGATTTACTTTGTTTCTTTAAATGCATGATATTGTAAGCTTTGTAATTTTTTTAATTTTGTTTTGTGAGTGCGCCTAAACAATAGTATAAAAGATGACTATGAACAATCTAAAGTGCAGCATTTTTTGTGATTTAATATCGAGAAAAGATCTTGATTTATATAGCACTCCTATTGCAGAGGGTATTTTTGTTTCTATTAGACCTATATGATTTTTCCATGATAAATGTTCATCAGTTAAGTTCCTAAAAACTTAAGATAATATACTGAAAGTATTAATTTTTATTGATAACCAATTTTCGTAACTTTAATGGACGGTTAACAGCTTGTCTTGTGTCAAGTTTTTTCACAATACAGGGCCAGAAAAAGTAAAAGAAGTAGAGTAGGTTTTAAGGATTCTTTAGAAAAAACTGTTTTAGTTTTTTCTAAAGAATTTCTATTAGTTATTTAAATAATTAACTAAATTTAAAATTATTTACATAGTGAAATTCTGAATACATTCTACAGTATAAAATATGAGTATAAAATATAGTATAAAATTAAATACAAAATACATGCAATTTTTACTACCTAAATAATAAAAATTAATTTTTTTTTATGGCAAGGTTTGGTATTTGTGTTCAATAGATGGTATATGGCTTCCACGAGAGGTGAGTAGTGAAAAAAAATCTGAGATGACGTAGAGTTTTAGTTTTAATTAGTTCTGGTTAGTTTTATTTCGTCAATATGCACACACTGAATAATGTTATTTTTAAGATCTAATAAATATGTATAATTACAATCTGACTCGGGCAAGTAGAAGACAAAATATCTTATCATCAAACACCTTCGTGAAATAGAGAAAAATATAACTTTACAAGTTCTAGTATTATACAAAAAAGTAAAACTAAAAAGTTTGAAAAAAGTTATAAAGTTTGCCAAAAAAAAAATCTTTAAAAATTAAAAAATATACTAATCGGTACATATACGAATCGCAATTTAACGTAAATATAAAAATGACGTATTATATAACGTAAATATAATAATTTAACAATCAGTACATATACGTATACATATTCAATACAATACGTAATATATATATATATATATATATATATATATATATATATATATATATATATATACACAATATTTAATTATATAATTGTATACAATACGTAATATATATACATTACAACTTTTGCCGACTAAAAAAAAAAAAAAAGGTCCTCGTTTTTGAAAATTTGCCGACTGCCATGACGACATTTGCCGACTGACTGTCTAAATTTACCGACTAACTTATCGAAAGGTTCTACATTTGCCGACTAACTAGTCAAGTTTGCCGACTAAGGGTGACTAAAAATTATTGATGGGGGGGGGGGGGTTACCCCACACCCCCCTATCGCGCCGGCCTTGTATATATATATATATATATATGTATGTATATATATATATATATATATATATATATATATATATATATATATATATATATATATATATATATATATATATATATATATGTATATATATATATATATATACATATATATATATACATATAATATTTTTTAAACTTGAGTCTGAAAATAAAACATAAGTGTCATCAGCAAAAATAATATAATTAAGTATAAAAGTATAAAAAAAAATAATATAATTAAGTATAAAGCAGCAAAGGTCCAAGTATTGGTTCTTGTGGAACACCACAACTTATTAATTCGTGTAATATAATCGTGTGCATGTTAAATCATATGGTACTCTTTGTTTATAATTTTCTAAACAACATTGCTACCACTTTAAGTTAGAATAAACTACTCCTTAATTATAGATATGAGTTTTGTGGTTGGCAGTATCAAATGCTTTAGATAGATCATGTAAAATTTAAAGCCATTTAAAATTTGATTCGTAAGACCAATTATTGCATGTTTTGTGGAATGGTTTTTGCAAAACCAAACTGTTTATGATAAAGAATGTTATTTTTTTCAAGATAATTGTACAAACTGTTGTGCTTAATACGCTCTAGTATTTTAGAAAAACAAGAAAAATTAGAATTGGTCTATAGTTAGATTTTATCGAGTCATTGCCGCTCTCGTATATCGAAACTATTTTTGCTAATTTTAATTTTAGGAGAAGGTTTGAAGTAGAAATTTTGAAGTAAAAGTTTTAAAGTATAAGAACTTGTATTGTTAGTACTGTTAAAACAAAACCTAAACATTATTAATATAGTTAAAATTAGTTTTATTATTAATTGTAAAAGATAATCATCAACTAGTGTTAGTTTAAATTTCAAGTAAAACATGTTTTATTAGAAAAGATTTGTTTTCTATTGGTAGGTAAATAAGATAAAACAAAATTTATTTTTTTAATGACAGGTAAGTAAAAAAATTTTTTATTGGTTGTATTAGTATTAGTACTGATAAAACATAACTTGTATTATCAATATAGTTAAATAAAGTTTATTAATAATTTTCAAAGACTTTATTTTCATCAGTTACGGATCAGTGACGGATCAGTGGGGAGAAGGGATGGGTTTTATGCATCCCCTTCCTACCAGAATCTGAAAGTTCTAAAATACCATAGAAATAGAGGACCTTTTTTGTTTTAAGGAGACGCAAATGTGATACAAAATGCAAAAAATATTTCAACAGCCTAACCCCACTCCTCTTTCACAAAATTCCTAAATCCGTCACTGCCATCAATTAGAGTAAATATAACTTTTTATAGAAAAATAAGATTTGTTTTCTATTAGTAGGTAACAAAGGTTTGCTTACATTTACATTTTGTTACAATCCACTTATGTAGATTGTAACGGAATATCTTTTCCGTCAAAATCATTTACGATTTATCATTTTATTTTATATATCTAGGGAAAAAGTCTTATTTTAATAGATGTTTCTTATAAAATGGTTTTACTCCAAAAATTGATAAGAGAAAATGTAATAGTATTTATCTGTAAGAAAATCTAAATCAGCATTATGAAATCATGAAAGATTTATTTAGACTTATCATTATTATTAAAAAAGGTGGGCTGAGTTTATGGAAGTTAGTACTAAATGGGTACTCAACAGAAATGCATGTAAATTATTGTTGCAGCAACTATATACTTTAGAATACTGTCAATAAAATCCTAATTTATAAAATTATAATAAGAAAGACCGAAAGGGCTGACATGTATGTAACATGTATATACATATACATGTTACATACACACAGACGGAAAAAAACACAAAAAACAAACAGTTCTATTTGTGTTAATAAGACAGAAAAAAACACATACTGAAACTTTTTAGTCTCTGTGTAATAAGTCCCTGTGTAATAAGATTAAAAAGAGATTAAAAAGTTCACGACCCAGAGGTAACCCACTGTTTTAGGGTGGTAGCCCTCTTATCAAAGAAATTGAAGTTGGTGTATTAATGAGAGTTGATTTGGTTTGGTTTCACTCTTAAAATGCCACCAAAAATTTCAGACATAAATATGTTACTACAAGAAACGCAAGAAAAAATCAAGCAATTAGAAAAAAAAAAAAATAGACGAGAAAGATGTTTTGATAAAAAAATCTAGAAGGAAGGGTGAATAAATTAGAAAATAAATTAGACCAAGATAAATCAAAAGATTTAAATAATTGGAGTGAATTCGTAAAAAGTTAAAATAAATCAAAACCAAAATGATATTATAAACACGGATCTCCATGAGGAAAAAGAACGTAATAAAAGAAAAAAAAACATTATTATTTTTGTTGTTAAATTAGCAAATCATGATAATATTGACAAGAAAAAATTTGATGAAGATGATGAAGATAATGAAGATGATGAAGATGATGAAGATATGGTAAACGATATTTTTGACTCAATAAATGCAGACAAGAACAAAATAAAAAAAGTCATCCAACTCAAAACAAGAAACACATCAAAAATACCACCAGCTATCATTGAGTTAGACAATGCGTCAGACAAAATAAGTGGATTAAGAGCTGCATACATTAACAGAAACAAGATAAACGAAATCTATTTTAACTCAGATATGACAGAATCCGAAAGAGATCTCATTAAACAGCTACGTAGTGAAGTTAAATTGTTAAATGCTATCTTAAATCAAAACGATGAATACTACACTATAAGAAATTTTAAAATTGTGAAACTCATAAAATAAGCAAAGCAATAGCAATCATCATTTAATTTGCATCAACCTGCAGTAATGGCTGTCCTTTCAACATATAATCTTGTATCTAATTCAATTCTAAATGCTAATGAAGACTGCCTTCTATCTGATAGTTTAATGATAAAAGATGTACATAGTAGGAAAATTGGTGTTTCAAATGTTTTTAATTTAGATTTAGATCGACATAGAAATGATGGTTTATCAAATAATTTTGTGATATTGAACGAAAATTCTACAGCAATGTTAAAATGTCACCTTAAGTGCAGGTACACGAATGCAACCTCGCTCAATAACAAATTTGAACTTTTTTTATTGGAAATAGCCACATACAATCCTGATGTATTCATGATAAGTGAAACGTGGTTTATGCCCTCAAGCTTAATACATGTGGAGCATTATAATTTTTTAATTAGTAATCGGTGCAGTACAAATTAAAGTAAATGTCGTCGTGGTGGGGTAGCTATCTATGTGAAAAATAATTGCGTTCCCTATGCTCCAAAAGAAATAGTTCTCAATGATACATCGGTTGAACAAGTGTGGTGCGTTATTAAAATTGAAAATGAAAGCATATTAATTGACTGCATATATCGTCCATCAGACGCATCCGAAGCACTAAATCAAAAAATTAATACCATCCTGAATAAAGCCAAAACTTATGCCGATAGTAAAAAATTTTCAGGTATTATGATAGCTGGTGATTTCAATTACCTGAATATAAAATGGAGTGATGAAAACGTTCAGACAGTAGCAAATAATGATGCATCAGCAATAAAACTTTTGAATAGCATAAATGATGTTTATTTACATCAATATGTAATAAACCGTACATTTAATTAAACTGCATCGTCATCAGAAGGCAGTGCACTAGACTTAGTTTTGACAGATGCACCAGAACGTATTTCATTGATACATCATAATCCACCATTAGGTAACATGGATAAAGCACATCACGTACTATTTTGGCGTTATGAATTGCAAGCGCATATCAATACAAAAGAATCATATGGTAAATCAACGCTCAATTTTAGAAGAGGGAATTTTAATGGAATGAATGATGAGTTCAAGTATATTGATTGGTCAAATCTGTTCCACAATAAAAATATCAATGGATGTTATGAGATATTTGTTAAAAAATATCAAGAGCTATCCAATAAATATATACCAAAACGAATTAATACTAAAAAGAAATTAACACCGTGGATGGACAAATTTACAAAAGCAGAAATTAGAGAGAAAGCTAATTTATGGAAGAAATTAATATTGAATAATTTCAAGTCATCAGATTAATCAAAACAGTACAAAAAACAGTGCAAATTAGCCGAAAAAACTGTTCAGCGAAACCGTATCGAATACGAGAAAAGAATTATTGAAAAGTCAAAATACAATCCAAAAGTTTTCTATGAGTATGTGAACGCAAACAACAAAATTAAATCAGGCATAACGTCAATTTTCGATGACTTTGCCTATCTTCGTACAAATTGAGAAGCAATTGCAAATATCTTAAATAAAAGTTTCAATTCTGTTTTTGTTCATGAAAATAAAGATAATATTCTACTTGTTACAACTAAAACTAATAAGACTATAGAATTAGATGTAGACAATCTGATCATTCGCGACTCAATTGAGAAGAAATTAGAACAATTAGATATGAACAAATCCGTTGGTGTAGATGGAATTAGTCCATATGTAATGAACAAATGTCATAGCACCATTTGCGAACCATTAATACTAATGTTCAAAAAATCTCTAAAAGAAGAAAAGGTACCAGAGTTATGAAAATTGGCAAATGTCACTCCTTTGTTTAAAAAAGGAGAAAAAAGTGATGCATCAAATTATAGACCGATTTCACTAACATCAATACCATGTAAAGTGTTAGAATCAATTATTAGAGACGAAATGATGAATTATTTATTGACGAATGGTTTACTAAATGAGAATCAACACGGATTTAGAAAAAATAAAAGCTGCTTAACTAACTTATTGGAAACCTTAGATATCCTCACAGATGCTTTAGAAAATAATTGTTCTATAGATATGCTTTATCTGGATTTTGCTAAAGCATTTGATAAAGTACCACATTCACGTTTAGTCCATAAATTAAAATTATATGGGATTATAGGCAATTATCTAAAATGGATAGAAGAGTTCTTAAGCAGTAGGAAGCAGAGAGTTGTTCTTGGGGACCGTGTATCAAATTGGTTACCAGTTATCAGCGGTGTACCACAAGGATCAGTTCTGGGACCGTTGCTATTTCTGTTATTCATAAATAATCTACCGGATCATGTGAATAACAACATAAAACTTTACACCGATGATAGTAAAATTATTAACATAATAAGCAATACATGTGACGCTAAGAAACTTCAATTAGACATAGACCATGTCATGGCATGGTCATCTACTTGGCAAACAGAATTTAATTATGACAAATGCAAGATTATGCATATTGGAAGAAAAAATCCTAATCATCTGTTCGTAATGCATGATATTGACACCAATTTAAATCACAGCATATCAGTTACTGAAATTGAAAGAGATTTGGGTATAATGATACAATCTGATTTAAAATGGAAAACTCAAGTTGATACAGCGGTAGGCAGAGCAAACTCAGTGCTTGGTATTATAAGAAAAACATTCAAATACGTCGACACACATATGGTGAAAAAGTTGACCGTAACATTTGTTTGGCCACACCTTGAATTTGCGATTCAAGCTTGGTGTCCATTTTTAAGACAAGACATCAATAAAATTGAGAAAATCCAAAGAAGAGCCACAAAGTTAGCGCCAGCATTAAAAAAAATACCATATGAGAAAAGATTAGATATTATGCAGTTAACAACTCTAGAAGAATGGCGAATACGTGGCGATCTAATCCAACAGTATAAAATTCAACACGGCTTTGATAAAGTAAATTGGGTTTTAAACTACAATTATACCGCGTCACAAGAAGGCCCCCATCTGAGGCAACATAAATTCAAATTAAAAAAACTATTCTGAAAGAATACTATCAGATCAAATTTTTTCTCTAATCGTATAGTCAGTATATGGAATAATCTACCGAGTGACATAATAGAAGCTGAATCAATAAATCAGTTCAAAAACAAACTGGATAAATCAAATATTCGCAAAAACATTTTATTACAAATTTTTTTTTAAGATAATTTGGTTTAGAGATTTAGGAATTGTGCAAAGCTGATACAGTGCAATATCAACTATTATTGCACTCCACAACTGTTAACAACTGTTACAGCTACCTCTTATTATTATATATATTAGGGTAGGCCACAGTCCCACATAAATTTTTTATAAGTATCAATTTTACTAGTAGCTGCATAAAATATTGTTTCTTTTACTATTAAAATCATTTTTTGTTATGAAAGTGTTTATGTAGCTCATCTTTAAATTCTGCCGAATTTTTAGTTGTATGAATAAATCTAAAACACAAAACTTCCATTATTTCTGTTCCGTTTTTTAATTTGTTCGGCATAATATTTACTAATAATGGCAAACCGTCTATTGTTTTTCATGTAAATAAACAAAACGTGCGACGTAAATAAACAAAACGTGCGACCTACTCATAAAATTTAATTCAATTTAACAATGACATTGCATATACAAAAAGAAAAGAAAAGTTGTCTGTAAAATATAATTTGACTGAGTCAATAAAAATTAAATACTCAAAAGTATTGAAATCAACAAATGAAATATGGTTGGTTGGATATCCGCTGGCAGATATTAATACCAGTTCTCTGCCTACTACAGAGATATTTACAGATTTTTTAGGTTTATACTATTTAAAGTTTTTTATAACCTAAATTTTTTACTTCCAAATATAACTTTATTTTTCAATTTGAAAATAAATCTCAATTCATCTTCTGTTTTGCTTGTTAAGGTATCAATTAAAAATGATGAATAATTCGCTTTAAGTGTTTTCTAAATGCACAAAAGAATTAGGTACTAAAAGCAACATTTCAAAATTAAAATTAGCTGCAAAATTAACAATGAAAACCGTTAAAGTTTTTTGGGATAAAGCTGATATTCCTTGCAAGCAGGAAAAGCATATTGTTAAATCTATTATTAAGTTACATAACAAATAGAGAAGTTTTGCAAAGTCTAAACGTAAGCGTTTTTTTAAAAAAATTTACTTATTCAAGGCTTGAAAAAAATAATGGATAGTATTTTTGATATTAGTTCTCCGATTTGAAAAGAATATATTAAAAACCAGATCAAATTTAAATGCAGAAGAAGATATTCTCTGGTTTTCAGCACTCAAAAGTGGAGGACTAGGTGGAAAAGACTATTTGTTAAAATTGAGTGTCAAAAGAAAAATAGAGAAGGAAGAAAAAGAAAAGTTAAGAATCGATAAAGAAAAGAAAAAAAAATTAAACGATAAAGAAATTGATTTCTTTATCATTTTTCTTTATCAAGAATTATTTTTTGCTGGGTCTAGAGGTTCTGTGTACTCAGATTCTCAAAGCTTTTTTAAAATTGACTGATGAAGTAAATAGTTTTGAATTGTCTGCAGGTGTAATTGAAAGGGTTTTATCAGATAATATCAATTTAGTTTTGCCAAGAAACTTTGTTTGTCATCCAATGATAACAGCAACAGCTGATAGATCTAAACTATCAAACGCACAGCTTTTGATTCAGCAATCCTGATTCTAGGTTATATTTTGATTGTTATTTAAATCACTAATCAGTTTCATGAGTTTTTGATAAGTGTGATGAGTTAATAAGAAAAATTATATTTTGTATTTTTTAGGTGGTGTTAAAGCTAATTATGTAGATATTTCACTAAACACAATTAGAAGAGCACGTAAGCAAAATAGAATTATGGAATGAAATATAATTACAGAATTTTTAAAAAAAGTTAAATTAGATTATTTAACTCTTCACTGGGATGGTAAACTTATGAAGCAAATATCTGGTAAAAAGATTGAATAATTAACTGTTTTAGTCAGTGGTTTTCCAAACTGCGAGGAAGATAAAATTTTACCCTTTAAACCTATTCAGTCAGGCACAGGACATTCTATATGTAAAGGAATCATATAAGATTTAGAAAAATAGGATCTTAAAGATAATATTGTTGCCCAAGTTTTTGATACAACGGCTTGTAATACTGGAGTAAGAAACAGAGCGGTAACTCTTCTTGAAGAATGCAAATCTATAAAAACGCTTCTCTGACTTGCATGTCGCCATCATGTTTTAGAATTAATCCTAGGGTTATTTTGGAAAGCTTTATTTCAAAAATAGACATCATCTGATGATAATATAGAGTTTAAAAATTTTCAAAAAGAATGGCTTCACTCTGAAAAAATTCCTCTCAAACTTTCAAATAGATCCCATGATCTTTAAAATTCATTCTTAAAACAAAAAGCAAATGAAACTCGCAATTTCTTAGATAAAGTATTGTACTCTAATCATCACCCAAGAGACGGTTACAAAGAGGCTGCAGAACTAACAATTTTTCTATTAGGTGGAAAATTGCCCAAGAAATGGAAAACATGTGGTGCTCACCATCATGCAAGATGGATGGCGCATTTGCTGTATGTACCAAAGATGTTAATATTTAAAAAGGATTTACTCAAATCTGATTTAAAAAACCTTAAAATATGTTTGACTTTTAGCTCAGCCATTTACATTAAAGCTTGGTTAAAAGCGTCAAAGGCTTGCGATGTACCAATTGTTAGTCACTAAAAGTGACTAACGACGCGGCTGAGAGAGGAATTAAGTTGTGTTCGGATTATCTCCAAATTCTTACGGTAACCGTAAAATTAGTTGAGAAGGCAATTAAGAAATCTACATAATCATAAAAATTTACTTTTAGAACAGAATAAAATAACATTTCTTATCTTTAGGACGAGACTGTACGAAACAAAGTTTCGTACAGTCTTGTCCTAAAGATAAGAAATGTTATTTTAAGTTTCGAAAATCACAGAAAAGTTGTAGGCAATTTTAATAAGAAGCAACTATTCGTTGATTTAGCTAACTATAAATAATAACCACTTTTTTATTAGCTTTTCTGTTTTTCATTAGCCTGTCCATAAGACTGTCACATATTATTTGAATAGCCCCAAAATAATTTTTTTTCCAAATAAAATAATTCTTCTGTAATTCAGGCAATATATCATTTAAAAAGGGGTTATAAAAGCAGTTATTACTTGTATTGTGTTAAACTCCTCCCCATATGGGGGATGGGTATTGAAAGTGTCGCCAAACATCACATGGAGAGGGTAGTTAGCTACAAGGTGACGTGAAAATTTTTTTTTTAATTACAATTCTTTTTATAGTAAACTTTTAACAAAAAATTACTTGGAAAAATTACTTCTTTTTTAACGATAATAGCAGTGCACATTAAAGGGGGGGCGGGGTAGAAGTTGATAAACAAGTAACACAAAATGATACATGGGGGAAGTCCATAAAGGGTCAAAAATGTGTTGTCTATTAAACAGCTTAAAATAACAAATATTTCCTATAGATATATAAATTCAAATCTTTTTTCATTTTCCAACAAAATCCAAATTTTGACATAGATTAAAAATAGTTAGTTTAAAAATAAAAATAATCAAATCATATTCGGCAGCACTCAATGATGTGTTTTTCCAATTTTTTTTTATAGTTTGTATTCATATGTGAAAAGGATCACATTTTTTTGCAGACGTTAAATTTTCAAAATTTTTTGTTTTTGGCCTACCCTAATATAAATGTTACATACTTTATATAAAATGATTTTTTGCTTCATCATTTATTTCCAAAATGACTCATAGTGTTTATGAAATGACCCGTTCATATAACCTGTTTTGATTACAAATCATTTACAAAATTACAAAAACTTCAACCAAAATTAAAAATATTTTTTTACTTTGTAACAAAGTTATTTAGTTAGTTATTCAGCTTTTAAACTTTGAACGTGTGACACAGATCGTAGTTTACATTGTTATAAAACAACAAAATTCAAAGTTTAACACTTACCCTATAATAAATAATCGCGTAAACGGTTTAATTTCTTTTTAGGACCCAAAACAACCTTTTTATAAAGATTGAAAAAGAAAAAAAAAATTTATTTCATTTTGCCTTCATTTGACCTATATTTGTAATTTATGTTAACTATACTTGTAATTAATGTGTTTTAAGAAAAAAAGTTGCCTAATTTTATAGAAGTACCTTAATCAAGGCTTCTTTTTAGTAATAAAAATAGTAATGTTGTGTTTATAGAAAAAGACACAACATTTATTAAACTTCATAATTATGTATTACTAAAATGATTTAAAAAAAACAAGGGTTAGGTTTGTCAGCATAAATTTTGGGATGTTCAAGGACTGTTCATGCAATAAGAATACGCAAACTCTCAAAAATAAGCTTTAAAAATATTTTAAAAAATTACACACAAACTGATTTAAAATGTAAAACAAAATAATTTTATATTTTTCTCTTTCTTTTTATAAAAGCAACAATTTTATCTGCAACAATAGAATATAGAAAAAAAAACACATTTTTTTATAAATGTACATAACAATAGGGGCAATTAAAATAATTTGATAACTCGTTTTGGTGGATGACATAAATGATTATTTTTAGTTAATATATTTATATATGTTCTATAAGTAGTAAACAATCTTTGTACATGCAATTGATATTAGTTTTACTTCATTCCGTAGGGAAAATACTCTTCATAATCTTACTGACTTCTGAGGTTTAACTAATGATGCCCATCCAACAATTTATGTTGGTTCGTATTAGTTGTCGTTTATTAATGAATGAAAATTTTCTTTATGATCAGACTAAAACAAACTGTTGTGTAACTGCAGAGGCTTATTAGAATCATTTATATTGTGGATTCTCATTAAAAAGAAATTGCTTTAGTTATCAGTTGGTCCAATGATATGTTCTTAAGCAGTAAACGCACTCAGTACACGCAGTTAAAACTATATTGTATCCCATTCCTTCACCAGAAAGACAAAATTCTTTATGATGACTGAAACTGTAAAGCTTATGTAACTGTTGAAAAATATTCAAATCAATTTCTAAAGATAATAATGAAATGTTAATCAAATACAATTAGTTTTTGAATATTAAAATTGAATTTGATGGCCACAAATAAGACCTTTTCTATAAAACGATTTTTCGCCATGCTCTGAACACACAACACACTTTCTTACTTTAGCAGCTTGAAGCTTTCTATAAGCTTTGCTGTGCAATTCAAATCAAATTCAAAAACAAGACGCAGCTTCTTTTCCTGATTCCTTTCTGAATGCAACTGTTTTAATTCCTGACTTACGCCGCCATGCAAACTCTCTCCTTCTTTTTCATTCAGCAATTCAATAGTTTTATGCGATTTAACAAATAGTGGCACATTAAAAATGAGTTCGTGGATTTTTCGCGTAATACTTTCATTAGAAAAGCAAGCATGAAACTCAAAAGCAAATAAATCTGTATATTGACATAGCTAAATAATTTCGGCATCAGAAAGAAATTTTCGCTCAAAAAGAATTGGCTGCAACTTATTAAAAACGCCGAACATACGCAAAAACTTATTCCTATTTACTGCATCTTCAATAACACTACAAAGTTTAAAGTGGTTTCTTAAAACTATTTTGCAATGATTACCAGCAAATGCATTACCATGGAAAGCTTGCCGACATTCATATCATCAAGGGCCTGCAGAAGAGCCTTCTCATGAGTGCCCGTGTCGCTTCTTGATTTTTCTCAAGATCCTCGCATTCAATCTGCAATCGTGTTTACTCATAATCTAAAATTTCTCGTTGTGCGCGTATAAAAAATTTTTTTCCTGAGATATACAGATGAAGACTTTTTATATCTTCATCTTGACAAGCTAAACATGCATAATTTTTTATGTCACACAATACACTCTTTCAGAATCACCAATAATTTCACAATATTGATGAAACCACTCTTTACACGTACCACACTGCACACAATCGATGTCAGAATCATATTTTGTAATTAAACACCTAATGCTAGAACAAATTTCTTGCTTTTTAATACTGATTTTTTATTGGATGAGTTTAGTGATATGGATTCTAATTCAGAAAAATCATTTTTATTACTGGCTACCCATCGATCCTGTATATTTACTATGTCTACAAACTGTTGTTTTAGAAAATTCAACGCTTTTAGCGGCCCACATTTCACCTTTTTTCACAGCTTCATTATTAGATAAAAATGAATCAAAATTTAAATCTAAAGTCTTACAATTCTTAAATAACAATTTAAACAGTTTTAACACTACTCATAACATAATATGCAAAACAGGAGGTACAACATTATCTAAAGATATTATGGGGAAAATCACAGGAGAAACAACTGAATGATGAAACTTACCTAAAGCTCTTAGGTTTCCACCTTGTCACACAAGTTTTCACACAAGTTCTCATTGTAAGCACCTTCTAGAGATTTTATCTCCTTACGATGCTACAATTAGCAGGTGTGTGAGGCATAGAGTTATGGCTTCTTAGAGAATTTAATTCAACTAGGTTTGTAGAACTAGGAAAGCTAGCAGCTGAACCCTGGTGTCCCAGAACATCATCGATGAAATGAAAATCTTCACCTAAGAACAACTTAATTTTATTGCCTTTTAGCGTGAATTGGGACGAATGAATTTTTTTAATGTGGTTGGCATAATGCCCAAGAATTAAGGCAATATTCTCACGATAGTCTGAGCCCTGTTACATACAAAACAAATGAACATAATACATTGACCCAGATGATTTAGAATTGATAACTTCAAAATGGAATTTTATAAAAGTCCCACCCTTATTGTCTGCAAAAAGTAGCCATATTTCATTATTAAAACATCAGCGTTAAGATGATCGCGAATTTGAAGATTGTTGTAAACCTCTTCAATTTAAGTTGTCAAACTCTTAATCATTAATACAGATACTAGAAAAGGGGCTTCATTCGCAGATGGATAAAGCAACATGTACTTTACAGTGACGTGATCTTTATTGACATGCATTGTCCGCCTTCCTTGTTCTTGTCTAATCTTGGGCTCAGATGGGAAAATCCTAGCACCAAGATTATACTGAACACGCCCAAGCTTACGAAAAACCGTGGGCATTATTAATTGGCTCTGAAGCTCTACAACATCTAAAACACTGTGAAACAAAACCTAATTTATTTCCAACACAATGCAATATTGACATTTCACGAGACAGGACATCACATAACAACATACAAAAATCACTTTTTACACCTGAACCAGCTAACAATTGAAGGAATATAAAGGTAACTTTAGATCGCCTAGCTGCACTACGCCTAACTTCGAATATCGTTTAGCACAGCTTAATTTAATATAAATAAATCTTTGAACAATTGTTGGGCTATCAACTGATGGATTATGTGGTTTAACCCACTTAAACCCAGAAAACAATTCAGAAGAAGCAATGTTATCATAGTCTAAATATAAATCCACAACAATAAAATCCTTACCGCTAACCAAACTTTTGCAAATTTAGCAACTGTTCTGGTTTATATTATCAACTTTTTCGCGTTCTTTTTCAATTTCAAATTTTTTTTAGCAATTTTGAATTACAGCTACGAGCAGATGGAAATTTACGGTATGTTGTTTTAAGTTGTTTTAATTTTTTAAAATAGGTTGGAACTGCTCCTCCTCCTTAAGCCTAACACTCATAGTCTCTAATTGAGAACTTAATAAATTATAACGTGTGTCAAGAGTCTTGTTAATAGAATGCAAATCTGTAAATTCAGCTTCCAACATTAATACCTGCATTTTTAATTTTTCTATATGCTCCAGATTAACTAGTTGCTTCGAAATTAATTCTTCGACTTGACCACTTAGCTTCTGATTCCTATTTAAGATATAAAAATCACCTGCATCTGCTGACTTTTTTTTTTTAATTTGTGGAGCTTGTGATAGTTGCATTTTAAAAAATGCTTCGTTTTTTAAAGCTTCAAAAAACTTTTTATAAACTGTTTTTTGACGTGTTAGATTAATGCACATTTTATTAAACTCATCAAGTTACAAGGCAAATTAAAATCAAGCTGCAAAATAAAGTTCAAAAATAACAACACATCTTTTCTTAATTTAAAGACTGTCAGTAGAATTGAAAACACATTGTTAGTGATCTTATCTGCGTTAATTAATCGCTTAAAAAAAGGAAAGTTACTTGCATTATCCCAGCCATCTTACCACCCAATTTATAATTTTAAAATCTCCCTTACAGTAGAATACATATTTAAAAACAAATAAAATAGACGTCTTAATAACTATATAACACAAAAAAATAGAATAATATTTATCGACATATATATGCACTAGACAAATAAGGATTTAAAAACTTATCTGTTATTAGTCTGATTAGCCAAGAGAAAAATTTACGCAACTTTATTTATACTTTAAAAGTTGACTCGTCGAGACAGTTCTTTAGATAAAATTCATACGACAATAGTCTGGGACGTATCGATTTTTAAAAACAAATATTTACGCCAAGAAACTAGAAAAATGTTGTTGCTAAAGATGCCAAGTTTGAAGACATATTTGATAACATAGCTGAAGGTACTGAAAATAAACTTTGAATTTTCTTATGCAGAATGGATTAAAATTTTACTGCACGTATCAAAAATATTTTTTTTTACAGTTCAAAGTAACAATTTGAAAAACATAAATGAATAAAAAACTGACTTTTTGTGAAAAAACCGCGTGCAGTAAAAAATAGATAGTGTAGACATTCATTGATAAGTGCTCAAAATTTCAACTAGGGTAAAGTAGGGTAATTTCGGCAGGGAGATAATTTCGGCACCCCTTCAAAAGACACCTAAAAATATTTATTTATTGGAATATTAAATTTATAGTTGAGTATTGTAGCAAGATAAACAATTTTTCTAAAAATTTTGGTTTAAACTTTTCTTTTTACATTACAGGTACGTTATATATATATATATATATATATATATATATATATATATATATATATATATATATATATATATATATATATATATATATATATATATATATATATATATATATATAAACATTATTTTACAGCATCGTATAATGGGTTCAAAACGTGTAAAATATGGAAATTGGTCAAATGAATCATTAAAACTAGCAGTAAATGCAGTTTTAGTTGATGGTTGCTCAAAATTTTCTGCTGCTAAACAATATAAAATACCAAGGCAAACACTACATGACTATATAAAACGAGCGTCTGTTAATAATTGTGTTAAAAAGTTAAGTGCAGGACACCCAACAACACTCTCAGCTTTTCAAGAAAAAGAGCTCGTAGAAGTTCTTCTGACCATGTCACAAAGATTATTTGGTCTGTCTCCAAAAGATGGTATTCCAGTTTTGTGAAGAAAATGGGATTATTCACAAGGTTAATTGTGCAACTAAGTCACCAGGAAAAGAATGGTTTATGGGTTTTTTAAAACGTCATAATATACTCTCTGTAAGAGTTGCTGAATCAACGTCATTGCATCAAGCCATTGGTTTTAATAGAATAAAATTTAATCGTTTTTATGATGAGCTAGAAAAAATAATGTTTAATGCTCATGGAATGCAGACTATTCCACCATCAAACTTATTCAACGTAGATGAATCTGGATTGTCTATATGCCTATCAAACCTGTAGCTATGTTAATCAAATCTTAGTTGGCCCAAGACAGGTTTTCCGTTAAAATTGCAAAAAACAGAAAAGTGATCCCAAATCGTTAGCAATATTACAACAACTTTTATTTTTATTAAGTTTAATGCAAATTTTTATTTAACAAGGAAAGATGATCTATCTTTTCTTGTTAAATAAATATTCAACAAGGTAAGATAGATCATCTTTCTATCTATTTCATATTTTTTAAAGATAGATCATCTTTCTATTAATTTCATTTTTTTTATTAGAACATGAAAGTGTTTATAGATAAAAAAAACTATTACTTTAAAGTTATTGAATTTTTATACTTTATATTCTGAAATTTTTTCAATACTTTTTATGCGAAAATTGTTTTTGCTAAACTCGATGTGACGTAATGCCCAATTTTACATCGCGTGAAACAGCCGTGAAGATCTGCTATAGCATTATTTGACAAAAACTTCTAATATTCATCAACTCGAAACAAATTTTTAGTTGGTGATTTTCTTAATATAGACATAACTGGAAGTGAAGCTGTTGCTATGCAGGCCAGGTATATTGTAGAAACGGGCTTCAAATTATACAACACACGAAATCTTTTTGCTGGTGTTCCATTGTGTATTAAATTTTCATCAAAATGTTTTAAACAGATTACTTAATACAGTTAAGGAGTTTCTGTTTACAAATCTACCTCATAACCTTTACAAATCTACCTCATAACCTCAAAACCAAAAACTGGGACTACTTCACCACCGTTATAGTTAGAGTTACAACCAACAACACAGCATTTATTAACCATTAATATAATTAATAACGAAACACAAATAAAACACAAAAAAAAACAAATAAATACAAATAAACCCACAAATAAAAGTGCAAAGTTTTGTGAAGTTTAGTAGAGATAGCTCCATCATTTAAAATCCTTTTATTCGACATAACTTACGTAATTATACTTGATTTAAGATTGAAATATTAACAACTACTTTATGCTTATTAGTAACAAAAAAATATCAAATTAAAAAAAAAAAAGTTTTTTATTCTACAGCTTAGAAATTATGTCATGAAAATTATGCAAAAATATTTTAAATTTATAAAAGCTGAATGCTTAAGTTATAAAATGGTATACAATAATTTAATTTTTGAGAAAGTTTGAGAAAATTTCTTTTACTTTTGTCCACCACCTGGCCCACGGTGCAACGACCCCTATTTTGACGGGTCGAGTCAACTAGTTTTATATAATATATACAAAATTATATTGAAATAAATATTATAGAATATATTTATTAAAAAAAACTTCTTTTTATGGTTATAATTGTCATTAATAAAAAATAATATCTCACGAGAGATAATGGTTATAATTCTCATTAATAAAAAATAACTTCTCACGAGGGAATTTAGTATATTTAGGATTACTATTATTAGCAGACAAAAAAATTATAACTTAAAACAAATGATTTAAACAAATGAAGACGGCAACAAATAATACAAATCAATAACAGTTACAACATTTATGAATTTATGGGATAAAATGATAATGCTTACAAATGGTTAACGTCCTGTATAGAATTTGTATGAAATCTTTTTTATATAAGAATAGAACAGTTTATGTTTAGTAAATTTATGTTTAAATTTTCAATGAATTGCAATATCCAAAACTTTATTTGGCAAATGTAATTTGTAGTACTAATAAAACTAGTACAAAAAAGTTTACAAGTTGAGTTACGAGAATGAACAGCAAAGGTGTTGTTGTAATCTTTGGAACAAGCACCCAAAAAAAGTGAAATGTTTTAAACAGATTACTTAATACTTAATGTATCGATGTAATAATATCGATGTAATACAAAATGTACGATGTAATAATATCGATGTAATACAAAATGTACGATGTAATAATATCGATGTAATACAAAATGTACGATGTAATAATATCGATGTAATACAAAATGCACGATGTAATAATACATCGTCATAAACCACCCACGGGAAAAAACTTAGTGGGTGGTTTATGACGATGTTCAGCTATGATGTTCTATGATGATGATCAGCTTCTAAACATTATGAATGCAAATGAAATAATTTATAATTTAATAAGACTTCTTTAAACATTTGATATAAGTTACAATTTCTCATTTCCTTTATATGTTACATTTAATTTATATTATATGTTTATAAAATTCTTTGATATATATAATACACGAGTCTTTACAACACTCTTCTAATTTAAAAGTTTTTATTTATACATGTTTATTACAGTTTATGTGATGCATTTCATGATAGTCGGACGTACAAGGACACCCTTTTGTAATTAAATATTCAAATGAGAATTTAATTCAAGTTTGCGTACATAGTAGTAGCACCAACATTGGCATATTCAGTGTCAAGAAAACTGCACAAATCTTCAATAGGAGTAGGAGATCTACGTAGAAAACTTAGATTTTCGCCCGGAATTTGAAGAGAAGATTTAGTGGGAACTTGAGGAGGCGGATTGTTCGAATTTTGATACAAAGGAGTGAGTTCTGTGCTTTCACAGCCGTCGGCGTCATCATCAACTGTTGGTAAATCAATAAACTAAATTGAAAAAAAAAAATAATAAAGAAATTAAAATCTACAGTTAAAAATATTTATAAAAAAGTATTACATATAAGAGAATAATTTAAATCTGCTCAATAAATTTAAAAGAATAACAAATTTCCTCAGAATTTCCATGTTGTTTTTGTCAATGCTATTAGTTTTTTGTGGTGCGTCTAGAATTGTAGCTTACTTATTGTACTTTAAATTGTCCATGTTTATATTTACTTTATTAAATTTTATAGTTAAAAATTAATGCCAATTATTATTTTAAGATTCCAACTAACTGCTATTTATGCCACGATTGTCAATTATAAGGTTAAAATTAATGCTTATTAGTAAAGCCATGATAAGTGGCGGTTTAAGACTTCTTGAGGCCCGGGGTTACTTTTGTTTTTGTATCCTTTTTATGGGCCAGAGCCTAAAAATGACTAAAAAAAAAGTCCTCTAAAATTTTTTGGGGCCCCTTAATTTGCGGGGCCCGGGGCTATAGCCCCTCCCATTCATTTAATATTGCACATTCAAACATCGAGTGCAATGTCTGGTCGCTTTCTCTATGGTATTTTTCAAACTTGATTTCTTCTGACCTTTACTCTAATTTACTTCTATTCTTCCTTAAACTCACTTACTCTTATTCCATCGAAACCAGTTTAGATACGCTTTAGTGAGCTAAACTTGTCTTGGCGGACTTATTATTGTTATCTGGCCTCTATATGGCAATTAGCCGGAGGAGGAAATACCACAATAATAGTGTTTCAAAATAGGCAATTTAAGTTTTAAGTTTTGTAAATTGTTTTAGTGTTAATTTTTTTTTTTTATTAAACTTAATAAAAAACCACAATACTAGTGTTTCAAAATAGGCAATTTAAGTTTTAAGTTTTGTAAATTGTTTTATTGTTAATTTTTTTTTTTATTAAACTTAATAAAATGCTTTAAAATAGACAGGTTACTTGGGTTACAGGTTAAGATTCGTATATTAATTTTCAGACCAAATTCTTTAAATTTTTTAGTCACTTTTTAAGTGAATGTCAAATTAAAATTGGCACAATTGCTTTTTTCAATATAACCTTATTTAAATGAATATTTATTGAAAATTATTAAAACTACAAGCGTTCACCAATTTAACTCCGTAACATCATATTTGGTCAAGACTTTTACGGTTGTCGACTTTTATACAACCTTGACTTCATTTTTCTCTGACAAGTAATAACCTCTAACATCTTGAAAAAGTCTCTGTATGCACGCTCTATTTCTTTGTTTTTTTATAGTATAAAACAGGCTTCATTATTTCCCAAATGGTTTCCATGGTTCTAATCGAACTTTTTTTAGCTTTTTTGGTCTTTGATTTGTGATAAGATATTTTCGAAATTCAAGCCTTCTTCTTTGAAGTGTTACTTTGAAATACTCTTATCCATTTGAGATACTCTTATCAGGACTTCAATTTTTTTTATCTCTCAAGTAGCTTTCATGATATTAGAATCAAGTTAGGCATTTATATTCCCAAGAATCAAGAACAGTTGATCTGCAACAACCTTTTGCCAATATAGAAGTGATTTGCTACAAACAATTTACTTTTTTTAATGCTTGCCTTGTAATTTTATACAAACGCAACTTTAAATTTTTATTAATTATATTTTATTAGCTTTCTTTTGTAAATAAGAAAAAAGTTTACTTTTGTCGATAAGAATAACTTCCAAGAAAAAGGAATATTATTACTCAAAGATAAAGAAGGAGGCAATAACTGTTTTATAAAAACTTAATATACATGTTAATCAGTAGGGAGTGATTAGGTTTTATTTTTGAGCCCATTTTGTTTAAATATGCCGAAGATCTCTATTACCAGAGCTAACAACAAGCTTTTCAATCAGTTAGAACTTAAAAATATTTTAAAAATAAATTATATATTCAAATTAAGTTTATTATAAAACATATAATATATATAAATGTGTATATTACAAAACAAAATCAACTCACAACTTTAGCAGAATCAGCTTTTGTTTTGTCCACAGCTTTCTCATATCCGTCACCAACTGTGATACTAGGTTTTTTTTGAGAAACATAGCGTTCACTTGGACTACGCAAAAAAACTTCATCGTCAGTGTCTTTTTCAGAATGAATACGAGGGTCTCCGAAAGATTGAAGATATGAAGGAGGAGGAGAAAAATTGTAAGAGCCTGATGGCTGTCCATTAACAGACTGTACATTGTTGCAATCCACGGGTAGTGATCCTTTGATATGACTCTTATCCAAATAAAATGATACATCCTAAGGTTAAATATACTTTTTATAATTTTAGCATATCATTATGTAATACTATACATTGACTCACTGTTGGGAAGCAAAGTTCTAATATCAACATCTAATATCTAATATGACAATATCAACTCACTGTTGGGCGACAATGTTCTTCTATAATATTAGCTACACGTGTTACAATATCAGTAAAAGCAGGACGTAATGTCCAATCTTCATTCCAACACTCTCTCATTAAGACATAACTATAAAAATATGTTTAAAATGTATCAATAAAATTGCACAGGTAAAAATATAATTGAAAAAAACATGAAATAAATATCATTTTTAATATCTTTATTGAGATTAAATTGAACTGCTTGATTAAATCACATTTGCTCACATTTCATTTGGACAAAATTGGGGTTGTGCCATACGGTGTCCTGCAATAAGATATTCAGTCAAGTCTTTAGTTGGAAGACCAGGATATGGAGAACCACCTAAAAAGTTTATTAAACAGTTGCATATCGCAAGTACAATTAAAATGTAAAAAACTTTATGTTAAAAACAAACCTAGTGTCATAACTTCCCACATAAGTACACCATAAGACCAACTGCAATATAAGATTCAAAGCATTTTAAAATAAGAATTAAACATAAAAAAACAAAAAATTAAATTTACACAAAAGGGAATTAAAAGAATTAAAACAAAAATTAACATACACATCAGACATGTGAGTAAAAACTCGCTCTAATATAGATTCAACAGCCATCCATTTTATTGGAAGCAAACCCTGATAGGTTAATATATTAAAAAAAATAAAAGCAATTTTGTAAAAAAAAGAAGACAAAATTAGAAGAAAAAGTTACCCCTGAGACTTTAACATATCTTTCATCCTGATGAACATCTCTGGCAAGTCCAAAATCTGCAACTTTCATTGTAAAATTTTCTCCCACCAAAACATTTCTTGCTGCGACATCACGATGAACACACTATAGAATGCATAAAACTATAAAATGTATGAACAAATAACCAAAAAAGATTTAAAAAGTTGTATTTAAAAAAAATATATAACTTATTTAAAAATAACTTTTGAGAAAAAACTTAAATTAACTATTAAATATTTACTTTTCTTGATGCTAAAAATTCAAGCCCTTTTGCAACTTGATAGCATATAACAGCTAAATCAAATGTTGTAAACTCTTGCTCCATTCCAATAAACTGCTTGCTCCAGATTGGCTTGAATTCTTGTCGCCTATTTTTCATATAGGACAGTAAATTTCCATGAGGACAGTATTCCAACAAAATAAATGTATCTTTCTCCACTCCTAATATATATAGATCAAAAATCAGCTTTTTTTATTGAATACAAATGTACAAAATTATGTGCAAAAAAATAAAAAATAAAACAAACAACCTTTAGTACAAGCACCAAGAAGATTCACAATGTTTTCTTGTTGTCCAATATGGATTAATATTTTCATTTCTGATATCAGGTCTTTGTATTCAACCTGTGTTGCATTTTCTATACAAATAATAATAAAATTAAAAAACATTCAAATCCAAATATTAAAAAACATTCAAATCCAAATATTCGATATGATATGTCTTCATTTCTTAAATGTTTAATATCATGATCAAGCACTATTATATCAATAAATACATCATGATCAATAAAGCATTATTATATTTATTTATATTAAAGACACTCATATATTTTTAATATTAAAGAACACTCAAATATTATTGATAATAAAGAACACTCATGTATTTTTGACTTCTTCAAAAAGTCTTCATATTCCATGATCTTGAACATAACTTGATACCTTCACTTACAAAGCTTACCACTGCCATGGATTTAATGCATTAACCAATTACCACATTACTTGTTTATATCAGATATGCCTTCATTTGTATGGAGTTTTTTCAAAGAGATGTTTTGAAACTTCTTTTATAATTAAAACAAATTAAACACTTAATATAAATCTCAGTCTGAATATTTAAACATCTTTGTGCAATCATGTGCAATGTGTTGTAAATTCACTTGTGAATAAAACACCAACAAACAATTTTGAATGGTGTATTATTAACAAGTAACTTTTATTTAAAGGTTTTTCAGCATTTTTTTATTTTTATTGCCTTGATTATAGCTAAAAATACTTTGTGATTCCTGACTATTATATCACTATAAAGTCAGTACTTGGAACTGATTATTTGTTAAAAAGACTATTATGTCATCAGTTGCTTAGTAACATAGATCTTTATTATACTTAAAACTGTATTTTTATAATTATAATTTTATATTTGAATTAATTTTCTTTTTAAAATAATTAAACTGGCTATTAAATAATTTTGTATTATTTTTACATTTGAATCGGTGGATGTTAAAAGGGTGGAAGTCTAAACTTTTGGCAAACTAAAAAAACTGCATTTTCCCCCGTAGTAAATTTTTGTTATTGGTTTAATAATTTTTTTTTGAAGAGGATAATGTTTTTCATCTTCAAAAAACCAAAATCATTGAACCATTAACAAAAATTTACTATTTTCTCTTTTTTAACATCAAGTTTTAAAATGTTTTAACTGAAAATTTTATATATAAAATTATCAGTTAAAACATTTAATGAAAACCCTTAATGAAATTTTATTTTTAAACACAAATTTAAAAGGTTTTCCAGCAAAAATATATTTTTAATATCTTTTTTTTTTATGCTTTTTAATATCTTCTATTTTAACATTTGGATTGAATCTAAGTAAAAAAATAATATGAAAAAGTGACAATGATAATGGTTAGGTACATCTAATAATTAGTTGGTAAGTTAGGAATAATTATGACTATCTTGAGTTGGTTAGTTTTGGTACATCTGTGAGTAGTTTAGGTAAAATTGTGGTTAGTTTATTAATTTGTTTGGCTACAATTGTGATTATTTTGAATTTGTTAGTTTGTTTACACCTGTGGGTAGTTTGGATACACCTGTGGGTAGTTAAGGAAAATTTGTGGCCAATTAGTCAGGGTTCTTGTTAGTTAATGTTAGTTAAAGTTAGATAACTTAGTTACACATGTGATCATTTAAAAATAACCTTGCATACCTTTTAATCGCTTTACAGCAACGGGTTTAGCAACTTTATTTTTTCCGGATTTCGACAATTTACTTGAGTTTAAGCTGTCATTTCTAACAAGTAAAGATTTTCTTAATGACAGCCTTCTGATAAAAGCTTTGTGTTTCATACTTATTTTATAGCGAGGATCAAAATCATCAATGCCATAAGCATCAGCTATGTAGACTTCACCAAAAGCTCCAGAACCAACACATGTTTCTGTAAGTTATTATTTATTATATAAAAATTTATTACTTTTGATGCCTTCTTATTCACATTTTTCTTTACATTTTTAAACTTTTATCAACATGTTTGTTTGTTTCATATTACATGTAATAAAATAGAAAAATGGTAAAATAAAAAGCAAAAAAATATAAATTTTTTAGAAGTTCAAAACTGAAAAAATAAAACTTACTCAATGTTATTTTATTTCTTGGAAACTCCCACTCTGGAAAATATGGAAGTTTGTGAATTTGTTCAGCAATCGATTTTGTTGGATCAAGCTTTTTAAAATAATCAGGTGCAGGGGGTGCAGAAAGCAAATAAAATCCACCGTAAAGCCGTTTACGCTTAATCAACACTACAGCAATTACAATGAGTATGACAAATAATAATATACTAGCCACAAGAACACCAATTAAGTAAATATGATGACTTTTCTTATTATCTTGATAAGCCGCACTCACTACAATTGGTTTTTCTGGACACACAAAAAAAAATCAAATTTAGACAAACAATTATTTACAAAGTAAAATAACTATAAAAATATAATTATAACTGTAAATTTATTCTAACATCATACTTTGTATATAAATTTATCATAATATCATATTATTATATCAATAAAATGTAATTTAATATAACAATAATGTAATGTAATAAGTTAATATTGTTCATTTTAGTTAAAAAAATTTGTTTTTTTAATGAATATATAAAATGGATTTTCAGAAAAAAATCTAATTTATATATTATTTTTTATATTTATATATTCATTAAAAAAACAACCAACAAAAGCAATAAAATTCAAATTAACATTAAATGAAAAAAAGTATTTCTTATAAATAAACACACTTATTGATATGCTATCATAAGTAACACCGTAATCATTTTGGGCAACACATCTATAACTCCCATAGTGGTGGCTCTTTAAGACCGAAAAGTTTAAAAAACTAAAATAAAAAGTAAACTTTAGTAGAAATTGTATATAGCCATTATGTTACATCATCAACTTTATTGCATTGATAATGTAGTTAGAAAAAATAATGAAATCATAGTTAACAAAGCAACACATTCAAAATGTTAAAATATAAAATATTAAAGTAGTAAAACCTTATTCCAGATGAAGAGTTCAAAGTAACAATATTGAAACGATTGCCAATTTCTTTTTCCCACCAAACATATGGCATCGGATTACCTATAGCTGTACAATTTCTTACAAACTCTTGGTTGAGCAGCGCATAATCACTCACTTGACTATGATTCATTTGTGGAGTGCCTGAATAGTTAAAAATGATTTAAAATAGACTTTGCTACTATTTCCTTATAGAAAAAAACTTTATTATCTTTTTAAAATAAATACCCACTGAAAACTTTAATTTCAGCAGTTTGAGAATCTACTCCTAGCTTGTTTTTGACCTCACATTTGTAATGACCATTGTTTACTTTCCAGTCTGAGTTGCAAATCATAAGAGTATAATTGTATAAACCATCTTTCATATTGCTAACTATTGTATAATAACCTCCTTTTCTACTATTTTTGCAATCCTTTACATAACTTAATTTAGATATATCACTGATAATACTTCCGCTTTTATACCATTGCACTTCTGGCGCAGGATGGGACTTCACAATGCATGATAAAAATGCTGTTGTTCCATCAAAAATAGATACACTTTCCATTAACTTTATATCTGGCTTAAAAATACCTAAAACAATTAAAGTACTTTAAAAACATAAGATGTAAAGCCTAGTCTTTTTGTTTTTTCTCTTTAAATTTCATTTTGACATAAGAATTCTATTATTCAAATTAGTACTTACTTCTGACTGTGACTTGTGATGTAAGTACAACATTTTTTCCTTCTCTAGCTGGTATCCCAATACAAAAATATTTTCCAGAATCTATTGGTTTTGAATTTTTAACTGTCAATACTGAAACTTTTGTTTCAAAAAAAGAGCCTGTTTCTATTACTGTTAAATCATCAGAAGATGATATATTAAGTCCATTTTTTTGCCAAAGTAAAGCTAAAAATAGGCCGGCCTGTCCTGTACAAGTTAAATTCAATAAACTATCTTCGTCTACAGAAATACTTTTGGGTTCTATTTTTAAGTAACTCGAGGCATCTAACAAAATAATAAACTTTGCATAATATCTTTTAATGATATAATTTTATAAAATAATGAAATTAAAGATTTTTTTTAAACAAAGAGTTTTTTTTGAATCAGCAAAACTTACCACGCTGATCAACTATACCAACAACTTGATGAACGTCTTTACCATACTGATTTTGTGCAATGCATCTTATAAAAAACTTGCGAACATCAGATTCAGGAACTTGGAAATAAGATTTTAGTGTTGAATTTTTGTCTTCTAAAATCACATCAGCTTCTTCACCAACCTTCCAGTTAGCAGCAACAGGATCACAATCAGTATTATTTATAGGACAAGACCATGGCTGATACTCCCAGGTTATGTTTGGTTTTGGATTGTAGCTTATAATAACACAGCCGACTTTTAAATCTTTTGCATGCGGAACGAGAACATATTTTTCTGATTTGTCAATTGTGGGTAGAACTACAAATATTTATAAATTATAAATATAAAAAATTATTTTTTTGTTAATTAAAAAAAAAAACGATTGAAATTATTTATTTTTGAAAATTATTAAACATACCTATTACACTTAAAGTGGCATCAGCAACTGCTTTACCAAACATGTTTTTAATAACGCATTTATAGATTCCATCATCTTCAGGATAACGCACTTTATTTATTACTAACTTTTTGGACATAATAGTATATTGACCTCCAGTTATAATTTTATTATCATCTTTATAAAACTCTACTGAGGGACTTGGTATACCATTAACTTTGCATGTTAGTGACACTTTAGTTGAAACACGAGCCATTACTGATTTGAATTCCTTTATTTGTGGTATTACAGGACCTGAAATTAAACATTAAATATTACTAAAGAAAAATTTTTATATAAAATGTTTTACAAAATAAAAAATTACCATTTACAAAAACCTTCAAATCTTTAAAACCAACGCGCTTATCAATTGAGCCTTTGCAAACATAATTACCAGCATCATCTTTAGTTACCCGAGTTAACATCAAAGTCCAAATCTTTTCAGTATTGCCTTGTTCAGTTTGACTAGATTGCATGGCAACTTTTTCAAAAGCCACAGGAATCAACTTTAATAGACCATTTGATTCTCTTTCTACCAACCATTCTAATTTAGCATTATCTCCGTAGGTCTTGCAGGTAACATTTTTGCTGTCATAATAGCTTAAATTTAACTTATTTTGAGGTGATACAACAAGATAAAATGAATCTGGATCAGCTAAAAAAAAAAAATTAAAATAGATCAGAATTTTTTTTTTTTAATTATTTTCTTTTTAATATTTCAGTTTAATAAATAGAAATTAGAAAAATTTTAAACCTACATGAATCAATCAACAGTTGAAGATTTTTATTCTCAATATTTTCAGATTGACATACATAAATCCCAAAATCATCTGATGAAACTTTTTGAATAGCAAGCTCCTGATTATTAATCAGTCTATACTTTGAATCAGTAATTTGAATTTCCTTTAACAACCCTTCTTTTATGTATTTAAAGAACTTCACTTTTTTAGCCGGATGAGACATTAAACATGAAATAATAGCATCAGAACCAAGTGAAGCGACAATGGCATTCTTTAAATCAGATTTATTTTCCAACCAATACAGATTACGAACTTAATAATAATAAGTTAATTTAATAGTCATAAGTAAAAAATTTGATCAATAACAAACAAAACAATAACAAGTCAGCACAAGTCAGTCCAAGTTAATATAACACAGATTTAAGACAAATAAAAACGATTTGATAAAAAAGTTTTAATTTATCTTAAATCTGTGACATATTTAAAATAGAAGTAGTATAATAAAAAAAAATTCTTTTAAAATTACCGTTCACAATAACCTTTGCTCCAGTATTAGCTGTTTTTGTTCTATCAAAACGGGAAGAAGAGAGACAAGTGTATGTGCCTTGATCATTCAAATTAACATTATTAATAACTAGTACACTTTCAGTAACTATTTTACCATCTCTGAAATAAGGTTTAATTTTAAGTACATTGTTGTCAGCTACTTTATCTGTATTTTTTAACCATGATAACTTTGCAAAACTTGCAGTAGTGCTGCATTTGATTTCAAGAATGCCTCCTTCATCAACTTGAATGAAAGGATTCGTTATAGTTGGTTCAGTAATTTTGTCAGAAACTATAACATATGATTATTTATATTAAACATACAAAATCTTTTAATTTAAAAAACTTATCCAAATAATTAATTAATTATAATCATCCAAACAATTAAAAAAATTATCCAATTATAAAAATAGAAACTTATAATGAGTAAAGATGAAAGATATTAAAAATATAATTAGTTTATTTTCAAAATAACTAGAATACTTAATAAATAACCTCCATAATAAAATTTTAAAATTTAAAAACAACTTGAATGTTTTTTTTTTTACTGAATTTACCTCCTCTGGGTTGAGGGGCCATTATAGTCAAAGAGACTACAATTTTTTTTTCGTTCTAAATTGCTGTTAAAATCCTCTCTTAGGGGCCATCCATAAAGGACGCCACCATTTTTTAGCCAAATTTTGACTCCTTTACCCCCCCCCCCCCCCGCTTTGTCACCAGTTGTCTTTTTTCCCTATACCCGCCTGGAAAAGGACGTCATAAAATCCTGCCCCCCTCCCTTTTTTAACTCCAAAAAAATTTATTTCATCTTGCAATGATGTTTGAATCTGCTGCTACACCTTTGAAAAATAAAATTAAAAATATTCTCATACATTATCTTCTCAAAAACACATGTTTACGTAGTTTTCCATGTTAATTAAACTAAAATAAAAAAATATATAAAGTGACGTCTTTTTCTGACAACCATCCCTCCTCCCCTTGTCCTTTATATCCTTTTTAACTAGACCCCTCCCCCCTAATTGGATGACGTCCTTTATGGATGGCCCCTTAACTCTTTAACTCCAAAACAAGAGCCTTGACAAAGAAGGCCATTGCACAAAAAAATAAGTTGAGAATGATACTACCAGGGATGTGGTGGAGGATCAAACTCAGAACTTCTTTTTCTTTTTGTATTTAAAACGGTAAATTGAAGTTTAAATAAAATAAAAAAATAAAAAAACATAAGACAAGTGTGATCATTAGACTTGTTTTATATTCTTTTACAACAACATCTCAAAACATATCAATAAAAATAATAATTACAAGCATAATAAATAATAACATTTCTCTTAGAAAATAACTAATATCCGGTTTTTAGTTGGTTAACATTTTAAGAGTCAACATACTCAAAGATATTGTTAAAGATTAATAAGCAGTCCAGCTCTCTATTCAGAATTTAAAATACCTAAAAAACCTCAATAAGACAAGCTTCTGGCATGTTTGTTAGGGTCATGTCTTTTGGTACCAAAGTACTAGAAGATACATGATCATATGATCAACAATAAAATTGGAATTTTTATATTTTTGTAATGCACCTACATAGCGAACAAGATTCCATTTGTTTATTAAAAGTTTTGTTCTGTTTTTTTTTTTTTTGTTATTGTTGTTTGTTTATAGCATAAAATTAACTTTTTAATATTTACCAATATTTCTCTGAACGGTTGCAGCTACAATTGAAGTTTTTTGTAGCAAAGTCTTTGTGATTTTTGAGCCTTTGTTAACTAGAAGTGTTCGATAGAAATTTGTTTAATAGAAGTGATCAACTACTTCTTTTTTATCTCACAAGTGATTTTTGCACTTAAGGGATTAAATATCTTATAGTATATTGATCTGGAGTAACCAGATCAATTTTTATCAAATTACCTTTAGAGTTTTTATATCAAATAAGTGACTTGCTAAAAACAATTTTAACTTGGTTAAATTTCTTATCATATCATATATTCTTATCATATTTGTACACAAAATTTAAATGTTGATTAACTTTTTTTTTTTTTTTTTGTCAATAAAAATAGTGGAAAAATAAAGAATATTAATACTCAAAGATATATTAAAGCACTAATTCAAAATTAATTAATGTGTTAGCTAGTGAGCAGTGACAATTTATTTTGTAAAAATTTTTTTTGCATAACTTGTCAAACTTGTTTTTCATAAAATGTCACGGTTTTTCTTTTGTATTTATGTTATAGGGTTTTTTTTAAATGCATCCATTTGTAAATCTTTGTTGAAACCTTTTTTTATATAAGAGTGAAAAAAGGTTTAAACAATAAATATAATATAAAATGTAATATAAAATATCCTTAAGTTTTATACAAAAAGCTACAAAAGTAAAAGTTAATGAAATTTGGAGTTATTAGTAATAAAAGTTTAGAGAAATTTGAATTGAGAAAATTGAATTTTTCTCTCTTACCCCTTTTTTTCTCATGTACCGCTTTTTTATTTTTACCAATTAAATTAAGCCTTAGAATTTAAACAACTTACTAACCTGTTCCAACAACAAAGACTGTAACACTTTTTTCAATTTTTTGACCAGTTTCTTCTGCCAAACAAACATATTCACCATCATTTTCTTTTCCTGATATTAACAAATTGAACTTTTGATTTACCAATTTCAGAGTTGAATTATCAGGCTGAAAGTCATCAAAAATCAATATGACATCATTTAACAATTATTACAATAATGAAAGTATTACATTATGAAAGAGCTAAGGCAATTTTTTACATCCCCTTACTGGAGTTAACATATTATGCAAGATCAAGTTATTTTATTGTGATATTACAACTAGGAGAATTACCGTCAAAAGTTTACAAGCTCCTCTTATACTTACCTTTTGTTTTAAATAAATACAATAAAAATAATATATATATATATATATATATATATATATATATATATATATATATATATATATATATATATATATATATATATATACATATAATATATAAATAATATATATATATATATATATATATATATATATATATATATATATATATATATATATATATATATATATATATATATATATATATATATATATATATATATATATATATAATTGTATAAAAAATAAAAATATAATTTCTGATAAGTTATCAATAACTTCTTCAGTGGTGCTATTCATGTATTTTGTTTGATGTTGCTCTGTTTTACATTTTTTATACCTGTTCTGTACTTTTTAAAATTGTTTTACTTAACATATACCTGTAAAATTTGCTCTGAACCACTATTCCTATCTTTTTTTATTAACTTTAAACTTATAGTGGAACTATCAGTTACACAATTGATCTCAACTGTCTCTCCAACAAAAACAGGGCGTAACAAGTCTGTATTGATATCTTTAAATATAAGTTCATCTAAAAAACAATATAATAAAAACCATTTATTAAATTTAAAATTATTACCATTATTATTAATAAGTTGGATGTTAAAAATTAGATTAATTAAATAATGAAAAAAGTTAAATTATAATATTTTATTAAAACTATCATTATTAATAACATCAAAAAAAAACAAAGAGACCTTAACAATAATATTAATTTAAAATTTAACAAAATGATTTTTATTTTATTATGAATTATTTAACTTCTAGCTTTGCATTGCCTCAAATAACCATTGAGTGTGCTGTACAGACTATTAATAATTTTTCAAAATGGACATAAACTTTTAATATTTATAGAATAATATTTTGAGTAATTTCTTCAAACTTCTAACCAAGTTATTAAGCATTTTAGAATCAAAACTTGTAAAAATCTGGCCAGGTACCTAGCAAATAAATTACAAAAATGGATTTCCTTAATCTTAATACCATTTTTTTTTTGTTTCACCTAATTTTATATTATCTATATGTACTAACTGACCTTTTTGGTTATCTCATCTAAAACCTATTGATCATATCTGAATTTTTTTTTTAATATTTATTTATGGGTCAGATAGGATTAACATCATCAGGGCCACCAAGAGAAAGATTTATAGTGAAAACCTCACTAAAAGATCAATTAAATACCCAGGACAGCTAAAAGCAGGCTCAAGCCCTTGAAAATAAAATCTTTTGGCTTTGTATGAAGTGATTTGTAATTCTAATAAAATAAAACTTCAAATGACATCTCTTAGTATAAAATATTATAAAACTTAGACAAATTAAAAAATTACATATTTAATTATTTTATATATTAAAAAAATATGTTATTTGAAAAACACAGGCCCCAGGAAAATTTTCTGTTTAAACCCTCGCCCCTCCTTTCTCTTGTCAGATCTACACACCACCCACTAATCTGGCAGATTATAAAAACACCTCGAATATATTAGTTATCTGGTAACTAACTTATTTATCTCATGTATCTCTATTTTTTACTTGGTTACTAACCTAGTCATACAATTTTATATCTCATTTCATATTTATTTATTTTATTTTGTTAAAAAAAAATTTAAAAATAGAGTGTACTTTAACTTAAATCCTGCAGTTAGAAAGAAATGATTTTAAAAACTTTCCCTTCTAAACCATATGAAGAAAGCTTATGAAGACGTCTAGCAAACCATACCATATTAAAAGATTTTCATATAAGAACAATAAAACTTGTCTCACTGCCTCCATCTAATGCACAACAAACTTTTCTGTTAACATTTAATATGTCAGCAGTAGAACAAGATTATCAAAATGAGAAAGTAATTTTTTAGGCTTAAGATGAGATTTTAGTTTGTTAAATAAAGATTTAAAGATGTTTGTAATAATAGAAAGAAGACTGATTGGACAAAACTTGGAATAGTCAGAGTGTTCTTCAGAACTTTTTAAGATTGAAACCACATAGGCCATTTTCCAACAAGCAAGAAATTAAGATTGAGTTAAGCACTTGTTAAATAGTTTACAGAGTGTTGAAAAGAGTTCTAGAGAACACTTTTTAAGGAGTATGGCAGGAATCTGCACCATGTCTGAAAATAACTGAAGCAACAAAAGGAGAAGTAATTGGGATGTCTATAAACGAATTAAATTGTTTCTCTGTGATGACAGGAATTGGTGGTCATTAGATTTAAGAGTCAAATTAGAAAAAAATTTATTTGTAAGTAGGTCTCCCTCCTTTGTCCTTGCGAGAGGTAATAAGATCAGACCTGTTAATTAGAGATGGAATATTAAATTTTCCTTTGTTGGTGACACTGTTAAAGATTTTCAAAAAGTCTTTAGAGCTTTACCTCTGAGATAAAATAGTTTAGTAATCTGAAATAACTGAGCTTAGCATCAGAAAGCATTTTTTTGCAATAATTTCTTGCAATGATAAAGACGCTTATATTTAAGATTGTAAAATCTTAAAAAAAAGACGCTTATATTTAAGATTTGTAAAACACAAAAATTAAAAAAAAAAAAATTACAATTAGAAATAAATACAAAAAGGTGAAATCTATGAAGTAGAATGAGGCTTGACAAGATGAAATAAAAGTGTCCGTGTCTACCTAAATCCAGAAGATAACACAAGTGGTGCAATTATCATGGATACATGAAGTACATCAGCCCAAGTTATAAAGAAAATTGTGAAAAGAATCCTATTCAGCCTTAAAGTTATGAGAACTTCAATGATAAAGTGAAGAAAAGGCACAAGAATTTTCCATAAATAAAAGTTTTTATGTACCTTGAATTATAAGTATGGTAAAGCTATAGTGAAACGTGGTAAAATAACTTTATTTTTTTGCTTGCTTCAATTTCATCAGTAGAGACTTTTTAAACATAAGGATTATTTATTGAAATAATAAAAGAAAAAAGATTGCTGTCATATGTCAAACCCTCAGTTGATGTAGCAGCACATTCTCTTATAGTAGCAGGATAGTCAGATAGAAGATAGTTAATATATCTACTGAAGTCAATTGTCCCGGTTTTAAAAAAGTTGGCGTAACTGTAAAAACCTGGTGTAAAAAATAAATCAGTAAATATTTATATTTATTTATTTAGCAACTTAATGCTAGTTTAGTAACTTATACAAAATAAATAAACCAGGCTAATACAAAATAATAAATAATACTAAATAAATAATACTAAATAAACCAGGCTATACAAAATTTAAGCAATAGAATTTTACAATTTCGAATTTTAATGCATTTACATGTTCTATTTTAACTTTTTTTAATGATGCTTGTGAACACTTTCTAACGTGTGAACAATTTCTAACAATCAATGTAAAAATTGTCTTAAGACAACTAAAAGATGAAATATTGCAAGTTCATTTGTCAAATTTTAATCGTGAAATTGACGATTTTTACACAACAGCATACAACTATCTTTATATTAAGAAGGAAACAATTTCAAGCATAACCGTATTTTCATGGATGTTACTTTTGGAAGTACCTGTTAGGGAAAAAGTCAAAATTACTTGTAAGTTTCTCCAGGATAGAGGAGTTGAATTAAACGATTCACTTCTCTTTAATCAAATGAGTATTGTAAAAAAAGTAACAATTGAAAAATCGACGAAATAAAAAAAGTCGAAAATGCTTACATATGAAAAATGGGTTGACATTTTAAAACTTTGCGATAGCATTGAAGAGTATTTTGAAACATTAAAAAAATGTCAGTTGATGTTTTCTATTCCGCCTCATAATGGCAATGTAGAATGTATTTTCTCTCTAATGAATGCACAGTGGACTAATGAAAGAAATCGATTAGACCTATCCACTGTTGAATCCTTACTATTAGTGTTAACGAACTATGAATTTAACTGCCTGGAATTTTATGAATATGTTGTTTTGATAAAAAAATTGCTCAAGCAAGTCAGATTATGATTGTATATAAATGTTATATACAATTATATATAAATGTATATATATATATATATATATATATATATATATATATATATATATATATATATATATATATATATATATATATACATATATATATATATATATATATATATATATATATATATATATATATATATATATATATATATATTGTCATAAATATTTTCAATGTTTCTTTTGCATTGTTTCTTTTTAGGTAAAACAGTTATCATCAATTGGCAGTAAAAATCCAGTTGATATAATTCAAAATACTTTACGTAAGTAAATAGCATAAATTTGAATTTTAACATTTATGTTTGAAAGTATAACATCATCTTTTTTATATATGTAGACTGACAACAGACCCTATTTTATCAGAATACAGCATTAATGGTCTAAAAAAGAAAAAAAGTTTAAAAAGTTGACAAGTCTATGTATTGCTATCACTGATATTTTCATTAGCTTATTATTGTGTTTAATTAACTTTTAAAATTAAAAATGTTGTATTTAATAAAAAAAAAATTTTTGAATTTCTTTGGCTATGGAAAATGACATGTATTTAAGTATTTTTTAGTTTAGGATTTTATTGAACTATGTGTTTTTTTTTTATATTAAATGCTGCTTTAAAGTCAAATAAAAATTTAATCAAAATGGATGCTGTAAAGAATAACCATATTAATTATGTTGGCTCAAATAAGCTATAATTATACTAGTCTATAACAAAATAACACAATACATAAAGTATATAGAATATCATACAAAGCATATATATTTATATATATTCTCCATATTTCATATTATCATAACATTCACCCTCCTCTTAAAAGTGTTCAGGTGTATTTATAAGTTGAGTTTTTCTGGTGCTTTAGAAATTCGTGACGATCTACGAGGAGGCAGAGTACTTTGCTCTATAGGATTCCCTCTGCTTTCTAGTTCCTCTTCGGAGACTAACGGAGTTTCATTGCTACCATTAGGGGTTAAGGGGTAGTTCTCAATAGCTGTTATTTCTAAATTGTCATTTGATGTTTGTACTATAGGAGTTGTTCCGATAGGAGCCAGCTGTTTTGTAGACACTGTAGTCTCATGACCATTAGGAAATCTCACAATGGCATAATGAGGATTTGTTTCAATGAGCTGAGCCTCATTTACTGAATCTTCATATTTACTTTGCATTGCATTTCTTTTTATAAGTACAGGTCCAGGGTTAACAAGCCATGAAGGAATTGAAGACCCAGATGATGATCTTCTTTGAAAATTAAAAAAACATTCATGTGGACTACAATTAGTAGAAGTACATAATAGAGATCTTGTAGCATGAAGTGCATCAGGCAAAACTCTTTTCCTTGATGATATAGGCAGATTTCGAGATTTCAGAGTAAGTAATATCGCCTTCCAAATAATTCCATTGTATCTTTCAACTTGCCCATTTCCAGTCGGATTGTAAGGGGTTGTTCTATTAGTTGCGATCCCTTTTGATAAGAACCAGTGCTTTAATTCAGAAGACATTAATGAGGATCCACGATCCGAATGAACATAGCTAGGCATACCAAACATTGAAAAAAGATCATCTAAACAGTTTATTATTGTCTGAGTTGTCATATCTTTCACAGGATAAGCAAATGGAAAACGTGAGTATTCATCTACAATTGTTAGCATATACTGTTCAGGGGTTGAAGAAGGTAATGGGCCTTTGAAGTCAATAGATATACGTTCGAATGGCTGAGTCGCCTTAATCAGGTGCACATCATTTGGGCGGTAGTACTTGGGTTTTATTTCTCTACATATTCTACAATCCCTACATATTTGTTTTACATCTTCTACTGAATAAGGGAGGTTTCTTGATCGAATAAAATGATGGAAGCGAGTAACACCAGGATGGCAAAGTGCAGCATGCAAATTATATAAAGATTCTGAACTTATTGCTGCACATTTAACTCGAGTAAATGTATCTGGACCACTACTACATTGGCCAGGACGATAATGGATATCATAAGAATACGGAGACAAAGCTATTCTCCAACGCATTATTTTATCATTCTTTATTTTACTGCTTGATTTATAATCATACATATACTCCACAGACCTTTGGTCAGTGATGAGAATGAAATGTCGACCCAAAAGAAAATGACGCCAATGATTTATGGCTTCAACTATCGCTTGAGCTTCTTTCTCCACTGATGAATAGTATTGTTCACTCCCTTGAAGGGTACGTGAATGGAAGGCAACAGGTCTTCCATCCTGATTAAGTGTGGCAGATATGGCAAAATCAGAAGCATCAGTCTCCACAGTAAAAGGTATATTCTCATCGATGGTTTGCATGGAAGATTGAACAAGTGCATTTTTTAATGTTTCAAATGCTGATATTTGCTGCTGATTGAGTGGAAATTGAGTAACAGAGTTTAAAGGTCTAATTTTATCTGAAAACTTTCTTATCCATTTTGCATAGTACGAAAACATTCCAATAATTCGCTGTAAAGACTTTGCATTATCAGGTGGGGGTAACTTGATGAGAGGAGCAAGTCTCTGAGGATCTGGTTTTAAAGAGCCATACGATATACGGTAACCTAAAAAATCTAAAGTCTTAGTTGAAAATACACACTTCTCTTCATTAAATGTAATTCCAGCATCAATGGCAGCTAATCTGAACTTAAGTAGATTTTCATCATGTTCTTTCTGACTATTACCGCATATTGTAATGTTATCAATGAAAGGAAAGCAGTCAGTTAGTTTATATTTTCTAACAAAGTCATCTATTTTGCGTTGAAAGCATGCAGATCCATTGGTAACTCCAAAAGGCATTCTAGTATATTGCCACAACTTATTGTCAGCTTCAAAAGCAGTATATGGTCGATCTTTTTTTGATAAAGGGATTTGGTAGTATGCTGAGCGAAGGTCGAGAGTACTATAAATTTTGTATTTAGAAATTATATTCACAATCGTTTCAATCTTAGGTAGAGGATATGCATCTAATTGAGTATATTTATTAATAGTTTCAGAGTTATCAACAACCATGCGACGTTTAGTCTTTTCATTTACTACTAAGACCTGGGCCAAGGTGAATTACTAGGCTCTATTATTGCTGCTTGAGTCAGGCGATGGATTTCAGATTTAATAAATTCTTTATCTCTTTGAGAATAATTTCTAGATCTAGTGGCAATCGGTCAACAATCTTGCGTGAGATTAGCAAATAATTCAGGAGGTTCAGTTTTCATTGTTATTAAAGCAGCAAATGTTATGGGTGGTCTTTTCCCACCATACTTGATGGTAATACTTTCATGCAACTCTTGAAAATCTGTGCCAAGAATAACATCTACGCATAAGTTATCCAGCACATGCAACTTGACTTTGTTATAGATTTTGTTTTGAAGAGTTATTGAGACATAACAATATCCATCTGATTTTGCAGATAAGGCAGCTGATGCCATTCCAATTACACTCTGTTCATAAATAATATTTAAATGGAGTAGAGTCACTAGTTTGTTGCTTATAAAACTTTTGTTTGTACTTCCACTATCAACTAATGCTTCTGCTTTATATCTATCATTAATAATGATGTTATGACAAACTCTGAATAGAGAGTTTGCTGAAGCTGATATGGTGGCACAGAAGTAATCATCATCAATTTTAAGAATAGCAGCAGAAACATTAGATGATCTGCAAAGTTTTTCAAAATGACCAATCTTTTTACATTTGTGACAGATAGCTTCGCGAGCAGGACATTTAGTACGTGGATGTCTTATGTTTCCACAAAACCAGCACAATTGTTTTGATTTTGCTGTAGCAGCTAAGTGATTATCAGTCATGGACTGTTTTTGTAAAGGTGATTTGATTTCCTGAATAGAGGCAGAGGTAGGTATAGTCAATTGTGAGTATAAGTTTGAGTTTTGTTGGGCCACGTCTAAAGATCTAGCTTGGTCAAAGGCTGATGAAAGGTCTAATATTTTGTTTTCTAGTAAACGTTGGCGTATACTATTGGAGAGTAAGCCATTTATAAACGCATCGTGAATCATTTCAGATTTATATTGCTCAGCTGTAACAGCAGTGAACTGATAAATTTTTAAGTTCATTGAGGAATTGATCTATTGTTTCACTTGGTTTTTGCTTCCGTGTTGACAAAATGTGTCTGGCAAATATTTCATTCTTTGGTTTTATGTAGATAGACTCGAGAATACTTGTTTGCTTGTTCAAAATCATCACACTCTGATATGAATTCATATACATTAGGTTCAATATGGTTTATTAGGAGATTAGCTTAATGAAGTTATTATCTACTGTACTTACAAAATTGTTAAATGTTCTTAACCAATGGTTGTATGTTTTTGCTGCATCTGCTGAGTTTGGATCTATACCAAGTCTGTCAGGTTTCATAAATCGATCCATCTTTCTTTTATTTCATAATAATATTCTAGCTCTTTTGATTGTAAAGAATAACCATATTAATTATGTTGGCTCAAAAGAGCTATAATTATACTAGTCTATAACAAAATAACACAATACATAAAGTATATAGAATATCATACAAAGCATATATATTTATATATATTCTCCATATTTCATATTATCATAACAGATGCTATGCAACTTATTGGGAGAGTAATTAAGCATTTTTCTGACCAATTAAAGAGAATATCCACTAATATCGATATCGATCAATCATGGCTTAATTAACTGTAATCAACTGTTGTATTTTTTATTTATTTTGCATTTTCAGTAGTTTTCTTTTATTTATAATATACTATCGATTATACTCTACAGAATATAATAGTTTTTAATTTGGAAAGTGTAACTTGATTGAAATTTTTTTCAAAATTTTTGTAAAATTAATAATTTATTTTAAATATATCAAGTTACACTTTATTTACTTTGATTTCTCTTTATACATTCCCTTGCCTAGATTAAATCAAATCTAAGATGTGTTTTGTATATCATTGCATTTTTATATAATTTTTCAAAGAATGTCTTGCTAAAAATATAAAGACGTCTTTAGCACGTCTGAATAAGACGTGGTTAAGTCTTTCACTTGAGACCATAGGGCTTTCCAGGGGCGGACTGGCCAAATTATTATGATGTGGAAAAATATTTTTAACGGCCCTGTAGGCCAACGAAAAATGAGGAAAAGCAGCAAAGATAACAGACGTAAATTACAAAGTTATGCTTAATTTATAAATATATACATTAATGAATAAATATCGAACAGAAAAAATTTATTAGAATACATATACGTAAAAACAAAGTACTTAACAACGGCCCATGTGGAATAGTCCACATCTTCCACATGGCCAGTCCGCCCCTGGGGCTTTCATTTGAGACCAGCTAAGGACGTCTTACGGACGAGGAATGTGACGTCTTATGGACGTCCTTACGACGTCAAAATGCCCGATGGGTTGTATTTAAATAATTTGATCAGTCTCTTTAGACAAGTTAGTATTTTTTATTTTTGATCTAATTAAACTCTAATTAGTCTAATTTAAAATATTAAAATTAATGCCAACTTTAAGAAGCTTTTGTTCAGAAAACAGAGCTTCTTAAAGTTGGCATGAACTTTAATACTCTTTTGTGCATATCATGCTAGTCCGATCCTGCAACTAAATGGAACTTATTAATCTTATAACATTCCTGAATGCAAAATCAACCTGTTTTTTCCACGCAGCAGCCTAGTTTAACAAAGTTCGTGTTTCGGAGTTGATCTTACGCAACTGATTTATATGTTGATAATTGAATAGAAGGTCACTGTTTTTTGGTATTTTAAATAACCAAATTCAAAGCGTTAAACCAACTTCAAAAGTTTGTATGTTCAGGATAAGGGCTGTCGAAAAACGTAAAAATGCTTACACGAGTACCCGTCAAACAAACGGGTTTTTTCTAAAATTGTTTTTATAAACAATAAATAAAAAAAATTTTATTAAATAATGCCATTTGTTTAAAAATGTTCTTTTTCACTTATTTCTAAATTTTATTTTACTTTTAGTCCCAATTTCATTTTAGAAATTCTTGCGTCTCTGCTTTTTCGGTGCCAAAGATGTACACCGTCGCATGCGCAGCCGTCGAGAAAACGTATTTTGATGACACTGAATTTCAAGTATGCATACGTTCTTTCGTGTTATAATAGCATACTTATATCTTCAAACTTTCAGGATGTGAAAGCTTTTTGTCCAAGAGATAAATTAATAAACAAGTTAAATAAGTTCTGTTTTATGTAAATGTAAACATTGTACAGTAATAATAGTAATTAAGTCAGAAACATAAATATCTTTTTGAACGTTATATTCAATGTTTTTAAAAACTCCGTTTTTAAAAACATTGAATATAACGTTCAAAATATAACGTTCAAAAAGAAATCTCCGTTGGTGATTTCGAAGAAATCACCAACGGAGATTTTTTTATCACTCTCTAAACTATTTAAAAAATTCTTCACACACCAAGTTAGTAATGTTAAGTTGTTATATTACAATTAAAGGTTTTAAAGTTTAAAAATAAATGAAATGAATTTTAAAATTAAATAATAAGTTTAAAATTCAATCAATTAAGACGGTTACCCGTCATTAGATTATGGTACCCAGGCAGTAACATATAAACGGGAACACGTGTACCTGTCCATAGCTCAAGTATAAATACTTAGCAAATGATTGCAATGATCGGGGCCTGAGAAAAAAAAAATTTAAAGTTGTTGTCTCTTTTACCCCGCAACGATTTTATGCGAGAGCAACGAGTTTATAAAAAATTTTATAAGGCTTTATTTAGTGCTTAATTTTGTTTCAAGGCTTTGATTACCTAGTTTTTTGCAAAGTTTCCTCATATGACATAAACCTAAACGTATAAGTGACCATTTTTGAAAGTTATGTAAACGTTTCAAAAAAGTATTGGTACCTCTGAGATAAATAAAATCATTTTTCAATTGTTATTCTAATAATTTATAAATGTTTTTAAAAACTAATAATAGTCTCATTATTTTTTTCTTTTGGTTTTTTTACTATTTTGCAAGGAAATTGTTAAATTTCTTCTATTTACTAGACGTATTTTAAAAATACAATTTTTATATCGTCACGTCTACGTCACCCATTGATATTGCAATGATTGTTGCGTTTTTCTGGTTGTAAATAAATTCAAAACAGTTGATTGATTAAGTAAATTAAGTAAATATTTTTTACAAATATACAAATGCGTATAGTAACTATATTCCCGTTTTTTCTTAAGTAAAACGCATTTTAGTGCCGCGCTTTCCTACGTAAAAACCAGGACAATAGTCACCTAATAAACACGTAAATGACTAGTTATTGAGATTAGTTATAACATTATTTTTTTACTTAGTTCTCATAGCACTAATATTTTACTTGGTGACTTGGCAAGTTATAAGCAAAGCCCAAACGCGTTTAAACGAAATCCTTTAATTGATAAATCTAAAATTACAGGTAGCGTAAGCTTAATCTTATCACTTAAAATTATTAAAATCGCAGAGACTTAATACTCTTAAACTCTAAAACTTAATGTAAAGTTTTTTAAAAACTTTTTAGAAATTTAATAATAATACACGATAAGAGTTAACAATAAATGTCCATAAATAATAAAAATAATTTCTGACATGCAATTAAAACGCTATATTTTTTTTGCGCTGTTAAAATAAAAACATCACGCGCGAATAAATCTGTGGCGCAAAATTTTGGGGTTAAAAGAATGAAATTAATTTTAAAAACATTGCACAGAAACATTTAGTTTTGACTATGAAAATAATACAATAATAAAACTTTTAAAATTTTAAAAACTTTAATAAAGATTTAGTACTTTGATCGTTCAAAGTTAATTCAATAAATTTATATTCAATATAAATCAACTAAATAAACATTTTTACAGACAACATCAATTCGATTAAGCTTCGACTTAAGTGTATTCAGGGCCGGCGCTAGTATTTTTTGGTTTTTGAGTTAGCTAACTTCCAGACATGGAGCAAACTCCAAACATATATATATTTATACTTATGTTAAATAAGGATGCTTTGCAAAAAATTGCGATAATTGGAGCTTGGAAACAACATAAATATTTTTGAAGTTAGCTATCTTCAAAACCAAAAAATACTAGCGCCGGCCCTAAGTCTATTTATTAAAAAAAAATGCTAAAAGCTTTTAAAAAAAATAATAATAATAACTCAAAACAAAATTAAAACTTAAAATACAAAATACTAAAAAAACTTGATAAAGGAGCATCATCTGCATCTATATCAAAGAGTTACGACGTTACGAAGTAAACACTGTATGGTTAATAGAAAAAACAACGATATTCAAAAGTTGAAAAAAACTTTAGCAAAAGTTGAATTTAGTATTTTTCTAAAGAATTTGAATGTGAAAATTTTCAAGCATTTGATGGTTGTTTACATAACAATTAGATTAGAAACAATGTTTTGTTTAAGAGGTTATCCGTAAATTACGTCATGCAATTTTCGACAGTTTTGACCCCTCACCTCCCCCCTCGTCACAACTTTGTAGCTCTTTAGTGACAAGTCCCGTATGATTCGTCATAAAACACAAACCCTTCCCTCTTCCCTCGAGCGTGACGTAATTTATGGACAACCCTTAAAAAAATATTAGATATTTTATCATTTTACCGTTCATTAATATTTACATATTATTGAAAAGTTCTTTACTTAAAATATCGATAAAATTATTTTTCCAAGAAATAATAGTACGCATGGTACTCTAATTTTCGTTTTATTGCAGAAGTTCGATCATTTTTTTATCTTTTCATTTTTGTTTTAACTTGTTTAAAGTTCTATTGGAAAGCTGAAATAAAACGTTTTTCATGAATGCAAATGCGTATTATCACGCGTTGCATAAGAGCAAACAAAACCCTAATATCTAAGAACCACCGAAAAAATTATAATAAAGTACTAATTAAAATAACAAAATATATAAAAAAAAATTTACTTGACGGGTCAAAATATTGGTACTCATCAATTTTAAAATTGCCTAATTTTTTTGCTTAGGTGAAGGTCCAACAAGTGATGTCTAAGGATGATACAATTAAAATGACAGCTCCTCGGTTGGAACTTTTATCAACAGCATACTTTTGTTACAACTCTCATGATGCATTCAATGCAGATAAAATTAATTTGATTTATCTAAGTACTTCTAAAGAAAAGTATGCATTTGAATTGTAATAAATGTAGTGGAGATAAGAGTTGTATGGTTCGGCTAACAAGTGTGGAGAAAAAAATCCCAATGTTTGGTGTTTAGGAAATCGAACAAACCCTGTTTCTTTAAGAGAACTTGATACATTCCGTACCGTTATCAAATACAAAAAAAAGAAAAAAAAGATGGACTCCAAACTATTTGAAGAGTAGATCTGAGAATACAACAGAAATTTTGAATTTGAAGGCCGTAAGGTACCAATAGTTATTGATAATTGCACTGTCCATTCAAATGTTAAGAATCTAAAATCAATCTCAATCTACCTTTTTTCCAATATAACTTCTTGTTGCAGTCTATGGATCAAAGAGTCATTCGATTTTTGAAGTGCAAGTACCGCACTTACATAAGTTACAAAATCAGAAATATTAATGACAACGGAAAACAAATCTCTTTAATCTATACTTGAAGCTATGAAAGCCCTATTCTAAAAATGGAAAAGGAAAGGAGTATCTGACAAAGACGATGACTATACCTCTGTATTAAATAACTCAATCATTGAGTTATGAGTTATAATGAGAACCTTGTTTGTAACGGATTTACCTAAAAAGATATATTAACGTTTGTTTGTTTCGATTGTTTGGATTTTTTTCTTCTGTATATAGTAATAATTATATACTAAAAAGTGTATCTGGTATTATATACTATCGTAAAATTAATATATATATATATATATATATATATATATATATATATATATATATATATATATATATATATATATATATATATATATATATATATATATATACTATCGTAAAATTAATATATATATATATATATATATATATATATATATATATATATATATATATATATATATATATATATCATATATATATATATATATATATATATATATATATATATATATATATATATATATATATATATATATATATATATATATATATATATATATATATATATATTCAAATATTATTTTTAAAATAAATTAAAAAAACTATAAAGTACTTGTGCGTATTTACCATTAAAGTAAAAATTGTTTTATTTAAAAGTTATGATTCATAGTTCAATTATTGCGCCACAACTATTCAGTTTATTTATACAATGATTACAAAATGTTTTCGTAACTATTGTATAAATAAAATAACATATTATCATATATTACCAAAAAAACAGTCGTGAAAAACCATCGTTTCTTACCTATTCAATCACTTTAAAAAATTCTGCAGTAAATTTGAGAATTAAAAAGAAGGGGTATTAAGACTAAGACTTTTATTAGTTTGAATCTGAGATGGCATCAATTGATCCCAGATTGAGAATAGTTTTACTAATCGGATCTGAAACGGGATAAATCTTTAGACCCGCCTTAATGAACCATATCTAACAAGAGACTTAAATTTTTGAGTTGGTTTGCAAATAGGGAGTGACTGTAGACCAAAAAAGGCACGTGGCTTTCATTTGCAATGTAGCGTAAATATTTTGATTTTTCGTTAAAAGATTAACTATTTATTTTATATTAAACGATCTAGTTTTTTATATTTTTACAATTTCTTTAGAGATTTCATGGTAGAAAAGTTTACAGAAAAAAGAATTCTGTTTAATACAAAACCTGTATAAAAATTTCATATTCAAGCCGATTCCCAAATGAAAAATTCCATCAATATAGATATTAGTTATGTATAATGAAATGGACTTCTTTTAAAATTTTGTTTTGTAATTTTAGTTTATTTTGCAGATTGTTTTGATTACAAAAAAATATGCTTTTGAAAAAAGTATTGAATAAATTTTGAAAAGTATTGAATATTTTGAAAAAAGTATTGAATAAGTTTTGAAAAGTATTGAATAATTTGAAAAAAATATTGAATAAGTTTTGAAAAGTATTGAATAATTTGAAAAAAGTATTGAATAAGTTTTGAAAAGTATTGAATAATTTGTAAAAAGTATTGAATAAGTTTTGAAAAGTATTGAATATTTTGAAAAAAGTATTGAATAAGTTTTGAAAAGTATTGAATATTTTGAAAAAAGTATTGAATAAGTTTTGAAAAGTATTGAATAATTTGAAAAAAGTATTGAATAAGTTTTGAAAAGTATTGAATAATTTGTAAAAAGTATTGAATAAGTTTTGAAAAGTATTGAATATTTTGAAAAAAGTATTGAATAAGTTTTGAAAAGTATTGAATATTTTGAAAAAAGTATTGAATAAGTTTTGAAAAGTATTGAATAATTTGAAAAAAGTATTGAATAAGTTTTGAAAAGTATTGAATAACTTGAAAAAAGTATTGAATAAGTTTTGAAAAGTATTGAATAATTTGAAAAAAGTATTGAATAAGTTTTGAAAAGTATTGAATAATTTGAAAAAAGTATTGAATAAGTTTTGAAAAGTATTGAATAATTTGAAAAAAGTATTGAATAAGTTTTGAAAAGTATTGAATAATTTAAAAAAAGTATTGAAAAGTTTTGAAAAGTATTGAATATTTTGAAAAAAGTATTGAATAAGTTTTGAAAAGTATTGAATAATTTGAAAAAAGTATTGATTAAGTTTTGAAAAGTATTGAATAATTTTAAAAAAGTATTGAATAAGTTTTGAAAAGTATTGAATAATTTGAAAAAAGTATTGAATAAGTTTTGAAAAGTATTGAATAATTTAAAAAAAGTATTGAAAAGTTTTGAAAAGTATTGAATATTTTGAAAAAAGTATTGAATAAGTTTTGAAAAGTATTGAATAATTTGAAAAAAGTATTGAATAAGTTTTGAAAAGTATTGAATAATTTGAAAAAAGTATTGAATAAGTTTTGAAAAGTATTGAATAATTTGAAAAAAGTATTGAATAAGTTTTGAAAAGTATTGAATAATTTGAAAAAAGTATTGAATAAGTTTTGAAAAGTATTGAATAATTTAAAAAAAGTATTGAAAAGTTTTGAAAAGTATTGAATATTTTGAAAAAAGTATTGAATAAGTTTTGAAAAGTATTGAATAATTTGAAAAAAGTATTGATTAAGTTTTGAAAAGTATTGAATAATTTGAAAAAAGTATTGAATAAGTTTTGAAAAGTATTGAATAATTTGAAAAAAGTATTGAATAAGTTTTGAAAAGTATTGAATAATTTAAAAAAAGTATTGAAAAGTTTTGAAAAGTATTGAATATTTTGAAAAAAGTATTGAATAAGTTTTGAAAAGTATTGAATAATTTAAAAAAAGTATTGAAAAGTTTTGAAAAGTATTGAATATTTTGAAAAAAGTATTGAATAAGTTTTGAAAAGTATCGAATAATTTGAAAAAAGTATTGAATAAGTTTTGAAAAGTATTGAATAATTTGAAAATAGTATTATGTTTTATAAACCTTTAAAAACAAAATAAGTTCTTATTTATTTACCTTTTTTTAAACTTTGATAAAATAAGTTTAAAATAAGTTCTTATTTATTTACCTTTTTTTTAAATAATGTTTTACTTTATCTAAAATTATCTATATTTATCTGTATTTGTCTATATTTATCCATATTTATCTATATTTATCTATATTTATCTATATTTATCTATATTTATCTATATTTATCTATATTTATCTATATTTATCTATATTTATCTATATTTATCTATATTTATCTATATTTATCTATATTAATAAGGTTGATTTAAAGCCTAATTTGAAATTATCCAACTCTTTAAAAAGATGTGAATTTGAATAAACAACGTTTTAAAAAACTTCTATTAAGCAAACTGTTTTGACATAAAAAGTCTTTTAATTTATTGGAAAACTAACTTTTATATTACAATTAGGGTTAGTTGTTTTATTTCACCTACTACTTAAATTGATTTTAACTTTAAAAATGTACTTTGATCAACAAAGCCAAATCTAATATGTTTAAATAGACAAATTTATTTTATTACATAAAATTTTAAATTCTTAAAGAAAATCAAGTCCCAAGACTTAAACTTAACTTAAACTCCAATACATTGAACGGTCAATTAAACCTATTACCTGAAATAAAAAAATGCTCTAATTTTTTCTTAACTCATAAACTATTCTGCGGGCTACCATGATTAAGAATTGAGATTCTGCGGCCTACCGTGAATTAAGATTTACGCAAACTGTTAATTTTTTACCATTGTTAACCTCGTCTGCCATTACGCATAATATTTTTGTTTAAGAGATCTTATTAAGAGATATTACAATTAAACTAGACTTTATAAGGCCTGAGCAGAACCCAAAAATCACAAAAATATTTTACAATTAAAGCCCACGACAAATTTTTTAGATTGAATTTTAATATTTTTAGCAGGACTATAAAATATTAACAAAGCAAACTTTTTTATATATGCAAAAACAATTGAAAACTGTTAACAATTATTGTGTCGCCGTTTATTAAGTCAACATTTGCTTCAACGCTTATTATGCTGATATTAAGCAAACATTTATCAGATTAACGTTTATTAGGTCAAAGTAACCTTAAACAACAAAATTAAGTAAGTACTAATATCACAAGGGAAATGTTACCGGGTAACAATTTTAAAAATAAGAGAAACTCAGTTTCATTAAATATTTTTCAGACATTATTTGTATTAATTTGAATTCTTTTTTTACTAAAAACAAAGGTGATCCAAAGAATCCTTAAAAAGATATGTATTATTGTCACGATTGAAAAAAGGTGCCAACGGGTGGGATGATAAGGCGGGAACTTAGTTTCAAATTTTTTAACATATATTTTTCTCTGATAAGTTAGATGTATAACGACTATCAGTAGCATTAATAAATTAAACTTCAACAGATCAGTTCAGTATTCGTTCAATTTCAACTCGAGACTTGAGTATATAAACTTTTATGTAGTGTTAAAAACACTTTATTGCGTTGATTGTTTTTGCTTAAACATTATTTTTCATTCCGAGATAAATAAGAATAATAAAAAAATGCTTGCCTGATATTTGGATAACTTGTGCCCAGTAAATTAAAACTAGAAAGTATCGTAACATTGTTCACTGTATGTAACAAACAGTTTAGATTTTCTCACATTGATAACGATCTTTGGTTTCACACGCAGTTTCACAAACCCATTCACAAACTATTAAATGAGTAATTCAAAAATACTTTGTAGTGGTAAAGTTAACATGTTTTGTCGTATGTCGTCAATTTAACACTCTTCGTACGAACGCCTTTTATATTACAAACCATTTTTTTTTGCAAAAAGAAATTATGTGTTTGTTTTATAAACAAATAAAAGTATGTTAGAATAAACCTTGACATTTTTTTGACAGATGCTTTCGCTGTTAGAAACATGAACAAATTCATTTTATAGCTAGTGAATGATAAAGCACAACTATAGCTGTTACGCGTTTTTCTAGTGAAAAAGAGACCTTTTATACATTTAGGCCCAAAAGTTATTTGTTTGTTATAAGTTTGATCTGACAAATAATGATGTACGAGTTAGTATTAGTTAATAATAATTCAATTTTAGTTGAATTTTTTATTATAATATATAACTTTAGTTTCAAAGTATTAGTGATGAAAAAAATGTAATTTTATGACGTAACATTTCCTGAATTAGTGAATAAAAAACATTTATAAATGACAATATCTTTACAAAAATACTATGTTGTAAATGAAATTTTGTAAATTTTTGGGTGTTGGGTTGTTTTTAAATCTAGAATGTCAGTTGCATTTTTAGGATATGGCGAATATCACATTTGTTAAAAATTGTGTTGTTTTAATGCTGCATTTTTACCACTTTAAAACACGCAAGCGTGAACGTGCATGCGCAAACTTATACATATATATATATATATATATATATATATATATATATATATATATATATATATATATATATATATATATATATATATATATATATATATATATATATATAAATATATATATATATATATATATATATATATATATATATATATATATATATATATATATATATATATATATATATATAAAAATATATATAACAAATACATTCAAAAAATACTTCTTATATAACTAGAGACACCAAAATACTTGATATATCTTTGAGTTAAGGAAATTAAAGTAATATTACTAACTGTATTGTTAGTCAAAAGGAAAAACTTATTTAAAAATAAGTTTTTCCTTTTGACTGGTGTCACCACAATCTTTTCATTGAGGGGCTCTATGAAAAGATTATGGTGATACCAGTCATCCTTATCTTCTTTGAGCCCCTGTCTGTTTTATATATATTCTTTGTGTAATGTAAAAATTGTCATTGTAATTTTTTTATTTTATTTTTATATAAACAGTGAAATATATTTAAAAAAAAAAAAAAAAGTTAGCTTAAATTTTGTAGTCAGGGGGAAACTCGCAGAAAACAGTGTAAGTTTTGTCACCGAAAACCCTTATTATTAATTTCACGAAATACTATATTATTGTTATAAATACTATTAACAAGCTAAGTTTAATTTTTTTTTAAGTTTTTCCTATTGTTTTTTTGTTTTTTTTTAATACATTATTATTTTTCTAATTATTCATAATAAATTAGAATATTTCCATGTAATTATTTATTTCTAGAATGAGTTTTTTTAATTTGGTTTTTAAGAAATTAATATTTTCTACAAGAAATACTGGTGAATTTTTTGGAATTAATTTGTTATATAAGTAAGGACCACGATAAGCTGCAGAAAATTGAGAGAGTTTTCGTTTTTTCATAGGCACAATATAGTTTCCAGTTGCTCTAGTACTAAATTTATTTATATCAATATTAAAAAAGTTGTTTTTGAATCGACTTGGGACGATTCCCATTCTATGTTTGAACATAAACAATATATTTTGATATATGTTAATTTGGTAAATGTTTAAAACATTCAATATACATATATATATATATATATATATATATATATATATATATATATATATATATATATATATATATATATATATATATATATATATATATATATATATATATATATATATATATATATATATATATATATATATATATATATATATATATATATATATATATATATATATATATGTATATATATATATATATATATATATATATATATATATATATATATATATAAAGGTTTTAATTGATTTTCATGGATGTCTCATTTAGTTACTAAAGAATTATGGTTTGTTTTTGGTTAAGATAATTTTAAAGAATAAAAATTTTCTTACAACTACTGGGTTGATTTGGGAGAATTAGGAGTGAAATAGGGTGAAACACTGTCTAATCTCATATTTAGTTATATAATTAATTTTTTCGTAAAAAAGCTTGTGTTCGTGTTTTAAAAAAGCTTGTGTTCGTGAAAAGATTTTAAGGTTGACTATATGTTAATGTTAAATGTTTATATTATATTTATATGCTCTTTATTATAAAAATAATAATAATGAATAAAATAGTATAGAATACATAAATAAAAAAAACGACTTTTCAAGCAAAGTGAAACATGAACGATATTTAATTTTGCATGATAAATTACATAAATTATGCGCTTTATGTTACATAATTAATCTTTGGTGTTTAAATTATGAGTAGAATGATGAGAATAAAAAGTTACTTCGAATTTTTTTTCAACTTGTTCAATTTTATCCCAATTCATGTTCCATTTCACGATAACAAATAGTGACATGGAACAAATAGGATCACATTAAAAAACAATGCCATGATCTTAATTCAATAATTAAGAAATTAGTTTTTTAATGACAACATAAATATTTAATAATTTTGTTTTAACTGCATTGACCTTTTAATTGGAAATCAAGAAAACAACTTTATTTCAAGGTTTTCCGGTTGTTTTTTTTTTTTTAAATAAAACGCATTTATATAATATATGATAATTTTTTATTAAGCAGTAAAAATGTCCTACTAAAAAAAAATTAAAAACTCTGCGCATTATTATGTTTTTGGTTGAACAACGTTTATTTTTAAAAATTAAAACAATAAAACATTTACATCTTTTTTTCTAACATGAATGGCGTTTTTTGACTTTGTGCAATTTTTTTCTCGTTTCGTGAAATGGATAGCACAGATTGTGATTTTTAAACTTTTATTGTTTTTTTTTTTAATACTCTGCGTAACAAATATTATTAATAATAAACATATGTTTTTTTAATTAATAGACTACCTGCCCAATCCAAACCCTCAGTCGATGTAGCAGCACTCCGTTGCGAATCAGGCTATAAGATAGTCGATTTAGCATCACTCCGTTTAAGTCGCAATTTCTTATTTAACTCAATATTAATATTTATTATACATAGTATAGTTAAATATTTAAAAAAATACCTGTAAAAATTCAACATTTTACAATCTGTGCAACAGCGCTGTCCATTTCACGAAATGAGCAAAAAATTGCACAGTTCTTGAATTGCGCGATTTCACGATCTGTGCGTAACATGCGTATGTTTTATTAAAAATTCTGAAGTAAAACATGAGAAAGATTAGATAGAATTTTTATATTAAATAACGAAATTCTTTAATAACATTTTAATAAATGGTGTGTTAGTTAAGATGACGTGTAAAACAATGTTAACAAATATTACTATAACAGCGTTTTTTTAAAGGTTAACTAAACAGTCATTTATCTGTCTAACAATTCCTTTAAAAAAACGCAGGCTCAGTTTTACCATCACCAAAAAATAAAACCAGCCAGCAAACAGTTTCAATTCTTCAAACTCAATCTGTTTTAATTGTTCTTTGCAAATTGCAGAAACGTGAGATTTTCTAAACCTGAAATACTCATTAAAAAAAATTAAATATTTCAGTTTTAAATGTTTTGAGCACTTTGTGACGTATTGAACTTTACACAATGGTTCAGAGTACCGGTTTTTGAGACAAAATTCATACTTTTTTACCTATGAGTCATATGTTTACCAAACCTGTAATGTGTACTAATGTAAGGTCTGTGCTTCTTATGAAGGTAATGATTTTGTTGCTTCGTTGCTATGAATACTTCATTTGCATAGCAACCAGGTTTTTGGTAATGATAAAGTTAAAGTCCCATTAAAACATGATCAGTTTTCATTGATCAGGTTATAGTGGGAAAAGGCAAGTTAGAAAGAGACTTTCTTCAGAAGCTAGATATCGAGGAAGATCAGATGATGTAGTCTGTTTGTAAATCGATTGACCAGCGGAACCATCGAATCAAATTTTGTATCGCAAGATCAGTCTTTGAAAAGGCCTTGATATAAATACTTTATTTTGAAGACACATATGCGCTGTGTAGTATGATCAACAAAGCCTTGTAAATTTGCTTTAGCTTTGTAGCCAGATACAGTAATTAAGTCTTTCGGAGGCATGCATTCTTTATAAATGCAGAACTATATGGAGAGTATAGATTAATCTTAATATTTAAACCTTATTACGTAAATTTTGGTAGTCAACTTTAGTTAGACGACAATCCAGTAAAATTGAAAACGCCTTCTCTTTTGAATATTTTGATACTAGTGGTACATGATTTGTAACATCCTTAATGATCTACACCGCTTTAAACTATTTTAAAATTTAATATATTCGGCCAGTGACGGATCCAATATTTTTTGTTGCTGATTTGTTTATTTTTCTGAAATAACTCAATCAAATACTAAAAATATTTTTTTTGAATATCAAAATGTTTTGATTTTTCAGGCTTTGTTTTTAATGCGGTATGTAAAATCCTTATATTTAGTTTAAAATAGTAAAATTTAAAAAATCTATATATTGACCTAATTTTTTTCGTTCATAGAAAAATCTCTCCAGCATGATATTAATTGTTTCTAGAAGTGTAAAAAAAGTTCTTTTGAATGATGCAATTGAAAAAACAAAAAAAATTTGCTTACATTATGTTTTAAGGCTTTAAATACATGTTTTTTTAGGGTATTTTACTTTTGTCGCCATATTAGTTTCAGAATAACTCACAATGGGCATTTTAAAAAGAGCTAATTTTTTATCCATATTATCATATTAGTTTGTAGAACCTTCAGAAAAAATAACAATACTGAAAAACATTTTGTTCTGGAAATATGACCCTACAAAAAAAACAATAAAAGTTCAAGGTGTTGAATTTGTAACACTATTTTTGAACCATGGACTAAGTTCTAGACATGATATAAAAGTTTTATTAAACAATTTACAATCTGCACCCTTGGTTTACTGAGAATCCAAGTTTTTAATATTCATTACCCTTTCATTGAAAAAATGTTAGATCTAAAAAATACAATTTTTAGCTACAGGCTGATATTGAAATTTGGGTAAGCCTTACAAAAAGTACCACAAAATTCGAAATAACAAACATTTTGACCTGAAACTTTGGCAATGTTCATGAAACATGTTTAACTACATACTGACAAAGTTTTATCAAAATCTGATATGGTTGAGTGGGGACCTTTGGACCACTTGGCGTGGAATGACCCAAATGTATTATTGGAAAAATACAATTATCTGTTTTCAGTTTACTTATCAGATCTTCTAAAAATATCTCAGAGAGGATGGTAATATTAAAAAAATGATAAATATAAAATTAAGATGTTTTGATAAGATGTTTTGGTTAAAATATTTTGTTGGTATAGTACTTTTTTAAGTCCTAAGTTAGAAAGTTAGTTTTTTTCTCACAAATTTAATAAAAATTTTTATATAAAGTTTGTTTTATATGCCTCATGTTTCTAATAAATACCCACAAATTATGCAAACTATAAAATTAGCTCATATTGGAAACTAGTAGACTGTAATTTTTTAAGCAAATGTAAACAATGTTTAAAAGTTGGATATATTTATCTAGATATATATATATATATATGTTATCCAATCAGAATTGAACAATATAAACATGTTGCTAAGGAAATGGAATAATATGCCATTTAAAAAAATTTGACTTTTTTGTATATCTATAACCTCAAAATTTTTGATAATTTGAATCTCAAATATTTTTAACTATTTTATATAGAAAAGTATATATTGTATATAAATAATCTAAAAATGTTTAAGATTTAAGTTATAAAAATGTTCTTGTGCTGAACATCAGTGGAACAAGGGTGGAAGGGTGGTAATTTAGTTAAGAGTATGAGTTTATTAAGATACAGTACATAATAATAAAGAATAATAATTTAAAAAAATTTATTTAAAACTAATAATAAGAAGACAGTAATAAATAAAAAAAATGAAAAAATAGTTTTCTTCCAAAACTAATGCAACTTTGAAAAATTAACTTAAAACTTTGTTAATGGAAATAGTCTATAAAATCTAAAACTTGAAAATCAGGTTAAGAGCCATTTGTTTTTCGAAAAAAAATATTTACATACGAAGCGGTTCATAATGTCGTTGATTTTGTAAAATGGTCCTAAACCAAAAATGCCCAAAAAAAACATCCCCAAACCTTCACTTCTATTCAACAATCATATTGAAAATAAGCTCTTGTATGATTTGGGGTCAATTGCTTACATTTTGGGAGTTCGACGTTTTTTTTCCAATTTAAATGATGCAAATTAATTATGATTCGTCTTTCTATAAAATGCGACTCGGTTATTCTGCTAAAATGATGCACTTATCTTTTTACAAACTCATGTGCATGGATTAATCTATCTTTGGACATAAAATGCATAAAGTCTTTTTAATATGCAGCATACCATTGGTAAGATAGAGCATAAATTATGACTTATAAACTACAAATTAAAAAAATAAAGTCATAATTGAGAGTCACAAGTAGTGTTTAAAACTTGTGTTTAAAAAGGATTTAAAAAGACAAATTTTATAAACACTAGTCAAATAAGAAATAGTTAGGAACAAATAAGTTTAGATATGTCAGTTGTAATTGGTCTTAAATTTTGCAATATTAAGTCCGGCATAAATATTCATGCAAAACTTTAATTTTTTTTCAGTTAAACAAGCAGTGCCATAATATTCTTTATTTTTTTATATACTCGATACCAAAATACTGTTATTCAGCCGACCCCATAACTGTATTTCGTTACCAAAAAAAAAATGTTCAGTTTTGTGATTGCCCCACGGTGTGTTTGGAATTACCTTTGTACGTACGGTAATTCCAAATACCAATGGTTTTATTTTAGCCCTAAATTTTTATTTTAAAATAAGGTCTAAAAAAATGACTTTTGATAGCTTGTAAAAATAAAAATTACTGAGTAGTTAAACTAATTGATGAGCAATAAATATGATCAATTTCGTATAACTAGTGTCTTTAGAAAAATTAGTGCTGTAAATATCATAAAACTTTTGGAATTGTAATCTGAGTTTGCATCATCAAAAGATTTTATAAAATTCTAATAAATTAGACACAGGTCAGAAATTGATTCTTTAGATTTGATGCAAAATCAAATCTGAAAAACATTTTAAATTTTATAGAATCTATTTAAGAAAAATAAAAAAAAGGTAAAGATAAAAAAATCACAAAGTTTTTTTATTTAATTTTAAAATAAATAAAATATTGTTAATAGAACTAAATTAAAAAAAAAAACTATTATAGTTCACAAGTTATGACCAAAAAAAGTTTCTGCCACCCCCTCCCTGCCAGCCAAAAAAAATGACTGCAACTTTTAAAGCGTATAAAATTTTTTTTAAAAACTTGATATTTATCAATTTATTTTAGTTTGGTTCAAAAAATTACAAAACATTATCCAAATGCTTATTTCCCTCATTTGAAGCAAGCGACCTGAAAAAGTTTTCTTAGGCTTTAATCAGTAATCTATGATCATATGATACTATATGATTTTATGACTTTCACATCAAAAGATATCAGTTTACAAAATGTCTGAATATCTTATGCCTCTTTAATTGTTAATAAAATTTTTTAGTTTAACTCCAATAAAAATTATTCAATAAAATTAGCTCAATCAAATGTTATTTACTTATGCTAGAAAACGTTACTGTAATTTGTTTACTTCTTTCACCATTCTTCACGCTAAAGTTGGATACATTAAATCTATTTACTATAGGCTTTATTTTTCGGTGTGCGTCTTATGTAATACCGTGATAACTTTTCCGAATAATACCAATAATAACAGATTGTTTTAAAACCTGTCAAGAAAGGTATGATATAATTACAAATGTCATTTACCAAACCCATGAGAAAAGCTTGAATCAGAACACTAGTAAAAACACTTAACTAAGTCTCCAAAGCTTGTGAGATTGCCAGATTTCAGAACAACCTCCCATCACACCAGGAACAGCTTTATTTTTAACTATGAGTCTATAAATATCTTTAAATTATAAAATTGTTTATTTAAAGAGTAAGTTGTGTAATTATTAAAGTCATTTTCAATTCTGAAATTCCCAACACATGTTAATGAGTTTAAAGTCTGATGCCAGAGAATATTTACTTTTATGTAGTTAAAACTTCTTACTAAATGCTACGATGTTGCTATGATGTTGCTATATGTTTCTTGCATATTTTTACAGTGTACCAATACCAGAGCTTAATTTTCTCTATAATAAGTTTCCTTATCGTCACCATCAATAACTCTGTGTTGGTTTGAATCGAGTATTTCATTGAATCCGCCTTAGATATATTTTATTATTCTTAAAATTTATTGTTTTAATTATTCATCTATTGTATTAGAAAATCAAATGCTCAAACCTGAAACTATGCTAACTCTTACAAATGTATTGATAAGAAAACATCAAATTTAAAAACGGTATATTCCTCTGTTTCGTTCTACTGGTTTGACCTAGAGCTATGAGAAGTTTGGAACCTCAAATGTACAATTTATAAAAATGCTTAAAAAAACAAATTTTTTAAAAATATTTACAAAGAAAGAAAGTTTTATATCATTATACCAATGAAAAACAGCATTTCTTCACCTTTTTCCTTATTATTGTTATAATATATCTTTCAGAATATTATTCATAATTATATTATAGCGATAATATCAAAGAGTACTTTGCTGTTTACTTTAATTTAAAATTTAGAAAAAACGCTGAAAAATGAAAATGAAACTGGCCAACTAAAATAACATCATTTAAGCTACATACAGGACAACTAAAGTAACATCATTTAAGCTACATACAGGACAACTGAAGTAAAATTATTTAATCTACATACAGGACAACCAAAGTAACATCATTTAAGCTACATACAACAAAAATAGTCATTAAAAGTTAAAAGTTTTATTTTCTTTAAATAATATTATAATTCTTATTATCATAGGAAAAACTTGATTGCAATCTGGATTTAATTTTTAGCTCCTCGCAGGCTATTGAGTTGAGGATTGTTATCCTTTTAGAAAGTGATTTAACTTCTTTCTTTTTATAAAATACATTGCAACGTTTCTTTCTTCGTGATAGATTTTTACTATTTTTCATTTATTTACTATACAATATGAAAATTAAGACTTTATAGTATGAAAAACAATGTAAGTATTACTTCAACAACACTGCAATTTCACTTTAACAAGCACACCACATGACAACATTTCTATGTTGATATAGCCCATAATGCAGTTTTAAAATAGTTGTGTTATAATAACAGGTTCAAATAATGAAGACTTCTCATATAATAATCTTACCAATGAACTAGATAGGTTTTAATTTGGTAACTAAGGCGTTGCTAAGGACTCATTTGTTGATGTACTCAACTAAAAGGTTAAATATTACAAATTATAAATAAATAAAGATTTTTTCAAAAATCTTAAACAGAATAAAAATTTCTATTAGATAAGATAATAATATGTTTTTTTCAATTTTTTTTTGGTGATGAACCACCTTTATATATTATTAAAAAAGTTCGAAAACTAGTTTAAACATCACTTTACCTTTACTTTTAAAGAAAAAATTTCTCTTTTTTCTGTAAAAGAAATTTTAAAAATATCTAAAAAATGAGAACACTAATTTACGCACGACGCATATTAACAATGCCTTTAAAAAGTTTAGAATACTGTTATGTGCATGTGCGCTTGACAGTGGTTTAAAAAAATTAATTTAAAACTTTGTTGTTTATAATATAAAGTGCTGGCTATTAATCCATGTATTTAATGTAACTAAAAATTTTGAAGTAATTTTACAAATCACACATTAACCTTCCCAGTGAGCACCGGACCAAAAAAAGACGTTTTTTGAACGTTCAAAAGACGTCCGAAACGTTCAAAAGACGTTCAAAAGACGTCTAAAGCGTGTATAAGACGTTTAAAAGACGTCTTTTTTACGTCCGTGCTTACTGGGTTTTAAGGTTTACTGTTCAGTAATATCTCACTATGTATAGTTGTTAACTCTATTTTTTTATTTTAACTGTTATCAATATTATTTATCTTTAACATTTAATACTTATCGATAAAATTGTTTTAGATCTTTTTGATGCAAAATCAAATCTGAAAAACATTTTTAATTATAAGATCTTTTAGTTTTTTTTTCAGGGCAATAAGATTATTCAGTTTAGTAAGTTTATATTTTGAAGTATTATTTTGTTGTATAAATAGGGGCCACGGTATATAATTGAAAATCTCAAGAATTTTTTTTTTTTTTCATGGGCAACGTGAAGTTACCTTGTGTGATATATCTGTTGGCGTTGCACAGTGGGTGGACAAAATGGGAAAAATTTTAGTTTTTTAATCTTGAAAACCTATTTAATTTTAGTATCTACACAGATTAGGAAAAATTAATTAATAAAGTTTTAAATTTAATGACAATTATGTTTGCAGATGACAAGAATTTATTTTTATCTATTTATTTTTATATTATTTTTATATTACGATTATGTTTGCAGATGACAAGAATTTATTTTTATCTATTTATTTTTATATTACATTGTTATTTCAGAATATCAATAATGAACTAGTAAGAGTTTCTGATTGGTTTAAGACAAATAAACTGTCTCTTAATATTGATAAAACAAAATGGATTTTTTTCCATCCAAATCACAAAAAAAAATCTTATACCAAATGAGATGCCACTGCTTTTTATTGATAATATACTTCTAAAAAAAGTAACAGCTACAAACTTTCTTGGTATTTATATTGATGAAAATTTATCATGGAAAAGTCACATAAAAAATTTGAGTAGTAAAATATCAAAAAGCATAGGAATTTTGTACAAAGCAAGGAGTTTTTTAAATAAACATATATTACTTAAACTATATTATTCGCTCATTCATTGTTACATAAACTATGCGAACATTGCGTGGGGTAGTACTAATAAAAGTAAACTTTATCGTCAACAGAAACATGTTGCACGGATTATTAATTTTAAGGATCGATTTACTCATGCCAAGCCTCTATTAATTGAAATGAAAGTTTTAAATATATATAAGCTTAATATTTTTAACGTTATATGCTTTATGTTTAAATGTAAAAACAATATTTCTCCGGTACTTTTTCATAATTTGTATAACAAAAAAGAAAAAACTAAGTACATTTTACGAAATGATAATGACATTCGTCAATCAGCTTATCAAACTAATTCTGGAAAATACTGTATTTCATTTCGAGGAGCATTACTTTGGAATAAAATAGTTTTAAAGAATTTTGACTTTTCTCAAGAAGTTAGCTATCACTTTTTCAAACAAAAACTTAAAAAAGTCATTTTTTTAAGAGAGGATATATCAATATTCTTTTAATTTTTTTTTTCTTTTTTAACTTTATATTTAACACTTCATTAATAAAATTTATAATTTAACAACTTGTAAATAGTTGTTTAACACTTTTGTTAAAGGTACCTAAAAATTGTATAACAAAACCTTTAACAAAAAGCTTAACAATTTTGTTAAAGGTAAAACTGTATAACGCATCTTTGTATTTATAACGGAACCCTTTTTCTTTTTCTTTTTTTTTTTTAAATTGTTAATGTTTTGAATTCTTAATTCTTAATTATTTGTTATCTTTAGCGGTTCTCGTCTACAAGACCTTCGGTCTTCTACGAGTTCCTGCGTTCTTTTATTTCTTAATAACAATCATGTATATATATATATATATATATATATATATATATATATATATATATATATATATATATATATATATATATATATATATATATATATATATATATATATATATATATATATATACATTGTTAACGAATATTTATCAAATCACAAAGTTGTAAAATTTAAGAACAAAAAAAAATTTTAAAAAAAAAGACTCATTTATATTAAATCCCTTAGTTACCAGGACTCTAAGCATTTGAATATTGAAATTTAGGAAAGAAAAAATAATTATAAAAAAATAATTTACAGTGACATCAACGCTGCGTTATATTTCAATTACATCTAGGTCTTTAAAACAAATAATTAGTACATGTTATTCTAGAGTATTTAAAGATAAGAAAAAACAATGTGAATGTGTGAAATAAATATGTCATAGTATGTTATCTCAGCTATAGGGTAAAGTAGGGTAATTTCGGCGTATTAAGCTATTTTGTTGTTTATAGACAACGGTTGCTTTAATAATGTTAAAAAATCATGCATATCGATGCACTGCAGATATATCTATTAAATAATAGTTAAAAAATTGTTTCCAACTTAGAAAGTTTTACGTAAAACCTGTTTTACAAAATACTCAAAAATGACGAAATTAGCGACCTAGTATGGTATTTTCGGCACTATGGTACGGTAAATTCGGCATAGTTATGAAAATTAAGAAGTTTGTTGAAAACGCATTAATATATTTAAAATATTATAAACAGCTATAAATCTGGATTGTATAAAGAATTGTCTCTTAAATAGAATTTGTTACACCTAATTGGCACTTAATTAAGGGCGTTTCAGTTGCAAAAAATAATAATTTTTGAACCACCTATTTATTTTATTAAAGTATGAATGTCATGTATTTTTAAAGTATGAATGTCACCTTTTTTATTAAGGTATGAATGTCACCCAAAACAGAAACCTTATTAAATATAAATGTGCTTCCAAAGTATAATTGTTAATGAAACGATTACTAATTTCTACGATTTCGATGATTATTTCTAAATTCTGTTTAAATAAGAATTTATGTTTATAAGCTCATAAGTAGTTCATAAAATAATATTTTACATAACTTCAATAGTTAAACTTAAAAAAATAAAAAACAAAACTCAAAGGAAACTTTTTTAATAAGAGATTTATTTAAGAAAGTTAAAACACATTTTATCAATATATGACATATAACTTTTTTTTTAAGAATCAGTGCTTTATACAGTCATCACAAGTAAATACTTTTTTAGTATAAACACCACATATAGCAGCACATGTTTCATGCCACCATCTACAGCAAGTCCAGCTAGTGATCCAAATGTAACACCATAAGGTTGTGAGGTTTCATCGTGTGAGGTGGCTAATTCTGATGACTTCTGAAGTGTAAATGATGAATTTGGTGAAATAAATTCTAAATAAAAATTATTCAACTAAAGAGGGTGAATAAAAATAGGCAACACGCAAATTATAAGAAATAGTTAAAATGTTTTTAAAAAATTTGAACTTTCTTTAAGAAACCTTTTTTTAGGTTAATAAAACAACAGATAAGTTAATATTTTGCTTGATTTTAAAAAAGTCATATTTCTATTTTAAATAAAATGCGAAAGATGTTAAAAATAATACAACATTTATGACGATTTACCTTTTTGAGTGTCAATAACACAATCTGTAACAAAATCAATATTATCTAATTCTTTAGCAGAGTCTAACCCATTGTTGAGAGTAGGGTGCATTTCAGAGGTATTATTTGGTTTTGAAATTTTTGATACAACATACGAGTGATCAGTAGCCTTGGCTGCAGCAAAGTCTTTTTCAGTAAACACATTTCTATCAAATGGATATATTCCACATTTTTTGAACCCTGACTGACAATTTTGAACAGTTGCAGCTTTCCCATAGGCTTTTCCAAATAATTCACCAACCTCTAGTTCAGTTACGGGACGACCAGGATGGTGACGAAGCCAAGTACTAACCTCCTGATCATAGAATATTTTGAGGCTTTTAAAAAACGAAACATCAAGTGGTTGCAGTTTGTGGTTGCAGTTTGTGGGTGCAGTGGGATGGAAGTGATAAAATAATAACATTTGAGTGGTGCGCTTTTTTAATAACACTAAGATTTTTTTTATGACTTAAACGTCCATCTAAAATTAGAAGAACTGGTTGGTTTCTTGACTGAGGCTGGACTGCTTGTAAAAAATGATCAAACCATATTTCAAACAACTCAGTTGTTATCCAGCCATTTTTGCTGCCACCAGAAATAGAACCTATTGGGGCTTTATCTAAAAATTCAGGTTTCACTCGAATACGTGGATAGATCAACATCGGAGGGACAAAAAACCCGCTTGCTGATTGGCAACAAACTATTGTGATTGTTTTACTTCTTTCGGAGCTTGTTAAGCCACCAACACTGTGTTTTCCCTTAAGAGCAACAATTTTTCCTGGTTTATGGCAAATAGACAATCCAGATTCATCTACGTTGAATAAGTTTGATGGTGGAATAATCTGCATCCTATTAGCATTAAACATTATTTTTTCTAGTTCATCGTAAAAACGATTAACTTTTATTCTATTAAAACCAATGGCTTGATGCAATGACGTTGACTCAGCAACTCTGACAGAGAGTTCATTATGGCGTTTCAAAAAACCCCTAAACCATTCTTTTCTTCTTTTCCTGCTGACTTAATTTCACAATTAAATTTGTGAATAATTCTATTTTCTTCACAAAACTGAAATACCATTTGTTTTACATCTTTTGGAGACAAACCAAACAATCTCTGTGACATGGTCAGAAGAACTTCTACGAGCTCTTTTTCTTGAAAAGCTGAGAGTATTGTTGGGTGTCTTGCACGTAACTTTTTAACAAAATTATCAACAGGTGCTCGTTTTATATAGTCATGTAGTGTTTGTCTTGGTATTTTATATTGTTTAGCAGCAGAATATTTCGAGCAACCATCAACTAAAACTGCATTTACTGCCATTTTTAATGATTCTTGTGACCAATTACCATATTTTACACGTTTTGAACTCATTATATGATGCTGTAAAATAATGTTTACATATATATATATATATATATATATATATATATATATATATATATATATATATATATATATATATATATATATATATATATATATATATATATATATATATATATATATATATATATATACATATATATATATATATATACATATATATATATATATATATATATATACATATATATATATATATATATATATATATATATATATATATATATATATATATATATACATATATATATATATATATATATATATATACATATATATATATATATATATATATATATATATGTATGTATATATATATATATATATATATATATATATATATATATATATTATATATATATATATATATATATGTATATATGTATATATATATATATATATATATATATATATATATATACATATATATATATATATATATATATATATATATATATATATATATATATATATATATATATATATATATATATATATATATATATATGTATATATATATATATATATATATATATATTTATATAAATATATATATATATATATTATTATTCTATGTATATTATTCAATAATATTCAACAGTATGTATATAATTAATAAATGATTTGTTATATACAATAATAATTATTGTATATAACAAATTATAAATTTATTATATACATATTGTTATGTATGACATAAATTTAAAATATATGGTGGGGAACTATTATTTTGATAAGTTTCACAGTGACACTAACTAAATTCACTTTTTTACTAACTCGTTATTAGTTTAATATTATCTGAGTTACTAAAATCAATTTCTTCTTTACATAATATTTGAAACGCTTATTTCCATTTTAGTTTTGGAGAAACAACAGGTCGGCAAATTCGGCACTGCCGAAATTAAGAACTATTTATAAGCCGAAATTATCTCCTTAAAGCAGTCCTTGGGAAAACTCTTATATCTTGTAAAATACTTTGAGTTTAATTTTAGTGTTGCTCACATTTTGTTCAGTGTATATTTTAAAATGAAATAAATACAAATTTTTGGTAGAAATTTTCGGAAAAAATCATTTATCCTCTATTTTCAAAAAGGAAAAAATGTTAAGAAAAAGCTAATAATCATAAAATAACGTACCTATAATGTAAAAATAGAAGTTTAAACCAATATTTTTAGAAAAACTGTTTATCTTTCTGTAATACTCAATTATAGTTTTGATATTTCATTAAATAAATATTTTTAGGTGTCTTTTGAAGTGGTGCCGAAATTATCTCCCTGCCGAAATTACCCTACTTTACCCTACTTTGAAAATCACAGATTTAAAAAAAAAATCTCTAAGAAATTTTTATTTTGCAGTACTATAACTAATAATTACCACAATTTACCATGTGCTGTCTTATATTTATTTAAACTATATGATGCTTCAATCAAATTTAATTGATTGTTCGTCCCCTTAAATCCCCATTCAGATTTTATATATCTTTTAACTTGGTTGTTATGGTACTAAATTTTGCATAGCAACAACTCATTTTTTGATTAACGTTGTTTTAACAGTATTTTAGTTGCACTAAGTACACAATATTGGGGGTATGTATTAAAATGAGATTCACAATTCTTATTAGGTTAATTTTTTTTGGTTCCTATGGCTACCTTACTTTGCATAGCATATAAACATCATATTTTCGGGAGTTGTTAGTAATTTAAATGGTAACACTAACAGTAAATAAAATACTTTTAATTTTAATTACTAACACTTGTAATAACTTAATTACTAACAATTATTAGTCCACGCGGCGTATATATTATAATATTAAACTTTTAAATACAAAATATTTATTGTAAGAATTATTTAGATATGGTTAGACATTCATAATTTTTTCTAAAAAGATATAGACTTAGACATTCATAATTTTTTCTAAAAAAAAGCAACCTTAATATTTCAAAACTGAAGATATATTGAAATTTATTCAGCCAAAAGTTGCTTTTAGACATGCTGTTCAACAATTTGTTTACTTGTATAAAAAAAAGTGGAAATCTGCAAATTATACTGTTAAAAATTTTGAAAAGAAGTTTGTAAATTGGCTTAATGAATATTTAATTGTTAGAAAAAAACAACAACGAACCAACTGCAAGTAGACGTGGTCGAAAACCAGTTGCATTTGACAATAGTTTTAATAAAACTAAAAAACGGCGTGTATCTTGCTTACTTGAATGTCATTCATCCAATGATTTATTTTTTGCTGCTAATGTAAAATTTAGAGATGAATCTATTGTTAGTGCTGCCAAGAACGTTTTAAATATTTCAAACACAGATAAAGCAACTAAATATTAAGCAGACGAAGCACTGGCTTTAATAATTAATGCCAGTCTGACAAAAGCTTCCTATTAATTGATTAGAAGTGGGGTCTAGGAGAAAGAATATAACATCTACCCCGCTTACAATGATGCCAAAGATGCAAAATTAAAATGCAAATTCCTGCAAATTTAATAGTATAACAGGACTATTTAGCTTCAGTTTCTTTAAAATATTTAATGATTCATACTTTGCAGAGAATCTGTGCAGCTCAGGAACCTGTGCTGAGACACTTGATAACGAACGATAAAGCAATAAAAACAATGACACTCACGTGTAAAGCTGGTTTTGATGGTGCTACTATCCAAAGCATTTATAAACAAGTTTTATCAGAACCTGACATGAACAGAGATTCAAAGTGTGAAGAATCATTATTTATTACTTGTCTAGTCCCATTGGATTTGACTGGATTTAACAACAGTAACGAAAGGTGTCTATTTGAAAAAACCAAAATTCGTCATCCACAGCTCATTGTAGACCCATAAGATTTGCATACAAAAAATCCGAGGAATCTGTGATCGAAGAAAATCATGGTGTACTCATCTTCTTCGATGGGTGTAGTGATTATCCTTTTCCGTATATTTCCGGAATTTCGGATATTTTTTTCAGCTTTTAGTTTTTCCGGATATCAAAATATTTTCTATACATTCAAGTTTAGGTGTAAATTTTTTTAATATATTTGTTTTTTAAATTTTTTTACTCAAAACTCATAAAAAAATAAAGAAAATTTAAAAAAGAAATTAGAAACAGTTCAGCTAAAAGCAAAATTAAAACAAAAATAAGGAAAAATATATTCCGGAATTTTTCCGAATATTTTACCCAAACAATTTTTGGATTTTTAAAATACAATCTGGATGGTCTATGAAAGTAAGATAGAAAGCTTGAATATGATTTTATTAAAGGTTTGTGGTTCTTCTATTCAAGTGAACTGTATTATTGAACTTACAATGATTGATAGGAAAGTTCAAACAATATTATCTGAAAAAACTAATTTATACCAATGCTGTTCAGTGTCTCTCTAAAAAGTATGAATAGCCTTAATATCCTTAATATTGAGCTTATGTAAGAGAAAGTTCAAATATGATTTTTTCAGTCCTCATGCATGGATTTGATTTTTTGTTATGGTTTTGTGCATTGTATATAAAAAGAAACAACTAAGTGGCAAGCAAGATCTAAGGAACACAAAGAAAAGGCATCTCTAGCTAAACAAAAGACTAAGACTGATTTTATGAACAAAATAAGGCTTGTTGTTAATTTCCCTAAAAATTGTGGTTCTGGAACAAGCAATGAGGGCAATACCTCAAGGCGTTAGATTTTACATTATCTTGGTAACACTCTCTTCAGGATATGAAATAGACAGCTTAAAATTCAAGGATTATTGTTTTGACACTGTTAGACTATATGTGTCCCTTTATCCAATGTGTTACATGGCTCAATCAGTTCACAAAGTATTGATACATGGACATGACATAATTAAAAACCTTACATTACCTATCGGACTTATGCCAGAGGAAGCTCAAGAGGCAAGAATTAAAGACTTCAAATTTTATCGCAATAATTTCAGCCGAAAAATATTCAGAAAATCAACAAATAATGATCTTATCAATAGACTTCTAGTTTCCAGTGATCTACTTAATTCATCACTGCGTAAATCAACATCACACCAAACAAATCATAAAGCATTTCCTTCAGATGTTTTACAATTACTTAAACAACCTTTAAACAATGTTATTGTTTTATTATTTTTTGATGTAATTTAAAATTGACAATGCTTTTTTGCACTATTTTTTGTTTTTACTATTGCAAAAACATTATTTACCTAAATACTCAACTGTTATTTAATATAGGTGGGTCAAAAATCCGATAAAATATTCAAATATCATATTTTACCACTTTGTAACTAAGGAAAGTATCTGGTAACTACGCAATATAAGTATCCATAACAACTAAAAAAAATTATCACTTTTATAAAATATCTGCAGACAACAAAATAGGTTGTTGCTAAGCAAAATAAAGGTATCCGTAGCAACAAAATAAAAAAATATTACTTTCATAAAAACCGCAGACATCATATTACTCATGCTAATTTTAGGGAATATAGCTCAAATATTAAACTAGTTATGAATTTTGTCCAGTAAAAGTGAATTCTGGCCCACTGTGCGTTGATTTGAAAAAAGCTTTAAAATTAGTAAAATAAGTTGGAACAATTCCGAGTTTATATTTGAGCATAAATAAAATATTTTGATAGATGTTAATTTAGTAGATTATTAATGCATTCAAGTATTTAAGTAAGGGATCAAGTTTTTAAGTAAGGTATGAGTAAATTTATTTTTGTTATCAATATTTTTATAAATCAATCTTGATGCGTAATTTAGTTGTATATATTGATAATTTAGTTAAGATTAATTTGTACTCCCCCAAACAATATTAACATTTGTTAGATAAACTTTGTATATAAGAAAAGCAGAGAATTTTTAGCTTTTCTTGAGAAAGTATAGGTTTAACTTTGTAGAGTTTGCCGATACTTTTTGATGTTTTTGTACTTATTGTTTTTTTATGGGGTTTCCAAGAAATCATTTTGTCAATAATTATTCCAAGAAATTTATTTGTTTCAGTTTTTTAATATTCATGTTATCAATTTTTAGTAAAGGTAGCAAGCTTGGTATATTATGTATCTGCAGGTTGGAATGAAACAAGATGTATTTTAATTTTTCTCCATTTAAAGATAATTTATTTACTTTAAACCAGATTTTTAGATTATCAAGGTCATCGTTCAAACAAGTCTTTAATTGATGCTGATGAATAAAACAAATTTGTGTCATCAGCAAACATGATTGCATCGAGTTTTTTTAGGAATTGTGGAAAATTGTTAATATAAATTGAATATAAAAGAGGACCAGGAATGGAAACTTGGGAAACCCCTCGTTTTATTTTTAGTAACTTTGAATATTTATTATAGTTCGAAATAACACATTGTTGTGTTTGTATGACCATACAAAATTTTCAACCCCCTCAAAATGAGGGGGTGTAAATTTTGCATGGTCATAACTTTTGTAATTTACAATATTTTTTAATGAAATTTAAAATCTGCCGATAAATTCAAGTTTAGTTTAAGATACTTAAGTTAAAAATTTTATTACATCAGTGCCCTCACGTTTGGGCTGGGGGTGAAAACGTTTTAGGGCTTTTTTGTTCCCAAGCTTCCGCCGTCCCAAAATTTTTGCAAGACTTCCTCATTTGGCATAGGTATAAACATACTTAAGTTTGGAGTTTGCTCAATGTGTGGAAGTGTCCTGTCTGAAACATCAAAAAATGCTGGGTACGCGTTTGTGTTGCAGAGATAACTTTTAAACCAATCTAGAATAGTACTTTTTATTCCGTATTTTCCATTTTTTTAAAGTAATATGTCATGATTAATTATGTCAAACGCTTTGGATAGGTCTATAAAAGTTCCTAATACAAATTGCTTTTTATTAATAATTATGATTTTTTTTTTTTTAATAAAGCTTTATACAAATATAGCTGAAGAAATATTTTAAGATTTGTGAAGTTTTGATGCAAAATAAAGTATTTTTCATTTCGAATTCTTTTTTATTTAATTGTTATTGTATTTTGTTTCAGATTAATAAGCTCATCTATTAATTTATTATCATTGGATTAACCAGAAGTGCTAGGAATCAATTATCCCAGTTCACATCCCGCTAATAATCCTCTGATACAAACTCAATGTTTGAAATAATAAATTTAAAATCCTACATAATATTTAAAAAAACTATAATGGTTGTATTTTATAATTCTATATGCCTAACACACTGATTCTCGATCAGTGTCTTTTTCTTTGCTACTTTTACACGGAGATAGTGGTTGACCGTGGGTAACTTCAACCCAAGGGCAGTGAACACGATTGTCACCATTTTTTGCAAGAGTTTGATTTTGCGCTTTAAACCTCATATGTCTTGTAAATAAATGAGCACTCCACGCAAGGCTTGAAACAACTGTAAACGCTGCAAAGCTGTAAGTGTTAAATAAAGCTCTGAAAAGTTTATCCTTGTTAGAATTGATTTTTATGTTATTGTTTATAATTTTTTCATGACTGTTACTAATAGTAAATATTATACTAACGGTATAATACCAGCTATCAATAATTGTCCAATTTTGTGTTGACACGTACATAATGGTACCAATACCAATAGTCATAAAAAGCAATGTCACGTTTAAAACTAAGGCTTTTATGTGAATGTTAGGTGTCAGCTGACGATGAAATAACCTTACGTTAAAAAAACGTATTGTTGAATATACAACCATGTTTAAGCGCTGTCCAGTTGCTCGGAGAGTCAATGCAGCTAATGGAACACCCAGTAAAACAACAAAAATGTATGCTACTTTTCCTCCTTTTGTGTAAAGAATACGAGAAGTTTGTCCTAATAATATAAAAAAACACATAAGTGCATGCTAAAATAGTATTAAAAAAACCTCATAAGTGCATGCTGGATAATAGTATAAAAAAACACATAAGTACATGCTGGATAATAGGATCTCATAATAGTAATCTTATATAACAGAATGTTGTTTAGAAAGAGACAGTACTTCTTTTTTTAAAGGTTTATAGATCTATCTTATTTTTATTAAAATAGACTACTTATCAAATTAATCTTGAGATATTTATTTACATGTAAGTATATAATGTCAAAAACTTTACCTTAACATTATTTAACTTTATTTTTTACCAATTTTGTTAAACAAAATACTTTCCCCAAAAGAGAAATAAGTTAAAAATTTTATTTAGGGAATAAAAATTTATTTATATTATTTACGTTTATTAATATTATTCACATTTATTAGAAATAACACGATATTTTAAATAGATTGCTTGCATATAACAAAATTCTTTTACCAATCCTCCTCTTGTAATATGTTATTATCTCTTGCCCGACATTGTTCAGCGATTATCATTCTTATTTTCTATATTAAGTAACCATGCTTTCTTGTGGTTTTTTTCTTTTTTGTTTTTTGGCAACAAAAAAAAAAAAAAAAGAAAACTACTCTTTTAACTAGTTTTTACTTTCCAGTAATCTAATTATATCTAATTAATTAGGTAATTAACTAATTAATTTATATAATTAGATTATTTTGAAAACTAAAGTTAATAGGATACGTTGAAGAAAATTCAGAGACGAGCTAATGTAATTTTCCATTAAATTCTATATTTATCGTATTGTACTTGAGATCACTAGATGCTTCAAAACATTTTGAAAACAACCATTTATTGAACTAAATTATTTTAAAACATGGTTGCATTTAAAGAATGCATGGTTACAAACATTTTGTAATATGTCAGCGATCACTAACTTAAAAAATTGAATTATAATAAATTTAAGTTTTTACCGGTCCCTTGCGCTGTAACTATCTGATAGGTGAAATCAGTCGACTCAAAAAAGTTCCAAAGGTTCTCGTGTTCTGGTAACTTCCTCCTTTCAATAACATTAGTTTCGTCGCAGTAATCTTTAATTATTTGTAAATGGTAGTCATTGTAAGAAAAGTTAAGACGCTTCTAAAATGCGGAAGAGTACAACTTATATAGTTAAACTCAAAATATATTAAACTGTACTAATTAAAAGTTGAAATTAAAAATTTTAATTATACAGAATATGCTTACTCGACAATTTTGATGAAATATATTGAAATGAACTTACTATCAATTTTTCAAAAGCTGTTTGAGTAAGTTTTGAATCCGATTGACCTTCCAATAAGAGAAATAGTGCACCACCCAAGCATATATATATAAAAAACACAAGACACATCATAAGCGCTAAATTTGTCTCCGGCTTTAATTTAATAAAATTCATGTTACACGTTCCACAATTTGTTCTTCTATTAGTCCCATTTACTTTTAAAAGTGCTTTCATGTCACGTTTCATTAAATTTTGCAATTCTTAATGAAATGCTAATATTTGGTAGTTACTAGATGACGGATTAAAATCTTCCCTGAAATAAGTTAATCAAGACTATTTAGTTTTGAAGAATTTCTTAACTTTACAAAAATTTCATTTACAAAAGTGATTTAAAAAAAAAAATTAGAAAACACAACCCCAATTTACAAGCTCCATAGAGTTTTTTTGGGATGTAAAACTTCACAAATTTTAAAAACAACATTATAAAATCTTCATTTTCCTTATAGCATTTATCAGTTCTTGATTGAAATATTTCAATACTCCTGTTTATTTTTCTAAGCGACTAACCAACCTCCTAAAAATCGACTAACCAACCTCCTTTATCTTCATAATATTATCTTGTTTATGTAAAAAAAACATTTGCGAATTAAAGATATTGAACAGGGGGCTGAATACGGTCATATCACCTCTCAAAAAAATAAATGTTTCTCTTATTTTTCCATATAACGTTTTATTGACTTAAAATGTTAGATATAAAATTAAGAGTATAATAAAGAGTTTGGGTTTTTAGTTAAAAGTAAAGAAAAATTGTATGTTCATTTAATAATATAATACTTTGTGTGTTTGTAAATTTTATTATTTTTATATAATATTTTCTAGTAGCTTAATAAAAATAAAACTTATTTTGGAGGAAAGTTAAGTAAAACGCAAAATATTAATCTATTAACTAAAAAAGATGTGCAGCTGTTGCTTTGACAACTTCTATAAACTGATCTATTACTATAAAAGCATCTGCCATCCAAAATCTCATTGTATAATATTTTTAAGCAAAACCACAACGTTTTTTATAAAAAGTTGAATATTAAACTAGCTTTGTAAACGTCATGCTCGATTCTTATTTTAATTTTCGGAAATAAAACGTTTAGTTGGAACAATGTCTGATATTTAAAATGGATATCAACCTTTATTATTATTATTTTATTTTTTATTTACTGGATTTTATCAGTATAAATCAAAAAGAGCTTTATTAAGTTCAAGCACACAGTTGGGCAAGCAACCAGTGGTGTAGTGGTGCAAAAGTATAAACGCATTGTGATGCATATATTCTTCACATGATACAAAGTTTTAGCTGTTATTGTTTTGTTTAGAGACTGGTAAATGTAAGAAATTTTTGTTTTGTAAACAAGTGAAAAATTTCAACAAAACTCGTTAAAGGAAGCTGAATAACATTAAGACTTTGAAAAATAAGTTAAAAAATTAAATTATGCAAAAGCTAAATAAAAAAGGAAAAAAAAAATTAAATTTTTGGAAAACTTGTTTATTTTAAAAGCTACGAATAAAAAAAACTTTATTCAGCATTAGTGTTTTGTATTTTTTTTTATCTTTTTTTTGTGCGTGTAAGGAATAAAACATTGTTTAAAAGCTTTTTAAATAATAACTTTATTGATCCGATTTTAACGATATAAATATTAAATAACAAATGCAAAAGCATTCCCATCAAATTATGAAATAATTTTACTAATACTAGAAATTTAATAGGAAAATGTAACAAACGCGATAAAGTAAAAGTGTTACATCAGTTATATATATATATATATATATATATATATATATATATATATATATATATATATATATATATATATATATATATATATATATATATATATATATATATATATATATATATATATATATATATATATATATATATATATATATACATATTTGTTAGCTTTTTTTATCTATTTTAGATTGGTTGATAAAAAATGGTTGAACTGAATTTAAAGCTTAATCTACAAGTCTCACTAAAAACACCAGAAAATACGTCGTTTGCATGACCACATGGTTTGAATAATTAAAAAAAACATCAACTGTTATTTCACCGTATGAGCAATAATAGAATTGTATAAGTTTTTTACCTAAAGATATCTTTAACGTTAAAAAATCAGGTTTAGTTTTGTCCAAAAAAAATTCTATAAAGTATTGTTTACAATACAACGATAAAAACATTTATTTTTTTTGAAATAAAAATTCAAAAGTGAGTTGATGGATCCAGTAAATATTAAAGATTCAACTCTTCAATAAACAGTGAAGTATTTTTCCAGGAAAAAGGTGTATGACTTTAGTGTGAGATTCTCATAGGTAGCCATATTATTCATAAAAATTTAACAGTTTTAGAATACGGAAAAAAAAAGCATTGTAATTTTTTTTTTTCTGCATACTGTACGCAGGGCCGTCGAGCAGACCCGCACAGAGACATTGTTGTGCCCAGGGTCAATTTTTTTTTGATGTCCCATTTGGATTCCTGGATATTTTGAATAATTTGCATTCTTGGGTATATTGAATAAAGCATGAATTTCTTGAACAAAGCCTGAATTTTTTCTTTTTGAATTAAATAAAGCATGAATTTTTAACTTTGAATTCCTGGGTATATATTGAATAAAGCATGAATTTCACTGTTAATTTGCCGTATGTCATCTATCACATTACAGTTTAATGAAAACAATAATTATTTTTATATTAACTATAGCTGCACATAAACACTCTATATTTGAACTTGGTATATGATAAAACAACTATACATGATAAAACAAAAACAACAAAAACAAAACAAAAACAACAACTATATATGATAAAACAAAAATACAATTACAATTTAAAATGAATGGAATTATATATTTCATCAATAAAATGTTAATTATGAAGACTATTCTGATTACACTAATTTCACTTTGCGCGCTTTCTTCTTTGCGAAACTGCAAAACTAGAGATGACATTTTCTTACAATAAAGCCTTGGCAAGGTCGTTTTTAATTGAAATCACCATAAAGTTAGTAAGGCGTTCTTCAGTCATTGTTTATCGCAATTTGGATTTGATGAGAGCAAGCTTACTGAAAGAGTGCTCTCCTTCAGCCACTGAAATCGGGATTGTATTAAAAATGTGAGGCAAAATGCAGATCGAAGAAAATATTGACTAAAGATCTTACTAGTTGGTTCTGTTGAGAAATTTGATAGAAGAAAGAGATTTTATTTGTCAAAAAGTATTTGATCGCTTCAGAACATCTAGAGGACGAATTTCTTCAATCAACTTCTCTTCTCTTAAGTCATTTACGTAGAGATTCGCCAGTACTTTGCATTTTTTCTTCTGACTAAGTTTTTCTTTATCACTAGAAAGAGATGGAGAACACCATATGGACAAAAACATATTCGTTGTCTTTTGTGCTGTATCCATTCTGTATCTTATCTGCTGAAGCAATGCATCAAGAGCAACATTAAATACGTTCACCTCAAAATCCTTTAATTTGCCTTCGTGGAAGTGGGCTGTGTTCATCGACTCATGTTGAAACCCAAACGAAGCTAAATCAAATGCAACTAATTTCGTTTCTTGAAGGATTTGGGGCCAGGAAGAACGTACTTAGTCAAGATTATCAATTAGAGTCTTTAAAAACTTTGTCTCGTCATCTAAAGAAATGCTTCCTGAGGAGGCAGACATTGTTGACACATGGGAGAGCCTTGAACCAGAAAGAATTCAAGACAGTTTTCAATGATTGAATCCAATTTTTGAGTGCCTTAACTAAAGTCAGTTGATGATCTTCTAAATCAAGTTCTTCAATAAGTTTCAAAGACTTTAGTATTTCTTTTGGTCATTTTGACAATGTCCGGACAGCCTCTATGCGCACACTGAGTTTTGTTTGGGACGTTTGGTGAAGGGACTACCCAGTTGCCACAGTCAAAATTTTCAAGTGTATAATACTTTTATAAAATAGTTCTTGACTACAGTAGAGGATTTTGCAGAATGAACGCCAGCTAGATTAAGACTATGCGTACTGCAAAGCATGAACAAAGTTTGAGGATTTTTCGAGAATGATGGCCTGCACTCCTTTGTATAGACCGAACATATTAGCCCCGTTATCATACCCCTGGCCCCTCAATTCTTTAAATTAATTCGGCTTTGATTAAAAACGTCTATAATCAGCTTAGCAATGTCAGAACCTTTTTTCTCTCCAGATTTTCTACCTTCAGAAAATGCTCTTTTACCATTGGTTGCTATCCATTATCTTTTACTATCCATTGGTTGCCAGATCCTAGGCGGACAAATTAGAGAACAAAAGTGATTTGTTCCACATGAGACACGTCCGGAGTTCCATCAACAATAATGTAAAAATAAATGGCAGTGTGAACCTCTTCAATAATAGCAACGAAAACGGTTTCACCACATGTCATAATGAACTCATTTTGAGTTTTCTAGCTCAAATAGTGCGCTTGCATTCTTGTTCCTTGTTTTTGGTGTCGAGAAACTTCTTTTAGAATCTAATAGAAGTTTCTCATCAAACATGCTTCAGTTCCATCTAAATTAGATGGAACTGAAGCATGTTTGATGAGACTACACAAATATGAGCATAACATTGAAATAAAGATTACATCTATATTAATATTCAAAGCAACATTAAAATTAATTTATGAACAAAAATTGGTAACACACCTCGAAAACTTAGATTAGTGACGTCCAGGACGCAGCGTAAAATTTCATACCACTTAGATGTCTCATTTCTTATTGACTTTTCAAATTCTGAATTGATCCTGGTCTGATTTTTCAAGGCTTCAAGGGCTAATTTCCAGACGATTTAGTGATTTCTGTGTTGAACACTGTACTGGTGGCTTTTAATCTTTTCTCTTAGCTTTTGTCAATTATCTTTTACTTCACCATTCCACAACAAGAGGAAAGCCTAAAATCCAGGGCAAAAATTATGTTTTTGTCCAAAAATAGAGCAGGGAAAACAAACGAAATCTTTTGCAGTTTTACGACAGATGAGCCAGTCTCTGTAAATCTTTTTTCCGCTAGGAGAAGTTTCGAAAACTGGACATGATATTTTTACTCTAAAATGTGCGTTACTTATTTTTAAATAAGATAAAAAAGTTTATCATTTGTTTAAAATCGAAATGATTTCCTTGTACAGAGTTTAATTCTCAAAGGAATTAAAGAGAAAAAAAAGTTAAATGCAATTTCACAATATCAAATTAATTAGAATGAATGTATTGAGAAAAAATATTTGAAAAGTGTTGAGTGAGAAAAACTTAACTGATTTATGATGTAATATTGATAATTTTTTAAAACAAGCCTTTCGTTCGGATGTGTTATGTAACTCGAATTTTAACTACATTTATATTGGAGCCAATTTAATCAGTCCTTCCACACAGAGAAAATAGAAGTTGTGAAATTTCCATTGAACTTAACCTATATTTCAATTTCATTTCATTTTATTTAGATTTATTAAACACCCACTATACAAGTAAGGTAAATTGAGAGTATCATACAAGATGAATATAAAAAATCTTGGAATTTTTTTTTTTTTTTTTTTAACGTGATCATCTAGGAATATGTTTTTCAAGAATGTCCTTGAAGATAGTTCTCTGCTCTTTTAAGTTCCAGCACTCAACTGCACATTTTAGAGTTTGAAGATCCGTCTCAGGAATTAAGTTTTTGAGGCCGATGATTTTTATTTTTTTTTTACTTTTCATTATTGTCTCTAGATTTAGTTCATGATTATTGCACAAGATTTTGATACTATCTAAAAAATGTTGTGGGCTGTTTCGTTTTTTAGCTGCGGCTTAATAATATCATATGTCATTTTATTGTTCATCAGGCGAATAAATAAGTTTAGCTTGTTTTGTTGTATAATAATTGATATATCTTCAATAAAAAATAAGGTATGAATATAATTTTTGCTATGTGTTTGGATTACTGTCCGGAAATTAGATATTTGGTGATCAATGTTTGGTTTATTAAGTGAGGCAAAAAGTGAACTTTTTGTATCCCATGTAAAGCCTAGATGACTACGTTTGTCATGAAGTTTTATTTGTTGGTGGTTGAGAGATATTGTGCAGTTATTAATTTACTTTTTTCCGGTGAGCAGGAACTCGGTTTTGTCAGCATTCAATTTTATGCAGTTTTTATGTGTGTACATATATTACATATATTGATAAACTTTTGTAGGCCAGAAAGGGTGGAGCTAAGGAGTATAATGTCATCAGCATATGCTACAACACCCGTATAGTTTCCATTGATTGATGTACCTACGACGCTTTCCTTTTGTAAGGTTTCTAGTAGGTTTTGTATATGAGTATAAATGTTATGCAAAGGTTTTGTAAATGAGTATAAAAGTTATGCAAATGAGGCGAGAGAATAGATCCCTGTCTCACTCCTTGCGTTAGATAGAAAGGATATGATTTGTAATCTAGATAAGAAACAGAAACACTGCTTTCATAGTATAATGACGATATGGTATTAACAATATACAGAGGAAGTTTTTTTATCATTGTACAGTCTCTCAAACAGAATATCCCAGTTGCAGCTGTTAAACGCTTTTTCAGCATCTAGGGAACAGAGATAGACATGTGAGTTGTTGTTGTGGTAGTCCATGATTAATAGAAAAGTTAAAAAATTTTCTGAGCCATTCTATTAGTGCTTCATAGCTCGCATTCTTTAAATGTTCAGCTGATATTCCGAAGGCGTCCCTGGATTTGTTTAATTTAAGGCGAGAAATAACCGTTTTTATATTTTCATCCGATATTATTACCTCGTCGAATTTTATGCAAGGTGGAATTTTTAAATTTGTAGAGGTATATGTGATTGCTTTAGAGTTTAATCGATTTTCAAAACTGTAGGCAAATTCTTTTATGATCGAGTCTTTATCTTTTTCATTATTTATGATATACAATTTCGAATTTGCATCTTTTTTTATATTTCAGAAAGTTTTCCAAAAATATTTTGGATTTGTATTTTTTAAAGTTTCGATTTTTATGTATTCTTCGTACAGGTTTTTATTTTGAGCATTTTTTACAGCATTGCGGAAATTTTTTCGTTCCATCCGGTATCGAATAAAAATTTGCGAGTTTAAGTTTTTAACGAACCCAGTTTCCCGCCATTTTTTAAAATAAAATGAAAGAACATTTTTACTACGGCTTGTCCACCAGGATTTTGAATGCAATGACGGTCTTTTCATGGGTAAATATTGACTAAGTGCCTCAGATGACGATTTTGTAATAACAGTATATACTTTGATAAGTTTCTCATTGTAATTGTCATTCGTAAAATTGTGAAAATTAAAATTAGTATTTAAGCGATTGTTATATAATTGTAAATAATCATTGTTATTCCAGGCATAATTTGGAATGCTGTACTTGTCTGAGTTTTTATGATTGTTTTCTTGAGAAGATTGTCCAATAATTCCATCTTCAATCGATACTGGTAAATGATCACTCATGTTTTGAGATAAAAAAGGAATTACGAAACAATTGGAATAAAGAAGAGACGTATACTTTGAGAAAGCTATGTGATCTATGTAAGATGCGTTTGGTAATGTATTATGGTGATACGTTATCTTAGGTCCAGAGCCTTTTGTTTCGTCCACTAATTCAAGTTCATTCGACTTAATAAAATTTGATAAAACTACGGAGTAGTTATTTTTCGTAGAGCTAGCTCCCTTTAATGAATCATATATTCCGTGAGGAAAAGATTGAAAGTCGCCAAGGACAATAAATTCAGCAACGCCCTCGTAGTTATTAATAACACCTGAAATTATATTTAACTGACTCTTGTAATCCTCCAGTGATGTTTGATTATTGCGCGACGATGAAAGATATATGCCAATAATAATAATATTAGTCTGATTTTTTAAAAGATTTATTGCGAAGATATAACCATCTTCATATATAATAATAGTGTTTTGAAACAAATGTTTCCAAATAAAAAAAGCGTTTCTGCCAAACGGTCGACCCTGCTCATGTTTGTTAGCCTGGTGGAAGAATGAAGAGTGGGTATTTTTACAGATATTTTTTATTATGAAATGTTCTAAATTCGATAACCAGTGTTCACATATAAAAGTTATGTCATGAGAGAGAATCAACAATTTGGTATACTCAAAATTAGACTTTAGACCGTGACAGTTGAAAGTACATAAATTAAATGTTGTTGGAAGTTTATTTTCCTTAAAAATATTCCCTAAATCCATTTTGATCTATGAAAATCTTTCTGGTTTCCGTTAGTTTCCAGATTTTGAGATATGTTAGTAAATAAACGTTTTTTTCGGTATTGTTTAACTATTATATTGTTATCCCATAAAGCAGGTTTATATATTATATTTTTTTCTGTGTTGTTTACGGTAACTTTGTATGATCTATTGTAATCATTTTCTTTATTCAATATAACAGGTAAGGGGGAGATTCCTATTTCTGTTTCTAAATAGTTTTAAAAAGTTCTTCATTGATTTTATTGCTTACCCGACAAAAATGTCAAGTTTACGAACTATTCTTTCACCTGCAATTGTTTTATTTTCAGAAATTTTTGTTCCGAACTCGGGCTCTAAAATTGTTTTTTTACTAATAAGCGATTTTGTGTTTTGTGATTAGATTTACTATTTCGACACACTAAAGTAAAATTATTTTCATAATTTTACTTTGGTGTTGTTGTTTATCGATATTGGTTTTTTCATTTATTTTTGTGGTCAGCATGTTGTTGATTTGTAATTGAGTGAGTTTGAGCTACTTCATTTGCGAATGTTTTTAATAGTTGCGGTTTGTATTTGTTTAAGGGTGGAATGCAAGAAGCAAACTTGAGTCAAGTTCGACTTGAACTTTACTTTGTAACCAATAGCGGCAGAGTATTTTTTGAGGGGAAAACCCATACTCTGTCGCTATTGGTTACAATGTCGACCTTTACTCGAGTTCGCTTCTTGCATTTCACCCTAAAAAAGACTTTTGCGTTTTTTGAGTTAGATTTTTTGTAGCAGCTGGGTTGTTAATTTTATTTTCACATTGCGTATAACCATAGATCTTTAATTTCGGTATTTGACACGGCTGTAAGAGACTTATATTCAGTTCCGAATGTCTGTTTTCTATCCTAAGTTTGTTTTGGAAAGTTATTTTTTCTTTCAAAAGTATGAGTTCTTTTATTTTTTTATTTTATTTTTGAATTTCCTTTGAGATATGTAACAAATCCTTTACAAATTTAGTTAAAAATTTATCGTTGGGCAGAGTGTCTACATTTTTTGTTGAGATAATTACCTTAACAATTTCTTTATGAAGTTGTTTTTCACATAATGTGATTGAAAGTATATAAATATCTTCTAAAAATAAACTTGTTTTGTATCTTTTACAAAGATTCTTTTCAACAGGATTTGTAAGGTCTAGAGTTATGTTTGCCTTACTAAATTCATCTGCAAAAAATGTCTCAACGATTTCAGCAAACAGTCGTTCTCGAAGGTTTCGAACTGAGTTTTCTGAGATTGAGTTCATGCTTGCGATAACTAAGTCTTTCAGATGAGAACAAATTTCCTCAATATTTTTTAAAAAATTTTCTTCAAATGTATAAATGTCACACTTTAAATAGATAAACATCTCCTCGATTGAACGTGGTGCCATATTGTTCTTATAGACAAATTCTTTTTTCAATTTCAAGTATTATTGTTAAAAAAATTATTACACATGGACTAAAAAGTTTCAGTATGTGTTTTTTTCCGTTATAGCATGTTATAAAATTCTAAAAATCTTACAAAATATCTTACAGAAAAAAAAACTCTTCTGGTTTGTCTTAAATTTTTTGCTTTAAATTATGCAATTAATCTTCCTTTTTTTTTTTTGTGCCGTTTGATAATTTGTCTGTTTGAAAGTTTGCTGTTTGATAAATTTACAACAAATACATACTACATATATAAATTTAGATCGGAGTTAAAAGAAAACATAAACTGTCTTATCACTAGGGTGTATCGAAAAACAACTTTTTTTGAATTTGAAATTGTAATAGAGCGGAAAAGTTGCATAATGATATAAAAAGTAATTGTGCCAAATTATTTTGTATTTTTTTTTTTTATGTCTTCAGTTCGCGCTATGGTTTTATTTTTCGTAGAAAAACACGTTTTCTGATCCTTTTTACAAAATAAAAATAAAAAATTCTATGCATATACAAGAGTTGTAATAGAGTTTAAACGTTAAACAATGACTAAGCTAGAAATGGTTACATTTTTTAAGAAATTATTTTAATGTCTTCAGTTGACGCTAGTGCGCTGAGTTTTGACGAAAAAACACTGTTTTTTATTTAAAACAATTTTAATTATATTGTTGATGCTTCCACTTGTCGTCACCTGTCTTCACTGTTACAACAATGGAACAAAAGTAATTAAAATGTAATAAACCAAATAATGCCAATGGTTACAGCAGTGATTTTAAAATGACATTAGTATGTATGTAAAATGTCACTAATTACGTCATTTATTACCATCACCATCAGCATTATTAGAAAATTAGCTAAAAGCACAGGTTATAATTTATTAGCTCTGATTTACATCTGTTTATTAATAAAATAAATTGAAATCAAAGAAAGTTTTCACGGCAAAAATGTCTTCCGCTGCAGTGACAACAAGAAAAAAGTCTACTTGTCCTATCTTTGGTTCACCAGCAGACTTACGAGCAAACGTCTTGCCAACATACAAACATGTCATGCTAAGTTATCTTTTGTCAATGCAGAAAATGAGAGTGGAAACTGGTGGAAAACAACCTTCTTTGAAAAAAATATCTGAAAATTTGGCGCACAAAATAGAAAATTTGTGGGGAAAAGCATCGATACCTACTGTGTCTCATAAACGCATTGTAAAAATGTTTCTTGATTACAATCAAAAGTATAGAAATATTATGAAGTCTGTTAACAAAACGAAACATACAGACAAATTAAAGTCGAAAATAATAACATTTCAAAAGCATGCAGAAAATACTTTATTTGACGTTGCTGCATGCAAATGCCTTGATTTTTCTAAATGCATCTATGAAAAAGCAAAGAAGTTACCAGAGAAAGAACATGAGTTTCTTAGCGAACAGAGACTTATGAGGATTATGTATATGGAAGGACTCGATATTCAAGCTACTTTAAGATTACGGTGAAAAGAAGCAAGAAAAAACAGAGTAAATAGCCCCTTGCCGTCTAACCCATCAAAACAGCCTTGTGTTATTACAGGTATTGAATCAACATTATCAAGCCGCATTCATAATTCAAGTTTCTACTCTGTATTTCAAGATTCTGACTCTGATGATACTGTGATTTAGAATACTGACTCAGAATCAGATGCTGATTATTTAGACAGCTAAAGACCACAAACAAAAAAGAAACAGAAAAGATAAAACTGAACAAATAAGATCACCGTTACTATCCTTACCACAAGCCTGCGATATAGTTGGTGTTTCAAGCAGAGGTGCTGCATTTATAGCATTTATATGTGCTGTGCTGGAAGACATAAACATAATTTCAAAAGGAGACCAATCTAAAGTAATTAATAAAAATAAGACTCAAAGAGAACGAAAGAAAAACAGACTTAAAATGCAACATTTAGATCATGAAAATATTCAAATTTTAGAAGGTTTATATTTTGATAGAAGAAAAGATACAACATTTGTTATTGATACAAACAAGGGAAAAAATATACGAAAAACTATCAAAGAAGAACATGTAGTTTTAGTACAAGAACCAGGGTCAAAGTATTTAGGGCATGTAGAGACTGCATCAGGACATGGATACAGCATTAAGACAAGTATAAAAACATTTTTAACTCAGAAAAACATTGATACATCCACATTAGTTGCCATGGGTTGTGACGGAACAGTTGTCAATACCGGATTTCGTAATGGTGTTATTGCTTTGTTCGAATTAGAACTCAAAAGACCTGTCCACTGGTTTATTTGTCAAATACATGCTAATCAACTGCCTCTACGGCATCTAATTCAAAACCTAGATGGACCTACATCAGGACCTAACGGGTGGTCTGGACCGTTCGGAAAAGAAATTAAATTGTGTGATACCTTGCCAATTGTCAACTACATTCCTGTCAGTGTCACATTTCTAAAAATAGACAAAAAATCTCTTAGTTCTGATCAAAAATACTTACTTGATATTTCCAAAGCTATATCTACAGGTTATTGTCCAAACGCTTTGGCTAACCAAAATCCTAGAAAAACTTAACCATGCCAGGTGGGTGACCACTGCAAACAGAATATTGAGGTATTATGTTGGATGTAGCGAACCGTCACACAAGCTGAGAGAAATAGTTGAGTTTGTTATTAGAGTTTACTGCCAAATGTGATTCAATATAAGATATGATCCCTCATGCACGGAAGGTGCTAGATATTTATGGCTAACCATCAATTTATCCAGGTATGCCAGTAGTGAAATAAAAAGTATCATCGATCGAGTTATACAAAGGAATGCTTTTTTTGCACATCCAGAAAATATGCTTCTGGCAATGATATCGGATACTCGTCCAAATGTGAGAAAATTTGCATTAAAACAAATAATGAAAGCAAGATCAATAAAAACAAAGTTCGAAAGTTCTCTATACCAGAAATCAATTTGAAGCAGCAGACTATATAGACCTTATTTATTGGATTGAATGTGAACTAAGTGAACCTCCGATTACCACTCACATTTCACATGAAAATCTAATTGAAATGTTAACAAATGGTAATCTTCCAGATGTGCAGCATTTTCCATGCCATATTCAAGGAGTAGAGAGATGCATCAAACTTGTAACCGAAGCTTCAGATCAAGTTTGCGGTTTGGTTAGTAGAGATGGCTTTATTCGTGCAAGACTTGCATCGCGAAAAAAAATGCCTATATTCAACACAAAAAGACAGTTTGAGAGAGAGACAAATGAATCAGATAGTTAAACTTTATTACAGCTTAACTTTAAACATTTTTCAAAAACATTTTCCACTCTATTAAAACTTTAATTGTACATTATGGACTGCTAAGCTTGTTTTCCAGAAACTAATGAAACAGTTTTTTTTCGTCAAAACTCAGCACACTAGCGTCAACTGAAGACATTAAAATAATTTCTTAAAAAATGTAACCATTTCTAGCTTAGTCATTGTTTAACGTTTAAACTCTATTACAACTCTTGTATATGCATAGAATTTTTTATTTTTATTTTGTAAAAAGGATCAGAAAACGTGTTTTTATACGAAAAATAAAACCATAACGCGAACTGAAGACATAAAAAAAAAAATACAAAATAATTTGGCACAATTACTTTTTATATCATTATGCAACTTTTCCGCTCTATTACAATTTCAAATTCAAAAAAAGTTGTTTTTCGATACACCCTACTTATCACTGAGCCCCGTGTACTTATTGTCTGTGTTTATTTAAAAGCAAATATATACTTAATCCGTTTTAAAATACAATTTAAAATATAAATTTTGCAAAATGCTAAAAATGTCTTTAAAAGAACGTGAAATAATAGTATATTTCTACTGATTTAAAATAAAAGTAATATAAACATACATATAAACATACATATATATTAATGCATACACATTTTCTATATTAATTTTAATAAGATATATTCATTTAGTGATAATAACAACGTTTTTTTTTTCTATTTTGAATTTAACTTAAAATAATAAATATTAGAAGTCTGTCGTAATATATTCTAATTATAATAAGAGTCTTTTCGATTCTGTTTTCAATTTCTCTAAGAAGTAGTACTCTTTATGATAATTAAAAATTTTAATAAAATCTTTTATTGAGGGTTGCATGTGCCCCTTTTGTCCATGTGACTAGGTAAAATGTAATGTAAAATGGTGCCTTCCCCCTCTAGGCGGTCTTCCCCCTCTGGGCGGCCGCCGAGAGTTTTTATGACGCCCGGGGCATAGCAACAGTTACGCACTCCTACAAGCATGCATATTTTTAAATTAAAAGCATGTGCAATTATATAAGTTAATGACTGTTTTTTTAAATTCTAACACTGGTAATTAACATCAATATTTTCAAGAACCGCTTTAGATTAATAACACTTGCAGCACATTCACTGATTAGGAATAATAAATAGATTCAATGAAATTAATATTGAAAACATACTTTTCTAGCTTTTTTACTTGCTGAACTTGAATTAGAATGCATATAGATTGGAAAAAAGGCTATAAATTTAAAAATATATACCCTTTAAAAATATTTGGTTAAAAATCTTATAAAATATTTTATTGTATACTTACTAACGCCATGTGGGCTTTAAATATTATTGTTAAAGGGGCTCTAAACAAAAAAAAAAGAAATTAGAAAAAAAAAAAAAAATTTTTTTTTCTCTTACTGTACTTTTTCTCTTTAACATTTTATTTCTTTTCAATTGGTTCAAGAACTCATTAGAATTTTTGTTTTACCGGGCAACCACTTTTCTAAAAAAATACCACTACTAAAGTCTATAAATATTGGTTTTATAAAATCTCAAACAACAGCAGGAATATTAATATTTGTTTTGTATGCTTATTTTTCCAGTTACTTTATAAGCTCGGAGTTTGTACCAATAATTATTGGAGCGCAAACAAAAATGATGACGTGTTTTATTGTCATAACTTTCAGAGCAGTGAAAAAGAACAGCTACTACGCTCTTTTTCATCACATACAAACTACCAATGTTGTGTGATTGCTTTGCTATAGTAATTTTATAATTTGTTAATAACATTTTCTGTCAAACGACCTACTCCTCGTATTTTTTACCGCCACTTAAAATTTCTTTGTTATTTTAAGTTTTCACCGCGTGCAAACTCGTTTTTGAATGACTAATACACTCCTGCTTTTTTTCTACTTAAGATTTCTTAATTAAGAGATGCTATAGCACAATTAAGTTTGAATGCAGCTTAAAACAAGAAGCGAATTACGTCAATAGAAACATCACAATAAACAAGTCATTCCAGAGTACAAAGTTGCACTTAAGATGACTAGGGAAGTTTTTTTATGGTTTAAATTAAATTAACTTTATGAAATCTGCAATGATTTTATTGATTAAAAAAAAAATTTAGGGAAAAAAAAATATATATTTTTATTGGTGTACAACCTTAATTGTATCTTAGTTAGTACACTTGTTCCAAATTTTATGTTTAGCTGACCTTTGTCTCGGTTTTTACGAGACAAAGGTCAACTAAACATGAAATTTGGAACATTTGGGAGCACAATGCTAAACTAGTTAAAATTAGTTACGATTGACCTTAGTGACCTGGGCATTCAAGGAAACTACTTGAAAATTGTAGGTCTTTATTTAATAGGATAATCGAGGCAAAGATAATTTTGGTGGCGTTTTAAAAAAACTTTTAGGTATATGATGTAACTACTTTAGAATATTTCGTGGATGAATATCTTAATTAAAAGAAAGAAGTTTAATAAGATATGTAACGCGTTAATAATTGATGATTAGTACACGCGCAGAATTATTAATAAACTTGATACAAGTTTATTAATAATTTTCTTGTATCAAGAAAAAATGATTGGGTTTTAATATAAATATCATAGAGAGAAAAAATGATTGGGTTTTAATATAAATATCATAGTCAATATATACAAAAGTAAAAATCTCTTATATCTATAAACTTCGTAGATACGTCACATAAAAATATAAATAAATAGAAGTTTGGCTTTAAACATGGTTTACAAAACAAAGAATAATATTAACAAAGATAAAATATACTTTGATATAAACTTTTATAATGTATACATAAATACATAAAAGAATAATTTGCATGAACGCAGTTATATACTGTATACGCATACACACGCACAAATGTATCTCTATATACATATTTATATGTAATACACATTATTTGGAAAATTATTTCTTCGCAATTCTTATGAACAAGCACAATTTAGGTACTTTCTGGCTCACGGTGGATTTGTAAATATTCCGGTTCTATATTCTCCAACTGGTTTTCCTGAAAAATATTCAAATAATTGATCGTTTAAAGTAAGAACGATTTAAATTATCTTTATTTTATTGCTACAAAAGGCTATTTGACTTTGATCATAATAAAAATTGATTCGAAACTACGATTTAAAAAATAATTGTTTGATCAGACCAAAGTCTTTCAAAGGTTTACTAACCATAGTTCACTAAATAAATCTAAAAAGTTTTGTAAGTTTTTAAAATAGTTATTTAGTATTTTAAATATGTTTGCTACAAATGATTAATGCCATAATATAGGGTAGGGCGGGTAATATCCTGGTCACCCTAGTCAAATATTTATCCTCGTCATAGTTATTATATTTTATATCTGATTTTGATATCCCTTTTTACTTAATTTATTCTATAATATTTTAGTTAAAACATGCTGAAAAAAAAATCATCAAAATGTGACTATCGAATCAAGACAATTGATAAATACGATCATAGTAAATCAATGACTTCAATACACTGGTGCATCTCTTTAAAAAAAAGAGGAAATGCAGTTTTTGGAAAAATAAAGCCTGAAAATTTCACAAAAGCTAGAGCTACTGATTTATCTGAGTACACGGACAGGGTTTTTTTGAGTGATATGAGAAAACAATAAGTTAATTTGAATTTGTTTATTCATAATTCAAAATTTAACTAGCAAAACCATTACATATAAAAAAAAGTTTTGGCTGTAAACTCTGATGAAGTGGTGATGACGTAATTCGAGACAGTGTCTTAGTTTTGAAAGCGCGTCAAATCGACTTTTAAAAATGTTAGTTGAGTTTGCATTGATAACGTTTGCTGGTAGCCCATTCAAGTTGTTAACTCGATTAGTAAAATAATTGTCCCATTCATGGCCGAGCTTCACAACTTGCAGTGTTAGTCGTTGATTATGTCTAAGCAGATTATACTCTGATAGCAATTGCGCATATACTTGCGGAACTACTAAGTCGACTTTTTCTATTCCGTTCGCAATTTTATACTGGATCAGGTTACCCATTTCTCGTCGCTTTTCTAGAGTGGTAAGATTGAGTATGACCTATCTTTCCTCATATTTTTGATATTTTTCTCATATTTTGCTTTATCTCGCTTATCGTTTTGGTTGCTAGCTGTTGAATGCGTTCAAGTGCTTTGTCACTTTTTAGGTGAGAAAATTAGGCTTGGATAGCATACTTGAGATGAGGTCTAATGTATGTTGTGTAGAGTACCCTCCACAACATTACCTTCTAGCACGAAATCATTTTTTTAAATCTGCTAAGTACTTGATTTGATCTAGCTGCTGCAGCTTCTACTTGAAGCTTGACCTTTAGGTCGTTTGTTGTTAGGATATCTAAGTCACGTTCAATAATTGTTGTTACAAATTCTATTCGATTGTTATCTAAGTCATTGAGTAAAGGCGCACTAACTTATTTGAGTGACCAGCATGCATGACTTTACATTTTCGAGATTGAAAAACACGAGCCACTTCTTAAACCATTCGACTGCATGATTTATGTCTAGTTGTAGTTTTATTGCATCATCTTCTGTTTTGATGACCCCTAAGATCTTACAGTCATTAATGTAGATCTTTATATAATGCACCATGTTGTCTGGAAAGTCATTTAAATATATAAACAGAAGTGGACCTAATAATGAACCTAGTGGGAAACTCTGCTAGTAATATTTAACCATTCAGACTTGCTGTTGCTAATAACCACCCTGTGTTTTCAATTTTTTAACCAGACTGTTACCCACTCCAGGAGTGCCCCGTGTATGCCATATGCTTTAAGTTTTAGAAGATGCTGGTAAGGTACTTTATCGAAAGCTTTAGCAAAATCAGTGTAAATTAAATCTATGACGTAATTTTGAAATAGTGCTTCTGTTAATATTTAACAATTGCTGGTTTTACAACCTCACCAAGCTTCTTTGCTGGCTGCCTTATGCTTTTCTCGATTCATCATGTGAGTTCATCTACCAGATGAAAGATATTTGCGCCAAAGCTTTCTTTTCTTTTCCACTGCTTTTTCAACTTCTGGCATATTCCATAATTGTTTTTGTTGCTTGAGCAGTGTTTAAGTAGAAGATGTGCAGAGTGATTTTTTTGATTTTGATTTTGTCAACAAACTCTTTGATTTTGTCAACAAACGCCTGATAATTGTTGTTTACTGAACCTGAGTTGAAAATTGTCAGCCAGTCTTGGAATGTGATTAGCATTGAGATTGCTTCATAGTTTACCATGTTACAGATGAATCTTTTCTCTTCTTCTTTAACAAAAGTGCTGTTTGTAGCAAATGAGCCCATGAGAAAGCAATGGGGTTCTCCCACTAGTGTGTAGCAAAGCAAGTTACCTTCATGTAGATCATCTATACAGTCAGGTTCATTGGTGAATAATAAATTTAGTGTTTGATGGTCTTTCTTCGCCATTTCTCTATTTCTATTGATTTATTCTAAATAGATAATTCCAACGTCATTATCATATGGTCAGTATATACAACCTAATAAGATAAATATATTACCTACCATTCTCATTCGCCATACTTGTTTGATATCTGTTGAGTTGATTCACTTTTGTTTCATTCACTGGGATATCATCTTTTATGTAGATGGCTGCACCACCTCTACTTCCCTAGTTTTTGCTATGGAGTTGGTAGCCAGGAAGTCAAGTGTCTGATGATTGGTCAGGCCTCAGTGAAGAAAAGCAAATGTGGTCTATTTTCTACTATCTCATTATTAAATATTTTTCTGCTATATTATCTGCTATCACATGAGATGAAAACAATTTATTTATCTCATTGCGTTTTTAATTTAGATGAAACTGGTTTGCTGACAGATCTTACTGCCAAAAAAAGTTTTAGAAGTTTGTTTGAAAGACATCAAAAAGAGCCTATTACCTTGCTCCATCATGCGGTAAATCAATGTTTACTGTTCCTTTTTTGTGGATCAGCTAATGGTCACTTTTACATCCCTTTGTAGTGAACAAAACCCTTCTACTTTATGATGCATGGTGTAATAACAGACCAGAAAAAGCAATGAACAGTTTATCAAAATCTTATTGGATGGAGGACTTTTTTTTCGAATCTTTTAGAAAATTGGATTGACAAGTTTATTACATATATAAAGGATTTAGAAAATCCTGTTTTACTGCTTTGTTATGGACATAACATATTCTACTGTTAGTAAATTTTGTAAAATTATATGGATAACCATATAATTTTACAGTGTTTACCCCCAAACACAAGTCACGCATTACTAACTCTTGCTATTGGTTTTTTTGCTTCATTGAAATATCATTAGAAAAAGATTCTTAAAAACTGGTTAAGAGAAAGAAGACATAAAAATTTCCACATCATAAAATAAGCTCTATAATGAACACAATGCATAACTGACTACACAACTTTCTAAATAAATATCAATGCCTTTACTGTCTGTATTTCCAACTTTACTAAAATCTCTTGTAAGTAAGATAAGTGGCAAACTTCTAAAAAGTGAATTTAATGGTAAAAAGTGGTCTTTATCCTGTTGATAATTCAAAACCTATGATGAATATCCAACCAAAGCGCCATGAATTAGATAAGTCTAACAAAAAAGAAAATTATGTTGTAAAAAAACTACAGAGTCTGTACTTACACCTTCTCCAATACAGCACTTGAAAATGCAAATTTTATTTCTGATTTGCTAATTTTATTTCTGCACCATTTGAACTAATTGAAAATTTGAGTTCAAGTTTTATGATTATTTACTTTTATATACTTTTTGTATGTTTTTAATAGATATTTGCTTTTATATAGATTTTGCATGCTTTTAATAGATATTGATTTAAAAATACCACTGGTGATACGAGGTTTTAATTTTAGTTTTATTTGTTTAGCAGTTAGTTGTTTAAAGAGTGCATATTTATAAAGAATTTTGTTTGCATTAGGAATTCCTTAACATTGTCATTATTATTAACTTGTATTTGCTTTAAAATAAAAAAAAAGAGTTCCTTACCAAATTATTATCTTCTTGAAATGACTCGATGCATCCTGTTCTTTCAAAATTTATAGCTTCTAAATAAAAAACAATGATAATTATTTGCACCTATAAGCATTTAAAAAAAACAAAAACTAATTATATTATAACTAGTAAAATATAGGGTCGCCCCTGGAGCCCATTCTTAGCAATCATCCACATATATTAATTTCATTAATTTTGAGAAGTGGGAAAGTCAAAGAAATATATATATATATATATATATATATATATATATATATATATATATATATATATATATATATATATATATATATATATATATAAATATATATATATATATATATATATATATATATATATATATATATATATATATATATATATATATATATATATATATATATATATATATATATATAGCAAAATATTTTAATTAGAATTAAGATTAACTATATTAATACTAATATATAATTTATTATAATATAAATCATACTAATATATAATTTATTATATAACTGTAATTAAATAAATAATTATTTACTTTATTTTGTGAAACTTGATATTTTTAAAATTTTTTTAAAAAAGTTTCCAAGTTTATTATTTTATAAGTTATTTTAATATTAAAATGTTTTACTGGCTGATGTCGCTAAACTATTTGATTAACTACTTATAAGCCTGTAAAAATAATTTATTTTTATTACTATAATTAACCACTAATGTCTTATAATTAAACTTTAGCATACATTATTAACTACTATTTCTTTGTCTAAATTAGTAATCTAAACATGTTGTTAAATCTCAACAGCATTACTTATTATTCTTATCATTATCATTTTAATTATTGTTATCAAAATTATTATTAGTATATTATGTGTGTAACAGCATATACAGACATTTAAACACTAAGACATTATTTACATTTATTTTACGTAGAATTTAGCAGTTTGCCTCTGTTTTTACTATTTGAGCTCTGTAGCCCTAACGGCACACTGATGTGTAAATATTAAAGCAGTGTCTTGAAGAGTTTAGGTAACATTTTAAAATTGCATTCATTGAAAAAAATTTCTTTAGCCCTTTCTAGGGCTGCAAAAAATAGAGAGAATTTCTTGCTAACTTTTATATATATACATATAATATATGTGTGTGTGTGTGTATATATATATATATATATATATATATATATATATAAAAAACATGTATATACATGTGTGTATATTAACCCATCCCATCCCAAACAAAAATATAAATGCATTAAAAATTAATTTTAGCTAAAAAAATTATTTACGATCACCGAAAATCAGATAGAATAAACATTCATGGATAAATGTTCCAAATTTCAACCATGAACCATGTAGCTATGTTATCAAATCTTGGTTGGCCTGAGACAGGTTTTTCGTAAAAATCGTTAAAAACACAAAAGTGATCCCAAATCATTTCAAATATTTTAACAATGTTTATTTTTATTTCGTCTAATGTAAATATTTATTAAACGAAGAAAGATAGTTCTTTTATATTTTTTAAATTTTGAAGATGAAAGCATTTATAGAAAAAAAATTATATTATTTTAAAGTTAGTGAATTTTTATACTTTTTATGCGGAAATATATTTAAAAAAAAAAAACACAAAAATTCTTGTGACGTCAGACTCGCTTTTATATTGAGTGAAACAGCCATGACCAGAATGTTTGATACATTGTTCGATTGAATAAGTATCATACCTGTGCAGGACACAAAGAACACATAGCATAATAAAACTTCCATCTAAATTATTTTAACAGAATTATGAATACCTTTTTAACTAAATATTTTCTAGAGGACAAACTTCACATTTATAACATCTTGGTGGATTACAAAAACATGCAGAGTATCACACCAAGGACAACACCAAGAACAGGTGCCAAGGACAAAAAGTAAGCACAACAACAATATATAAAGAATTTAAATAATTTCCAAGATTTATGGTACATTTATGAAAATTAGTGTATAGAATAAATGCTCTAAAATAACACACCACTGACACATGACATAACATGCAACATGCCTTTTTGCATTTGTACTTTTATCTAGATGATAAAATTTATTTCCATAATACTAACAAAATGTAGTATTATAATAGTTTGACTTCCTGGTCGATTAATAAACAAAATCATCAAGTACACATATTTTGTAAATACCTAGACATGAATAATCTGTGCATATGGTAGCACAGCAAGAACATACAACAACTTAAAAAGAATGCGTAATATTGGTTTTACACCAAGATTATAAATAAAAATAATAATTCTTCAATATTTCTATATTAAATTTTTTTTAATAAACTGAGCAATTTAAAAATATATAATTATAAAGGGCTTGAGTTTTTAAAAATCATCAATGAAAAATGTTTAAAACACGTGAACATACTACTATAAAAAAGGTGCTATTTTAAAAATGCAGCTTTTATAGATTTTTTTAAAATAAAGTAAATATATTTAGGACACATACTATCAAAAACTCAATTAGTTTGATATAAATAATATAATATTATTTAGAAAATTACAAAAGAAGGTCTAAACATTCTGTTGAAAGTTCAAGTTTCTTTTTTGATTCAGAACTTCGACTCATAGAAGTGATAAAGGGGTCTGATGAGCAGAGCAATCTTCTCATTACATCTTCATTTGTAAGTTTTCTAGAAAATTTTCTTGTAAAATGTTCTTGAAAATTTTCAACATCTTTATTTCTACTTTCCTAGGCTTCTTCAGATAAGGGGCCAATTGGAACTGGTTTGTCTCTTACAACCTGGTGTGAATGTACAATCATCTTGTGAACTCCAACAGGCATAGGATATTACTTAAAATGTGCTACATATGTCTTAAATGTTTCTTTGCAATATAATTCTAGTTTATCTGGATCAATTGGGTGTTTACAGGATAACACACAAAGGATAATGAAAAATCTTTTCACAAAACCCTTATCAATTACAAGTATTTCAGCAAAAGTTTCATGGCTTCTAAATGCCCTTCTTGCTGTGTTTCCATCATTAGATGTACCAGAGCCACCACTTTTTGGTACATCAACAACGTTCAAGTGTATTTTTGATTTTTTCCTGAATTTCTTTTTTCTACTTGCAACTATATTTTTCTTTTCAGGAGTGTTTGCATGAAAAAATCCACAATCATTGTACCCTGGTCTTCTTCTCTCTCCAATATGTAACAGACATTCAAAACAACGAATCCAGAGATGGAGAGTGTGGATTCCCAGGTCCAAAGACATCTGATTAGGTTGTTTATTATAAGCAATTACAAAGTCATTCATTCTTTTAGGATTTAATCCACATAAATTGCAAACTTGATAAGAACCAGTTAATGGAGAAAGAAGAGTGGAAACTTTTCCGCCAATCATAGTACATTCTAACTTGTGCTTGACTTGAAATAAGTCTTTGTTGTTCTGAGTTCAGTTAACATAAAAAATCATATTTTGCTTTAACAATTTGCTGATTTTCTTTAATGTATTGCATTCAAACAGGGCGACAATATTGGGTTGAGGATGTTTTGTGGTTAGCCCAAAGAATAACATTAGTTTCCTGAACTTTAAGCTGCACAGGTACTGTATATGAAAGAAACAAAAATTCTTCAACTGAGACTGACAATCTGTCCCCTTCATCTTCAGTTCTCTGTTTATAAACAGACTGTCCAGTTGAACCATCGAATCCGACTTTGATTATAAGAAGAAGAGTATTGCAAGGCTCAGGTAGTTTTGATTTATCAATAACTTTCCAAATCCTGTTTGTAGTGTGATCCATTATTCCTTGAAGATTTACAAAAGCACTGTAGTTTGTGGTAACAATTCTGGAATCTGGAATACAATCACTTCTAGATTTCACAATAACGTTGTAGGCAGGGTATAACATGCAAACTTTATTTAAGGCCCTTTGATGGATAGTTTGATAGTCAGCCCTACTCATTCTACAGTCTAACATTAAAGCTAAAGCTTCTTCAGCTGAGTAGACTTTAGAGCATAATACATTGCAGGATCCATCAACTTTACTTTCCATCATATGTTTTAAAACTTTGGCGTCTTTATTTTGTCCTTCTTTATTTAGATTAAAAATAAGGGCATGAAATAGGCATTCAGTAGTAACTCCTAACTTTTCAGTAACCTCTGAAGATCTTCTTTTCTTAGACCTTGCTGAGAGATCTTCAAATAATTTTAATGGTGCACATCATTGTAAATGGTTTATCCTAACTTGCTAGTGATGTTCATTTACAGTAAATTCCATATTTAACAATTTCTTGTAACTAATTATAAATCTCCCTTTTGTCTACCTAAGGCTTGGTCGGGAAGCGGGTGGGATCACACTCGATAACTGACCATGGAAATAATATTTAGTTGCGAAAAACCGGCCAGATTTTTTAGTTGTTTTGAGAACATTTAAGTTTACGTAAGTAAGTTCATTATTTTATTGTAAATTTCAAAATATTTTCTTTTATGGACATACATGGAAACATACATAAACTTGAATGTTCTCAAACGCCTTTGTGCGGAAAAATAAAAAAAAAATATTCGCGAACACAAAAAACCCACCAAATCTACAAACAACTAATTCTATTGGTTCAAAAAATACTAACTAAAATTTCTATAGTATTCAAATCTTTTATAATCATTTTCTTGTTATAGGATATTTATGTTTAATGAGTTTGATTAATAAGGCAGCGTATAAACTTTGGTTTTAAATATATTTTGATGTTATTATTTATATTTACAATATTTCTAAAAAATACTAACCAAATGTTCTAGAATATTCTGTTGAAATATTTTTAAAAAATTGTATTATTTGAGTTTTGTTATGTTTTGGTTGAGATTTCAAGCATAAATTGTTTTAAGAAGATGTTATAAACGAACTATTATTTTAATTCTCGGAGCCACATCTACAAAGCTATAAATGTTTTAAACTAATATTATTTGTTTACAAAAATAAACATTTTAAATTTATATTTTTTAACTTGTCAACATTTTGTATATATATTATAAATTTTATTAGTATATATATATTTTTTTAATTTAAGGGATGTATTTTTCAAGTATGTAATGTATTTTTATGTATGTGTGTTTTATTCAAATGTAATCTTTTAAAGCAATTTGTGCAATTGATTTTGTAAACAAAAATACTTTTAATAATAACTGCATTTTTAATGAAATTATTAATAACCATCAAAGTTAATACAAATAATTTTAACCATGCCAGTTTCCTCAGTGTACCCAGATAGATTTTCCCCAAGAAAGAAAAGTTTTTAAGTTCTTAGAAAATGGTTTACTCACTTTAATTATTTTTGCTTCAGCCATTCCTTCAAACTCGTTATACTTAAACTTAAAGTTACTTTTTTCTGTTTTAAATACTAATTAAAATTATAAAGCCCACTCACTAAACATGATCAGTGGTATTATGAAGCAGTTCTTCTTCCTCCTCACAAAGTAACTTAACGTTTTAGTTAATTTGTATCTAGCTAATTGAATTTCTACAGTAACTCAATGATTTAATTATTTCATTTGTTCATCTTACTAAGAAGAATTGTTTCAAATGTGTTAAATTTTTCAAACTATGCGAAGCATAAAACAGTTATTGAAAAAACTTTTTTATTTATAAATAAATCATCTAACATTTGTTTTATTAGTTGAATCTTGTTGGACTTTTTAGGCCCGGGGGCTGCATTATTTTGGCGACCTTTGTTATGTGCCACAGCGTAAAAATAACTAAAAAAAATACCGAATGGTCCTCTTGACTATTTTGCAGCCCCTAACATTGTGAGTCCTGGGGCTATAGCCCTTCTACCCTCCTCCCCCCCACCTCCTCAATCCAACATTGGAAATAAGACATAAGTATATAAATAAAAATTATATATACTCTTTGATAAATCGAAGAACATTTGTTTCCTTATTAAACAATCATTAATAGTGAGTTGTTACTATTAATAATGTTAATTTTATAAAGAAAATTATAAAAGAGCGACGTTTCAAAAATACTTGCTCAAATCGTATTTATTTTGCTTTAAGTTTTTTCACGTTAAAATATATTTTTCTTTTGTCTCTCATTGGTTCAGTTAATTTAAATGTGCTTTTTTGTTTGTTTTTGAAATGTTCTCGAAAAATCTGGCCGGTTTTTTGCAACTAAATATCATTTCCGTGGTCAATTAACGAGTGCAATCGCACCCACTTCCCGACCAAGCCTGCTACCTGTCTTATTGCATTTCTTTCTAAAGTTTTTTCATCAGTTTTTTGGTTAACTTCATCTGATTTTAGTTCGGATAACATTGAGACATCAATATACAAATTTCAGTTTTCGCTTTCTTGCTAATTAAACTTTCATATTTATTATCATATTTTCCTTTAATAAAGTAATCAAAAATTTCTTCATATTTAAATTTGATTTCACCACTATAGTGGTGAAAGGTAACGGGTTATGCATAAGTCTTCGAACTTTTTTTTGAAACTGATTTAAAAAAGGAGAGTAATTTTTCAACCTTCAACTTTTAATTTTTATCTAGACTTCTATACAAAAAAAAATGACAAGGTTTGATTGAGAAGCCCTCGCAAAACGAATTGTAACGTTCTATGAAAACCGTTCAAGTGATAAAAAGAAATTAACATATAAATATTTAAAAATGAAGGAATACTAAAGTCAACTATATTTAGTACTCTTGCAAGGTATGAGAAGTATGGTGTGTATAATGATTTGGTTAGATCAGGTTGTCCTCCAAAAATGGATAAGAAAAAAGTCAAACGTTTGACTAAAATGCTAAATAATTCAACTGATATTAGTCAAAAGTATTTAGCTTCATATTTCAAGGTGAACCAAAGCACAATTTCAAGAACTATTAATTTCAAAACAGATATTAAATGCTACAAAAAACAAAAAGCATCTTTGTATGAAAAAGATCAACAACAGAGAGCAGCAACATCATCGAGAAGATTAGTTAATAAAGTATTCCATAAAAAAGATATAATCATGGATGACGAAAAATATTTTAACCTATCAAGCTAAAATATACCTGGAAATGATATATATTATACAAATAAAAAATTGTTAGCCCCTGATAATGTAAAATATAAGTTGAAAAAAAAATTCGAAGAAAAGGTATTTGTTTGGATTTGCATTTCTTTAAATGGATTTTGTGAACCTTATATACATAGATCAAAGAATTCAATAACATCCAATATATATGTGAAAGAATGTATGAAGAAAAGACTTATACCATTTAGAGAACATCATAAAGATAATAATTTTGTGTTTTGACCAGATCTTGCAACTGCTCATTATGCTAATAAAACAGAAAATTGGTTTATTGATAATTCCATAGAATTTGTACAAAAATGCACTAATCCACCAAATGTTCCACAGGCTAGACCAATTGAAACATTTTGGGCTATTTTAAGTCAGATGGTATACATTGATGGTTGGAGAGCACATAGCATATATCAACTAGTTTGAAGAATAAAAAGCAAATTAAATGAAATAAAAGAAAATGGTCCAGATCTGTTACAAAGACTAATGATAAGTGTTAAAACAAAACTTAGAAAAATCGCTGATAGAGGCGTCTATTCAATATGTTAAATATATTAATAAATACTAGAATGAATGTTCTTTATTACCATATAGTTTCATTTTTTTATCTAACTAACAATATTTCTTTACGACTCTATAAAAAAAGTTCGAAGACTTATGCATAACCTGTTATTTAGTGCACTAAATAATTACTGTAAACATTTGTGAATATTTCTTGTTTTTTTTATTCGTCTTTTCCGCTGTTATTCTAGAATATTCCGCTATTCATATTTGCGGTTATTATCATTATTATATTTCTTTTTTATACTCGATAAGAACTGGATACATTGCCGTTAATTTATATTTAAGTTTTATTTACAATAGCTAATATAACCGATCCTTCTTACGCCCCTCAAGTTATTGCTGGAGTCCTTTTTTCCCTTCCCTATAACAGATAGACACCAATGCCTTTGCAGAATGTTCTACTTGCAGTTTTTTGTTTTTTTTAATCCATTTAACTTTTTATTTTTTTAATTTTTGTTATTTTGTATTTTTTTTAAATTTTTGCTATTTTTTTTATTGAAACTTGTTAAAAAACATTGGGAGTGTGAGGGGGAGCCATATTTTAGTTTAAGTATGTCATGTTTAAACTGACCCTATAGACACAAAAGCAAACAAAAGCAGCCAAAACTCTTTCAGAAATTTTTTGTAAACATCATTTTTTCAAACGCAAAAAACTTTAAGCTGGGCAAACCTGGGCGAAAATTTTCCTGATTGTTCAGTTTTATTTTCAAACAATTTAAAAGAAAAAAGTGTTAAACATGCAGTAAATTGTGTCTTTTTTATGAAATTTTATATTTTAAATTATTTTATATTGATCCTTCATATTTTATAAAAATATTTTAAAAAATTGGTATATCTGTGACATTGGTAGGAGTGAGAATGTATAAAAGTTTGCAGAATGATTTTTGCCTGAAAAAAATGCAATTTTGTGTCAATTTTTGAACTTTAAACCCACAATTTTTGTGGGTTTAAAGTTCAAAAATTAGACAATTTTTTATTAAATAATGGACCTTAAAAATTTAAATCTGGTTTTCACATACTATATATAATTCAATTTTTAAATTGTTTTTATTATAAAACAAACTATGTTTTGTATTTATGACATGGTACTGTCATTAAATGAAATTTAAATAAGGTGGTTTTTAATTGGGCCTTAACACAATAGCGTTAAGGCCCAATACACAACAATTAGAAATTTATTCGATGATTTTGATCTCATATAGTTCACCTATTTCAATCCCTGTCTATTGAAAATGGGTTTGTAAATAGTTAAGTTTCCTTGTCTCATCTTGATAACCTGCCATCATGTCAGAGAGCTTAATTTCATAGGCTTTGATATTTTAGTCATACTATTTAAGAATAATGTCATAAAAATAAAAAATTGTTTAAAAACAATGGTTTGCAAAACAGTTTAAAGTCAGATGTAAAATACAAAGAAAATAACTCTAAATCTATTTTTTTTTCTACTAACATACTTTTCTTAAAAATCAGTAGAAATATAGTAAAAATGAAATTAAGTAGCACTTTGATTTTATCAACAAGACTATTGACAGATATATATTGAATATGAGCCTGCTGTAGAGGTGAAATTCAAATCATGGTAAAACTATATGAGGTGTTTTGTGCTGGATTGAATCGATGAAAAGATAATTTGAAAAAACGGTTTGAATCGAAGCTAAAATTCTCTTGAAAGCAATTTTTGTTGATAAGGACAGGTCTTGACTTGTGTATTTCACCAGACTACTGGTTAATTTTTAATATTCTAAATAATAGTTTGAAAAAATGCATACGGATGAGACTTCCTCAGACTTTTTGGATATGATGAAATCCAAAACTTTTAAAATCTTTCAAAGTTGCTAACAAGTCATCAGAACTCAGAGCAAAATCAAAAATCTACTGACCATAGTTTAAAAAATTTATTTCTTGTTTCTAACACTTTTTAAGCAAGTCGGTAATAGTACCCGTTGCATGGACTGCTGTTTATCAGGGGGTCAGGTATTAGTACCCAATTTTATTTTTTTATTTGAAAAACCACAATCAAAAATATAATGATAGTTATAAATAATGTATTTTGTTTTAGAAAAATGCTTTGCTTTTAAACTTATTTGTATATTTTACATATTATATATTAACTTGTTATGTTTTATTTATTATTTTTTATTTATGTTTAATATTTTATTTAATATAAACAATATTTTAGATATATTATTTTAAATTTTTTTAAAATGTATATTTAGTTCAAAAAATAAAACTCTATTGATAAAATTACATTTATAATCCTTTTGTTTTTTAAACTTTTGTGGAAAAATCACTTATACTTTTCTAAAGTATGGTATTTAAATAAACAGTTTATAAAGAGGCACTTCGCAAAACTGGCACATGGCAGGTTAAACTTTTTTTCGTATGCATAGCACAAACACGGCATTGTCGTTGGGGTCTTACTTTTATGCCACCTGTAAAAATATTGACTATTTTACGTTTCTTTGCATCCTTTGACAATCTTCCTTTAGGATCAATTCTTCTGGATGTAGCTGATGCACTTGGTACAGAACAATTATCATTATCCAAGTAAATTCGCTTATCCATTCCTTTGCTATATCATGTAAAAAAACTTTGTACTTTTTTTTAAAATTTGTATTTATTATTTTAATAATTCTTAACACATAAAATAATGCACAATGTATATATACAATTTTTTACCAGTCACTCACAAGGTGACTAGTAAAAAATTGGATTTGCCATCTGTACCTATTTAGGGAGAACATAAAAGGGACTGCTGCTACATAGACTAAAAGTGCGGTTTGGGGCAATAACCATTTTTTCACTATTCTTTATTTCTTCCTTTTCCAAAAAAAACAGTATATATATATATATATATATATATATATATATATATATATATATATATATATATATATATACATATATATAATATATAATATATATATATATATATATATATATATATATATATATATATATATATATATATATATATATATATATATATATATATATATATATATATATATATTAATACAGTCAACTATCAATATCTTGAACACTAAGGGGACTGGGAGAAAAAAAAATTGAGAGTTTGAGATATCAAGAAAGGGGTTAAAAATAAGTAAAATTGTTCAACTTTTATTTAGAAACAAGCTATTTTTCTGACAAAAATTATTAACAACAAAAACTACAATTTTTGGAAAAAATCTGTTATATGATATTGCTTCAAATTATCTTTTTATCTTCATGAAATCTTCAAGTTTTAGTGTTAGGGATTGTATTTCATTTTCGTATTTTGAGCTGTATAGCGAAGCATTTGAAAGCATTTCAAAAGCATTTTTTAAATGAACATCAGATGGGCGTGGCGGGACTTCGACATTAATACCTTTGTCAAACTATTTTCTACTTCATTATTGTTTTTTTCAAAATCTGGGTCTAAAATCTGAGCAACGATTTCAGCATCAGTAACATGTAAACCTGTGGTTACTACATTGCAATCTAAACCAATGTTAGATTCCGCTAAGAGATCTTCTTAGACAACACTAGGATCTAATTCTCACTAATGATCAAGTTTTTCTCTTAAAGATTTAAAAAGGATGATCAACATCAGCTTCTGCAATAATCTTGTTTATTTTGCTGATACCAGCCTTATTAAAGCAATTGATGACTCTCCTTTGACACAGCACTCTATGAAGAAACAAGATCTTTCATTGCTTGAAGTATAAAATTTTTAGCAGAGGTTCGTTATTATCGACAGCCTTGATACACAAACACACAACTTTTTGACAATAGTGAGCTTTAAAACTTCGTATTACGCCTTAATCAATGGGCTGAAGGACAGATGTGGTGTTAGGAGGAAGAAATATCATATTGATGTTGCTTAGTCTTTTAATGCATGGATGGGCAGAATAGTTATCCATCAGGAGTGCTACTTTCCTGTCCTTAGCACAAAAAGAATCAAACTTCTTTATCCATTCTGTTAAAAGGTCTCCGGTCAACTTTTTAGCAGTTTATGCAGAGATATTTATACAGTTAATGCTTGGTAAGTCAAACACCAGTTAACTCGAACTTTTGTTATCTCAAACTGTTTCATTTGGTTCCTTGAAATTGTCTAACTGATTACTATTAATATTCTCTGGTTAAGTCAAACATCTGATAACTTGAACTTTGTTAAGTCGAACCATTTCATTGTCCCCTTTCTGCAAATTTCTTCAGAGAAATTGAACTTTCTGTATGGGAAATAATGAAATCAAAATAACTTGACTAAAATTTTTTTTTAAGAAGTCTCTCAATATAAAACATAAAATACTTTAAGGAAGACATTGTATTGCATTTTTTTGCTAAAGTTTTTTGAATATTATCTTTTAAGTATAAAGCGTGAATACTTGCTTTTTAAACTCAAAGGTTGTGAGTTTAAAAAGCAAGTAAACATGGCAAAAAGTTGAATACAAAAACTGTTAAAGTCAAATACAACGCACTGAAGGAAGTATTAGATGGCATCTCAAAGTCAAAGGTTGCTTTAAAATATAATATACAAAAGAAAACCTTACCTACCTGGTTGAGAAACAAGGAAAAGATTTTTGATGTTGTGAAGAAAGGAAACAACCCAAAACATCAGCGTATGAGGAAAGGGTCATTTGCAAATTTGGATCAAGCCATTTTCAAGTGGCTTCTGATTGTTCGTAGCAGAGATGTCACTGTCTCTGCTTTTATTCTCAAAACTAAAGCCATGGAATTTGCTGAAAGAATGAACGTTAAGATGGTTCAGATGGTTGGTTAGACTGTTGGAAAAAACGATACAACATATTATCTAAAACTGGTTTCTGATAAAGCTAATGTGTGTACAAGTGAAATGATAGCACCATGGGAAACCACGTTACCAACCATTTTATCAAAATATAAGTTGAACCAGATTAATGATGCTGATGAATTTCACTTGTTTTTTTGGCTCCAACCAAATAAATCTTTAAATTTTAAAAATAAAAAATGTGTCAAAGGGAAATACAGCAAATACGTCTTATAGGATTCGCATCCGCTAATTAGGCATTATCCAAATCCGCATTAAGGAAAAAATTGCCAATGTTTGTTATTGGCAAAGCTAAACCGCCCAGATGCTTAAAAAATGTAAAACATTTGCCCTGCCGTTATCGCAGTCAAAAGAAAAGTTGGATAGATGGCACACTATTCAAGGAATGGGTTCGTGAAATTGATAGGCAATTTACGAAGTAAGGACTAAGCTCATTCAATAATTGATAATCTTGAGTCAATAGAACTAATCTTTTTACCACCAAACACTACCTTGAAGCTCCAGCCGATGGACCAGGGCGTTATTAGGTCACTTAAAGCCCATTATAGAACACTATCTGTTCAAAAATTAATAGATGCAGTAGAAAAAAAAAGCCTCTTCCAGAATTTACTATTTTTTGATCGAACCAACTTGCCCTCAATCGGGTGATGTATGTCAAGCCCTGGAAATACTATGAAGCTACATGATATTCAGTGACAATGGGGAGTGTATTCATAAATGTATAAACCAAATAAACTTAATTGTGGAAAAAGAATTATCAGAGAAGCTTATACAATCAGATATACGTAGCTTCTTTAACTGAACATTTTTCACACTTTTTATCTATAATAGTGTATATTTAATGTTTATACTTTAGCATTAAGTAAATAAAAACCCCTTAAATCGAACTAATATCTCATTTCTGTCAAAGTTCGACTTAACAAGACTTCGCTTAAGTTGAACCATTTTTCTTGGTCTTTTGGAGGTTTGAGTTATCTCATTAAACTCATTGCCATTCAAAATGTTTTTAAGTTAGTAATTTAAAAGCAATGTTGGAAGCACAGTTTCATTCCATGTAGTCATATCATTTGCCACAGCGGCACTTTCCCCTGAGATTACTTTAAAGCTGATGCCGTTCCTAAAAATAGGAGCAGAATAATTGAATTTTAATTACAGGTTTGAAAAATTCATTTTTCAAACGTGTTCAATTTAAATATAAACAGATACACATGTTTGAAAAAACATGTGTATCTGTTTATAATTAAATTGAAAAGATTTGACAAAATTTAACTGACCTTTCTTTCCAATTATGAAATCAACAATCAGATGCTTTAAAATCCATCTCTGCGAATTTCAGTGCCTTTCTTTCAGTATGGTGCCATCAATTAATATTTCTTGACTTTAATGCAACGAACCACATAAATATGGTGTTAAACTTCAAAGTTTCTTTGAAGTTTAGATTTTTTTCCAGCAAGGTTAATAATTTGTTGTTATTTTTAAACCACATTGATACTGTGTTCCTTGTGACAACATACTTTTGGGCAACCTCTTTGTTAGACATTCCTTTCTCCAAGTCATTTAATGCCTTGCATTTTTCTATTATAAATTTTTTTGTAAGTTTTTGTTTAACAAGCAACATGTTATCGCGTTTAACAAAAACAATAAATTCATCTTCTAAAAGAATACTTTTCAAAAATTTGATTCATAAAAAAAATTGAATTTTACAAAATTTCATAGCAATATTTTAAAAAATTTGAATTTTTAATATATTAAATATTTTTAAAATATCTCTTGGAAAAAATTTGTTGAAAAGTTCAAGATAACCTGAGAAAATTGCCCAGTGGGTAATTTTTCAAATTTTAACCAAAAAAATTGTTTAAAATACCAAAAAGTTCAAGATATTGAGAGGATTTTAGTCTAAAAGAGTACATTATGTCCATAGGACCACAAAAAATGTTTGATATATCAAGAATTGACTGTATATGTATGTGCGTGTATATATATATATAAAAACATATAACAACAACATGCACAAGAATTTGAGAAATACACAAAAAATAATTCATACCTGCAACACAAGACATATTTATTTGTTCTTGTCTTTGCAGATTTGATACTATGTGACATTGTTCATTGATGTTGCTGTTGTTGTTCTGTTGTTGATTACAAAGTAACTGACTATTCAGGCCTTGCAAATCTCTTAATGGCTGAAAATAGATACTTTAAAATCTAAAATGGTCATTGTTGATTAAATACTTTTTTTTATTATAATTTTGTATTATTGTTTTTTATAATATAAAATATAATAAAAAAGCTAATAAATCTAATAAAAATAATATCTGCTAATAAAATATAATAATAATAATAATAATAATAATAATAATAATAATAACAATAATAGCTAATACAATATTGATAAAAAGAAAATTTTAAAGATACCTGAAGATCTGAAAGATTGAATGAAACAACTGTGTTTCCATCTAAAGTCATTACTTGACCAGGTTGAGAATCTGAAGAGTGTGTTAAAATAAGATGATCTGTATTCAACAAAGATCCAAGAGACATAACAGAAACATCTTCAACCTGAGATATTAAATTACAAAATAAGAAGTTTTACCTTTTTTTTTAGCTATATATTTTGCTATATAACTTAATAAATAAACATATTTTAAATAAAACAAAACAAAATAAGTTATAAAGTCATTAAATATAACAAATAACTTAATAACTTAAAAATAACTTAATTTGAGACTGCAAATTACAATTAGTCTAACATCAGTGCCATCCAAAATTTTTAGAAAAGGTGTTCAAATTACAGATCAATTAGTCTAACATCAGTACCATGCAAAATTTTTAGAAAAAGTGGTCAAGTTAGAAATTTCCTGAATGATAACAAGATTTCTAATCATCAACAAAGTTTGATCAAAAATAAATGTTGTTCGATGAATTTACAAGTAAGTATGGATTATATAACAAAAGTTGTGTCTGAGAAATCTTGGATTAATATCATGTTTATGGATTTTGTTAAGACATTTGATGTAGTATCCAAAACCACTGCTACACTGATGTGAATAATGCCCGGGTATTAAAGCATAAAAAAGTTGTTTGGTGCAAGTACTTACAAAACATGAGCTAGAAGATGTACCATTTAAGTAATGACAGAGTACTGACCATAAAACACTATCACTATCATTAACACTAAATATACTTAATGTTTTCTTATGCAACAGCGTCAACAACCTTACCATATATTCATATATTGTAAAAACACAAAGTAGATACTTGAAAAAACATTGTTAAAAAAACTCTGACCAAAAATAATGTTTACTTTTAAAAGATTTTACTGTATATTGTCAAAATGTTGTCTTGGAAGAGATTTAAAGTTATCAAGTATGCTTTACTTCATATACTTTATAAAGAAAACATGTCTCAAACAAAACTCTTTATGTCATCTTTTTAAAATGTTGATCATGGCACAGGGTTTGATTACAAAACATAAATAGATATATTATAGTAACCTACCTATGTACTTACGAGTTGTACTTAATTGCCCAAAATAGTTTATTTTTTTACTTTTTAGTCCATTTTTAAAATGTTGTTTTTAAAAAGTTTTTTAATATATATATTATTTATTATTCAACAGCAATTTTATTTACTAACAATGAACTAAAACTCTATAAGTTAGTTATTTATTATTTGTTTTAATAACTTTTCTTAACGATTTTTTTTTTTACGCTAAACTAAAATCTGTTTTGCATTGTTTATTTTAACTACTTTTTTTAGTAATTTTATTCTATCTTCTTTTTTAAATAATTATTTAAAATGTTTTTTGTATTTATTTTAATTGTTTTGTTAACAATTTAAAATAAAAGGTTCATAATTAGAGTTTTAACTGAACATTCGTTTTGCTGCTTTATTTTAACTTGCCATTAAAATAAAACAGCAAAAAACTGAAACAAAAAAAAAAAAAAAAAGTTTCCAACCTGTCAGGCAGTTAGTTCAACATGCCAACCCTATGCCGCAGGGGCTGATATATATATATATATATATATATATATATATATATATATATATATATATATATATATATATATATATATATATATATATATATATATATATATACAGGGATAAAACCAGAGCTGTTTTGGTACTGCTAGTACCAAAACAGCTCTGGTTTTAAAAACTTAAAAACTTTAAAAAATTTAATTTAAAAAATTAAATTTTTTAAAATTCATAGAAAATGTAACTTATTTATTAAACATGATTTTTATTCAATATTTTAAAATTATTCTTAATGATTAAAAAAATAAAATATATTTTTTTCAATAAAAAAAATATACAACATTTTCTTATTTTTAGATTTACCGTAATTATTTCTTCTTTAACTACCTTTAATTTAAAAGGTTCTTTAAAATCACTTTATAAATTATTAATCTTTAGTAAAACTTGAATCTGTATTCAAATCAATATTAAATTAAAATAATAGTAAATACACTTATTAAATTCTAATGCTTTTTTTTCGAATAGTTATTGTCTATATATTATTATATAGATATATATTATATATAGATTTCTAGACTATTATTATATACAGACAATAATCTAGTTTTTTTTCCAGCGAACATCAGTTCTTTGGAACTTGCTTCCTTCATCTTGTTATCCTGATTCATATAATTTGCAATCTTTAAAGGGACTACCAAGTCCCGAGACATGTTGTATTCATAATAAAGAGAATGTTAAAAAAAAACATTTGAGCAAATTTTTTTTTATTAAAGCAAATTTTTATTAATTAATAAATGTATACCAAGAAAAACAAATCTTGTTGTTTTAGTCGAAGTTCGTCTTCTCCAATTTCTGCGGTGTTTGGAGTCTGTAAAATAAACGCCATTTTCCAGGCGCATTATACAGACTTGATAACTTATTTAAGTCCGTTTAATTCATAGAAGTTTTAGTTCATGACGTCATTAGAAACATTCTAGAACTTCTTTAAAAATGTTACTATTAATTTTTACTAAAATAACTAACTATAGTTAGTTATTTTATTTTCTAAAATCTTCTCATTGAAAAAAACTTCATGTTTTTTTGTAGCTATCAGAGCTGTGGCTACATGGGTGCCGGTATGGGTGCCCCAAAAGGAAGTGCCCAAAAAATATTTTTATTTTTTAGTTTTTCATTTGCTTTTTTATAAAAAATTGAAATTTTTTAAATTGGTTTAAAATTCATAGAATTTTTCAATTCAATGAATTTTAAATATCTATATGGTATGGCGCCTGGAAAATGGCGTTTATTTTACAGGTATGGGCACCCATACCTGTAAAATAAACGCCATTTTCCAGGCGCATTATACAGACTTGATAACTTATTTAAGTCCGTTTAATTCATAGAAGTTTTAGTTCATGACGTCATTGGAAACATTCTAGAACTTCTTTAAAAATGTTACTATTAATTTTTACTAAAATAACTAACTATAGTTAGTTATTTTATTTTCTAAAATCTTCTCATTGAAAAAAACTTCATGTTTTTTTGTAGCTATCAGAGCTGTGGCTACATGGGCCACGGTGATGGTGGACATAGGGACCCCTATGGCGCCAAATCGAGTTATATAATATCTCCGATGATTCACGAGTGTGTTCTTTACATTTTGATGCAAGTTGTTTCTACAAACTAACAAACAATTAATTAAATTAATTAAAATCTAGCGAACAATTAATTAAACCAAGCACTAGGAAAAGATATAATAAATAAGAATATACTAATAAAATATACAATTTGTAATTAACTTTCAAAATTTTGACAATTTAAAAATATATTTTATTTTTATAAACAAATGATAATAGTTTGAAAGATTTACAGCTGTGCAGATGTGGCTCTGAGAATGAGCCATAATATTAAAGTAATAGTTTATTTGATAATATATTCTTAAAAAAATTTATGCTAGATATCTGATAATGCAACAAATCGTAAATAGTACAATTCCTAAAACATTTCAACAGAATACTCTAGAACTTTATTTCGCTTAGTCAGCGTATTTTTTGAACCAATAGAATTAGTTTGTTCTGAAATTTAGCGTGTTTTTAGTGTTCGCGAATACTCTTTTTATTTTTCCGCAAGATGTTTCAAGAACATTCAAGTTAATTATGTTTCCATGTATGTCCGTAAAATAAACTTAATATAATTTTTTAATTTTTAAGCCCCTGCCATAATATATATTGGATGTTATAATAATGGAATAAGATCACCTTAATACCAAAAAATACATTTTTGAAAATCAGAGAAAAATGCATTAATAATTTTTTTTAATATTTACTAAGTAAATTAGTAAAAGTACATTATTATTTAGGTTAAAAATTATTTTATCTAATACTTTGAAAGAAAACTTATAACAAAAGAAATCAAAATACATGTGGTCTAGAAGATTATTTAAAAAAATTTGCGCAAATAAAATACTATTTCATTTTTAATTTTTTTATAAACACATTTTAGAACTTTAAAATATAATAAAAATGGATATTTTTTGGAAATTGCGTGTAAAAAATAGTAATCAGTGTTTTAAACAAACAAAAAAATCTATGACATCATGTACTAAAACTTCTATGAATTAAACAGACTTGAATAAATTATCAAGTCTGTATAATGCTCCTAGAAAATGGCGTTTATTTTACAGACTCCAAATACCGCAGAAAATGGTGAAAAAAGAAGGTGAAGAAGAGCTTCAACTAAAACAACAAGATTTGTTTTTCTTAGTATACATTTATTAATTAGTTTCAATCAAAAAAAAATTGCTCAGACATTTAATTTTTAACATTCTCTTTAATATGAACACAACATGTCTCGGGACTTGGTAGTCCCTTTAAAGTTGTCTGTCAATCCTTTTCTTGCTCTATAAACTTTATCTTTTCTCTTCCAGTAACTTCCAACTCTAATAGTGGTTGCTTGCAGCCTTGTTGGAAATGAAGATATTAAAAAAAAAAATTTATAAAAATAAAAAAAGATGCTAAATTGGTATTTTTTTTAATAAACCATGTTAAATCCTCTTGTGATGGTATTTTGGGGACTGTTAAATAAGTAGTATGTCAAAAAGGTCTAAAAAAAAGTAACAACTACTAAGCAACAAGTACTGCTAAAAGAACTACATTAAATGTTAATTTAATATAGTTCTTTTTTAAAGTCAAGATAAATGAAACATGTTTTGAGTTTATGGATGACAACTGAAAAATAAAATTGGATTTAAAGTGACATATATCTTATATATATAATACATAAATTTAATTTAAAACAAAAAGGAAAAATGCTTCAGAATGAATTTTTATTTTTATAGAAAAATGGTAAAATAAAATCAAAATAAATATTAGAAATAGTGTGCATGATTTCAATTTAAACTACAGAGAGTTGATAAAAAGTTCACTTATGGATACTTTAAAATTGGCAAAGTACCTAAAAGTACTATCTATAAAATAATTAAATGCGCTGAGAATGAATATGGGTACCACTAAAGTTTAAAGAAGTGAGGAAACTAAAAAAAGAATAAATATTAGAAGACACAAATTCATGTTTGACCATAAAGATGAGGTTTCTCAGAAACAGGCTGCTCAAAAATTCAACTCTTTAATTTTTAAATCTGGGGATTATGTTAAGAAGTTGTCTTCTATTCAAACCTTAATTTCAAGACTATATAAATTCTAAACCAGTCACTAAAGAAATTTGTTTTTAAAAAAGTCTTTTAAAAATATTTTTAAATATGTTTTTCATAAGGAAATTTACGTTTTTAAAAATTCTGCTAAGTTTAAGAGTGCATACTATCATTAAGCATTAATAAAAAACTAATTTTTATTGGTATTATTTTCCATCAGGAATTTCAAGTGAAAGCCACTGTTTAACCTTCAAACCGAGTAAATATTTTTGAAAAAACTTGGATAAACGAGGCTCTCTTAAAAGTCTTGCTATTTTAAAAATTCATAATCAAAAATCTAATAGGTTCTAAATTTTAGGTAGGTCCAAACCATAATAAGATATTAAATATCAAAGTTGTTTTGTTTTCACCTCAGATTATCACTAAAATGCTGAACCAAAATTATTTTGATTGATCTAAAAAATAAAGTAAAATAAACCAATTCTGAATTGTATTTAATTATATTCCCCTTGGTTGGGGGTGGGTAGGGCAAATACAGTAAAACAAAAACAACAGCATCAGATATAATATTCAGATATAAATACTTATTATTTGACCAGGGCAAAAAGTTGACAATTAAAGACAATAGTCTACTGAGTCCAGTAATTTTATTATTAGTAATTTTTGCATAGTAATTGTATAAGTAATTTTAGCCATATTCTATATTACATAGCTCATAAAATCGGCATTTTAAATAATAAAATACAAACTATTTTACTATTAAAAATTATTTGAAATATATTTCAAATACAGAGTAAAAACAAAAAAAAAAAACATATTGGGAGATTTGTTATAATATAACTAAATGCAGATAATCAATTACCTTATATTGTTGTTGAGAATCTTCGATAAACCGCTCATTATAGCCAGTTAACTGAGAACTACAACTATTGGTAATTTGACGCTTTAGAGAGAAACTTCTATCAGCTTGAAAATCTAAGTCGGGAGAATCTTCTCGTTTTCGCTTTGCAGATGAACCAAGACAGGATAAAACCTAATTATATTGAAAATACAAATGTTTACTTTTTAACAAAATATTTTAAGTTAATAAAAATTAACAATTTATTAATTATATTCAATAATACATTTTGGTCAGTCGGATGCAATTGCATTATCATATGATCTTCAGTAAAACTTGTATCGCTGAATTCACTTTCTTTATCTTCTTGCTCAGTAGAAACGCTGGTATTTGTATTAAAATTGTTATGCATTCGAAGATGATATTGCAGGGTGGACTTCCGTGCAAATTCTTTTGAGCAGATGCTACATGAATAAGGCTTTTCCCCAGTGTGGGTTCGAAGATGTACATTTAAATGAGATCTATGATTAAACACTTTACCACAACTCTCACATTTGTAAGGGAATCCACCTAACATAAAATAATTTCAATAAGTTAATTCTTAAAATAGTTTTAACACTGTTTTATCGCTCATATGAGGAAAGCTAAATAACTTAAATTTAAAAAATAACTTAAATTTAAAAAATAATTTAAAAAAACCTTAAAAATTATATTTATTGTCTTTGTAAATTGACTTACATTTTACTTACTAGTAGTGTTGTTACAACTTTTAAATAATTTGACTGTACACTTAACTGACTAATATTATTTATAATGTAAAATCGACTGATACATTTTTGAAAACAATTAAGTCAACTATAAGTTGATCCAGTCAAAATGTGAGAAGTTTTTTTTCAAAAAATAATAATTAAGTAATTTCTTAAATCTTAATAAATACTAAACAAAATTATGCAACTCACAAAAAAATTTTTTTTTTAAACTTACATCTTTTATTAACTAATCAACAAAAAAATTAACTAAAATACATATGTACATATAAAATAAAATGAAAACTTGAATATCTTTCAAAATCATATGCGATAATCTAAAAAATCAATAGTCAGGTCACCAATCTAAGGTGGTATATTTTCAAAACCCTTTATTTGGACTGCAGTTGGAATAACTTAACCTATAAATTGGTGGAAAGGGTTGTGTTCCTTTACTGAACTATCAAAAGCTGCATCTAGAATTCTTCAGCTACCAGCTTCAAGTGCAGCATGTGAGAGAAGTTTCAGCATTTATTATAACATTCATAGTGCGAAAAGAAATTGCTTAACAACTCAAAGAGCTGGAAAACTAGTTTTCATTTTGCAAAATTTAAAACTTGAAAATATTGAAAAACACCAGTTATGAAAATGGTACAAGCATAACTACTCCTCAAATTAATAACTCGAGTGTAAATAAAGTTCCAAGCACTTCAATGCCTTGGTCAGAGCCTGAAGCAGTTAATATAGAAAGTGACAGTGACTTTGTTTATGAATCATTAGATGAAGATAGTCTAGGGCAGGAAGACTTGGACTCAGAAAACACATCCATTTAGAATACCTTTTATAGTTTAAATACATGTTAAAATTACTAAATTATTGGCTTTTATGCTTAAATTTTTATACTTTTTTTAATTGTATATATATTACACTACACAGTGCTACACTACTTTGCACTGGATTAATAACCAATTTAAACTAATAAAACATTATTCAAAAATATATTAGAATTTCATATAAATTAATTATAAAGCTTTTTTTATAAGGGCTTACTGGCAATATAATTCAACATATGTAACAAACAATGTAAGACTAATGTAAGTTTTTTATTAAAACATTAATTTTAAATTGGTGTTTATACATTGTATTTGTGGTTATAATGATCATATACTATAAATAAACAGAATAAAACAAAAACTCTTCCAAATTATTTACCAAAAAAAATAAAAAACTTGTTTAAAAAGTAAAAAAAAAACAAAAAAATATTAAAAAAACACATTTTCTTGAACCAAAAAAAACGTAAAGAGGAAAAAAATATGTTTTTTTGCGACTCTAGTTAGGTGTATGGTCATCATGATTGCCCTGTTTCTGGTAACATGTAACCCTATGCAACCTGTTCCATATCCTGCTGCCTTGAGAGATTCACTTTTTAAGCAAAGACTGGAAAAAGCTTACTTCCTGTCATCAATATTATCTAATTTCTGTCATTGTAATGTATACATACATACATACATATATATATTGGCTGGTTAACTTTAACTTAGATAAAACTCAATTTTTCAGCTAATCGTTATTGCAATAATCTAGATCTTCCTTTAACTCTTCCGATCATTTTTAGAAGCAAAATAAGGTTCTATCATTAGCCCTATACTTTTTTAATTCTAAAATATCTAAAGTGGCTCCATTTACTAAAGACTCAACTTTATACTTCTGTTTTAGCAAAAACTCTTTTCTTTTCGATTGCATAGAACAAGGTCCAAAAAGTCATTGTAAACGTAGTTGGATCTGCTATTACTGCCGAGCTTGAATCTCTCTCTCCCATCGTCATAAAAATTGCATCTTTCTCTTTACTACAAATACTACCATAATTGCTGCTCAAATGAGTTATCATCTTTAGTTCCATTAACAAAAACTCATTCACACTTGACTTGTCATTCAGCAAGTCTCACTCTTTTACTTTACCATTCCCTGCATGCTCTAAAAACTTTTAGTGATCTAGTTTTTTTCAAAGCACTTTAACCCTTTGGAACTAGTTTCCATCTTGATGCTTTCCTGACTCATACAACCCACAACTTTTTTGGCAACTGTTTTCTTGTTCTTTAACTCAATTCATTTTTTATATTAGCTCCAAACTTGCTAGTGGTTGCTTGCAGCCTTGTTGGGAGTGAATCAGAATTTTTTTTAAAAAATCAACCTTCTAAATTACAGAGGATCTAGTTCTTTTTGCAGTAGTGGTGTAGTAGTAAAGCGCTTGCTTGATAAGTAAGAAGTTCTGATTTCAATCCCTAACATATCCCTGGTAGTACCGCACTCAACCTATTTCTTTGTGCAGAAACCTTGTTTGCCAAGGCTGTTGTTTCTGATTTAAGAGTTGAGAGAGAGTTGTAACAACAATAAAGTAAAATATGTAAAAGCAAATTAAAAATTTTTATTTTTGTTTAAAAAAGGGAGACGGGTTTATTTTTAAAAGAATTCTTTTCACAAATGTATTTAAAAATTTTTGTTTTTTATTAATTTAATACCTTGTACAGGCTTGGTCGGGAAGCGGGAGCGATCGCTCTCGATTGCTGACCACGTAAATAATATTTAGTTGCGAAAAGCTGGCCAGATTGCTAGTCGTTTTGAGAACACTTTAAAAAGCAAAAAAAAAAAAACCGACGAAGATTAATTGGACGGATGAGAGACAATTACAAAAAAAATAAAAATGAGCGATGTTTTTTATATAAAGTAACAACTTACGATTGTTTAAAAGGGAAATAAATATTCTTTATTTAACTAAGTTTGCAAGTTTTAGTTTTACTTAAGCTAAATTATTTTATAAATAAAAAAGTTAATTTTTTTAATACCTATTTTATGTTTCGCGTAGTTTGAAAAGTTTAACATATTTGAAGCGATTCTTCTTAGTAAGATAAACAAATGAAATAATTAAATCATTGAATTACTATAGGAATTAAATAATCAAGATAGAAATCAACTAAAAAGGTTAAAAATACTTAATGACGAGGAAGCGACTCTGCTTCACAATGTCGCTGATGATGTTTAGTGAGTGGGCTTTTTAATTTTAATTAGTATTTAAAACAGAAAAAAGTATAACGAGTTTTAAGAATGGCAACTTAAGCGAAAATAATTAGAGTAAGTAAACCAATATCTAGAAACTTTTCTTTATATCTATTTATTTGCTATATATATTTGTGCTCTGTCGTGACCTCAGGCGCGATGCTTGTTCATCCGTGAGTTACTTTGTATGCGTTGTTTGTGTTTAGTAACCAAAAACTACTTATATGTTTGTTACATAATTAGTTTCATTAACTTTAACGATTATAACTTCATTGAAAACGCAATTATTTTTGTAAGTCTTTGTTTAAATCATAAAAATTGCTTTAAAAGATACATTACGATAAAAAACAAATACACAAAATTACATTTACATAAAGAATACAATCTCTTTTAAAATAAGAATATACTAATAAAATCTATGATTTATAATAAACTTTTAAAATTTTAACTGTTTAATCAATATATATTTAAAACATTTATTTTCGTAAAAAAATAATATATATTCTTAAAACAATGCTAGAAATCTCAAAACGTAACAAATCGTGTATAATACAATTTCTGAAACATTTTAACAAAATACTCTAGAACTTTACTTCCCTTAATCAGCGTATTTTTTGAACCAATAGAATTAGTTTGTTCGGGTTTTTAGTGTTCGCAAATATTCTTTTTATTCTTTCGCACAAAGATGTTTTAAGAACATTCAAGTTTTTTATGTTTCCATGTATGTCCGTAAAACAAAAATTTTTGTTTCGTACATAAACTTAAATGTTCTCAAAACGACTAAAAAACCTGGCCAGTTTTACGCAACTAAATATAATTTCCGTGGTCAGTATTCGAGAGCGATCGCTCTCGCTTCCCGACCAAGCCTGCTTGTAAAGTTATTTTGACTTTATTTATGAACATAAATTTTGATTATGCATATTTTATTGATAACTAAAACCTTTTCTATAAATTGTTTATAATCAATTAAAAATATTAGCTGTCCGGTCTGACCCATAAAATATGGGTCTTGGCAAGTCTATTCTACACTGACCATTTCTATACTTATTGCTTACTTCAATATTTTTTAGCGAGCCATAGAAAAACTATAAATAGTGTCTATCTTTTAAATATATAAATAAAAAAATAATTTACTACATAATTAACTTTAAGAAATATTTAATGCTTTGGTAGGTGTTGTATGAGCCTGTATTCTAAATAATATTTAAAATACCTGCTTAAAATGTGTTGATTAATTGCAAACGAAATAAAAAATTTTAAAAATATTTGGAATTAGACTTAAAAATATGTAGAACAATAAACTTACCATGACCTGTATAACACAGGTCATGGCAAGCGACAGGATTTGAATCTTGTGTTGTACTTTGGAAGAGCAGCAAGCTAACCACTATGGCCACTAAGGAGGAGGACTAATCTGCCAATTTTTTATCACTAAAAAATTTAAACACTTTATTAAACGAAAGACGAAACAACTTTATAATATGACAAAGAAATGCTATAAATTAAAATTAAAGAGATTTTGCCACAATGCAATTTTTAAATATAAGTAAAACTTTATATATATCTATAGAACGTCTAAAATGTTTTATTTTGTATATTAAAAAATAAAAAAAAATCTATAAAAAAAGAAAAAGAAAAATGGAAGTGCAAAGATTTGAACAATGGCATTTCACTTCAGAAGACTGAGACCTAGTTCGATTAATGCTTTAACACTATTTAATAAACAAAAGATTATAAAAAAAAAAAAAAAAAAATTTTAAATTGCATTGCTACCACAATGCAATTTTAAACAAAAAAGTAAAACTGTAAAACTTGATATATGTTTCATGATTACATAATTTGAAGTTTACATAAGTTAGATATCTACATAAACTTTTGTTCACATTTTCTTATACAAAGTGCTGTTACTCTTTCTTGCCATTAATTTGAGTGTAATATCTACTATGAGTTTTGCGCAAACACACACAAATGAGTAACGGCAGCAGCAGCGTTAAATTCAATATTAAAAGTTATAATAAAGAAACAAAAGAATATGTTAAGAATAAGTTTTTTTAAAGAAATAAACTATAAGAAAATATAATCTTTTTCTACTACACAGTATTTCAAAATACGCTACAACGCAATTTAACTTTAAACGATGTAAATACCAAAGCTGTGTTAAAGTTATATTTATTAGTGTTACAGGTTTTTGTTAGAAAATAAAATCTTATAACAAAGCCTGTTATATGTATATGTATATTGTCTTGTTAGGAGCCTAGTGTTGTTAATTCTTTAAATAAACTTTAACAAACATGAATGATAAAATGAATATGGTTTTCCCAAATTTTGTAGTCGTTGTTGTTGCTACAATAAAAAAGTCTCGGCCTTAGGAAGGTGAGTTACATTTTTTAAAAAATAACTATTTTTTAAATTTAATTCACCTCCCTAAGGTGGAGAGGGCCTCTGCAGTCAAGGAGGCTACACAAAACACGAACCTTGATAAACAAGGCTGCTGTGCATAGAAACAAGTTAAGGACGGTACTACCAAGGACATTGTGACAATTAAAATCAGAACTTCTTGCTTCTGAAGTGAGCGCACTACCACTAAACCATTACTGCATATAAGAATAATAACAAGATATCACATATTATCCTAAAGAATCAATTTCATTTTAATAGATAAAAATTAAGTATTTTGATTAAATATTATTAAAAATTGCATATATATTATATTCTTCAGGAGAAATAGTATATATATATATATATATATATATATATATATATATATATATATATATATATATATATATATATATATATATATATATATATATATATATATTATATAAAATAGTTGGAGTAGCCTCCTCCTGTATAACGTACAGCATTGTATTCATAGTCATCCTTGAAAAAGTAAATTCAAAATAAAAAAAACACTGCTTTGAAAGTATTTACAAAATTAATAGATGAAACTTGAACTTTAAAATAATTCTATATGGAATTTTCACAAGTAATACAAGGTGGTTTTGGTTATAATAGTTTTATAACCAAAACCATATATTATAATATATGCAGTTTTATTTGCATTAAATATTTTAATTACAAAAACAGTAAAAATAATAAGTAAATAAAATGTATATACCAGAATGCAATCTAGTATGATCTTTTAAAGAATTAAAACGTGTAAATGTTTTTTCACATTGATTGCACTTAAAAGGCTTATCTTCTTCATGAACTGGTAAATGAAGTTTTAAATCACTGACACGAGCAAACGATTTCTTACAAGTATTGCACTCAAATGGTTTTTCATCTAAAAAAAAAAAATTAAATTTAAATTGCATTAGAAAAGCAATACTAAGTTCTTTAAAAAAAAAACATACCTGAATGAACAACAGCATGTCTTTTTAAATTTTTGGCAGAAGCAAACTTTTTGTTGCATAAAAAACATTTGAAATTTTGAACACTGATTTGAGGGATTTCTGCCGATGTAGTAGGTGTGTCATTAGACTCTGATTGTGAACTTTGTAAAACTTTAGAAGCTTCATGACTGAGCTAAAAAAAAGTTTATCTTTTAACACGTACTTTTAGTACAATAACCAATATCAATCTATTTTTAATACTATTTTTTTGCTTCACTTATTTAGGCTAATTTCATTTTAATGGTGGTAAAAATCTTTTTTTCATAAATAACTGAAGTTTTTATTTTATTACTATTTAAATAAAAATATTAATTTATTAATATTTTTATTTAAATGTCTATTTCAATAATAATATCATATATAATAATTGCTGTACTTAACTAAGAATATTTTTTCTTATAACTGTACTTAGTCTCATAGTTTTTCTTTTTTTAAAATCTATTTATCTTCTATTAAATTTTTGCCACAAATTACAATCAATGAATGATCTATAGATATGAAATGACTTATTGGGTATTTGCGATTTTTTTTCTAAATAATTGAATTCTATTGATATTTAGCAAAAATCTTTAGTAAAAGTTTTATGTAATGTAATTTTTAAAATAGTGTTTTTATAAAACGATTGTTTTCTTAGTATTAAGTATTTAGTTTAAATAGTATCTGCGCAGGAGAGTTAATAACATTACTATTAACTAATTAACATTAACAGTTTTTAAAACCATTTTAATACAAAATGCGCAATGAGGTTTTGCCATTGACTTCAAAGGTAGAAGTTCTTATTTTATTATTATTTGAAAGGTAAGAACATTTTTTCATGTACTTCGTTGTTTTTTTATTCAATCTTTTTGTTAATTTTTTTAGTAGCTTTTCCCACCATTTGCAAAATCATTGCAATGAATAAACTATTTTAAAATAAGTTGAAAATTATTGATTGCGTGTTTGCAAATTTTTTCTCTATTAATCAAAGAATAAAACGAAACATTTGTAAATACATTTTTAGTAAAAACTTCATTTTATAGTAGCATTTCACAAAATGATTTCTTTTAGAACCAAGTATTAGGTTTCACAAAGAACTATTGCTAAAATAAAAATTTGAGCAAAAAAAAAAAAAAATTTGAGCATCAATTCCATGTGCTAGCTAGCTAATTTGACCACCCGCCTTCGATTTCTTATTTTCTACACTGACAATATATTGAACAATATGATTAACAATATGGCTAATATCTATGTAACCTGTTGAAATAAATCAAGATGTTCATTCAATATATTCATAAGAAAAGAAGATATTAGAGAATTTTAATCGATATTTTAAAGTATGAAGATTTTGCATTTAATTTAAAAGATTTGAATTGCAAAATAAGAAAATTTGAATAAAAATTAAGAATTTTTTTTAAAAAAAAAGGTTAACGCCTATGTATCCATGCTTGAGTGGTTTAGACAGATTTCTGTATGCCATTTTTTAAGTTAAAGGGTATTATGGAAGAATTGAAGCAATATTTTACAATCAGATGCCTTTCTTGGCATTAAGCAGCTTCGCAGACCAAAAAGAGTATTTTTAACATTATACTAACACTAAAAATATTATTATCACTGGTTTACAAGCTCCTACCTATTTAGGATTTACAAGAAAAAGTCAATAGTTCAATATTTTTTTAAATTGGGATTAAAAACCTATTAACTTTTGTGGTTAAGAATAAATACTTGACAGAAATTATTAATTTCAGGATAATGAATAAATCAAAACAAAAAAAGCAACAACAAAAAATTAAAACAAATTGGACTAATAAATCTACTAATATAAATAGTTAACCAAGATAATTTAAAGACTTAAACATACAAACATACTATATCAAAAGAGCATATTAAAAACAAAACTTTGTTACATGAAATAATAAACACAACTTAAATATTATTGATTGGAAAATTCGTTCTTCATGTTCTATCAACACTAGTGTCTTTTATTTGGATTTTGAATTTTTATACCATTTTTATTTAGCCTTGAATGAGAAGTTATCAGCATTTTGTTTAAACTCTATAACAGATGCTTTTAAAGAGGATGCTTTTTAAACTTTATTATTTCTTTAGTTTTAAAAGCAACCTTGATCTCTCTTTTTTTTTTTTGTCACTTTAACAAGAAACAGTACCCTTGGATTTTTTTTTTTTTAATGCTTATTTACCTCCTTATAGCCAAGAAGGTCATTACAGTCAAGGAAGCTACTTTAATTGTAGTTACAACCCTCTCTTAACTCTATAACTCTGAAACACGAACCTTGACAAACAAGGCTGCTACGTAAAGAAACATGTTGAGCGCTATTATACTACTATAAGAATAAGTAAAGATTGTCAAAAATAAAACATAATTAATATAAAATTCTGCTAATCAACAATTACATTATTTATAATGCAATTGTTGATTAGCAATTACATTATACTAAAAATATGTAGTCAATTTATTAAGTAAAAAACAAAACAATTGTGAAGCTGGAAAAGAAAAAAAAAAAGTGTGAACCTGAAAAAAAGAAGCTTTTATCAACTTTATTAACTTTGATATACTATAACAAGGATGGAATACTGTGCATAGAACACGGATCACAGTTAATTAAATATAAAAAGCCTTAAAAATACCATTAAATATATGTTTACATTTGTGTCAGCATACAGTGAAAAAATAAAATATTTGGCATATAAAAAAAATAACTTTAATGGTGAAACCACAGTTAAAGTAAAACCTTTCACTCTTTATCAAACCAAATATTATTTAAACATTTTAGTTAAAATTAAATATAAACTCCTCTTATTTTTTCATTAAAATAATTTTGTTTTACTTTTAAAGCAGTTCAAATCAGTTCAAAAATATAAAAGAAGTGTTTAAAAAAAATCTAATAAAAAAAATTAAAATATTCATATTTAATATTCTTATTTTAAACTTTAATTTTTTAATACATAAAAGGTTAGTTAAGTTATAAACACACACTCCTAGATTAATATAGTAACTCTTGAAATTACTAAAACTCAATAAGACCCATTTTCGCTAAATTCTTTATATAAATTAATCACATGATTCTAGAATACAATACTTAAAAATAGATTAGTGCAACTTCTGATTCTGAAGGACAGAGGCAAACTGTCCTTGGTTGTATTTGTAGTTATTTCTTGAAATAAAAAATATTCATATTTGTTTCTTGGTGCTTCTTACATTTTTTTAAATATAAAACTACCTTGTTTTTTTTCCGAATGGGGGTATATCTTTTAAGTTAATTTATGACAACATAATCTTTGTTAGGTTCATTCATTCATACAATATTTTATAAAGTAGCAGCCCAGATTCAAAAAAACAGGTCTTGATAAGTCTATTCAACACCCACTATTTATACACATACTCCTTACTTTAATACTTTTTAGGTAGAAAAATAATTATATATATATATATATATATATATATATATATATATATATATATATATATATATATATATATATATATATATATGTATATATATATGTATATATATATATGTATATATATATATATGTATATATATATATATGTGTGTATATATATATATATATATGTATATATATATATATATATATATATATATATATATATATATATATATATATATATATATATATATATATATATATATATATATATATATATATATAAGCAGTTTGGATGTTAGTTCTTGTTTAAATAATATTTAGAATTTTGTTGATTAATTACAATCAGTATAAAAAGTTTGAAAAACGTGAAAATAAACTTAAAAATATGTGGAATAATGGACTTACCATGAACCATCATATAACACAGGTAATTGTAAGTCTATTCCACACTATCCATTTCTTTACTTATTCTTTTTATAGTCGTTTTATTTCAATATTTTTTAGTAAGTAGTAGAAAATAAAAATCTTTAAAATCTTCATTTTGAATTAATATTCAATACATTATGACTTATTGTAAAACTGCAAACTTCTATATATTAAAAAAAAATTGGGATGGACTTATTATTTTTTATTAAGTTTCAGACCATAATTTTTTTTCCAGATAATCCTTATTAGGACCCTCATCTCGTTAATTAATTTTGAAGAAAATAAAGTTTAAATGTAAATTCTTTTTTCATATGATTAATTTCTTTAATATTTCTTTAATAAGTTAAACTAAGAAAAATTTAAATTAAAAAATGAATACAATGATGGCGATGATGTTAATACAATGATGTTAATACAATGATGACAATTATGGTGACAATGATAACAACAAAAGCAAAAAAGTTATTAGAATTTCAGACATAAAAGCATCCTATAAAAAAATCTATTTTTATTTTGATAATAAACTTAAAAAATATTTTAAATATTTAAAAAATTTTATGTTTCCCAACCATAACGAATGTTTAAATTTGTTCTTAAAAGCTTACAATTAAATTAAAACAAAAGCATTTATTTTGTATATTGATAAATTTTATTGAGTTTAACAATTTAATAAATTATTTAAAAAACAAATAATGTTAATTCTTTAATTTTTAATAGTTCAAATTTTTAAAATATGCTAAGGTAAAACCAACTGTTATAAATATTTAAATTGAAGTTTTTAAAGTAAAAATAAATTAATAATATAAATAAAGAATAAATATTAAAGTTTTTAAAATAAAAGATTTTTAAAAAGCTACATGAGCATTAATGAAATTACTTAAATGATGAAAAAAATATCTATACTGTCTTTTAGTTTACAAATAACAAAGTTGATTTATATGGCAATTACATTTTTTTAATTATTACTTTTACAGTTCTAAAAAATCTGATAAATATTTATTAAATTGTTGTTCTTTATTTTCTCATCTGAATTGGTTACAATCGACAATGTTTTATCTGTTCTCAAATAATTTTGCAGAGTGGATGTCTCAATTTTTGTTAAAATGAAATGAAAATTTTAAGTAATTACTTTAAAAATATGTTTGAACAATTTTATACTTTTTATTTAGGTAATAAAAGCAATGAGTTTCAAGCTTAAAAGTTTTTTAAATATTTTTTTTTTATATTGTAAAACAAAATTTAAATCTTAATTTGAAAAAACTGTTTCACAGGAAAATAACATGCAATTGAGCAAATTTTTTGCTATAAGTAAAAGTAAATAACTTATCTTGTATGATTATCTATTTTTCTAATTTTTTTATACAGTAAACTTCTGATAACTCGAACCTAGACTTTGGGAATGTTTGAGTATTCAAGTTTTTTTATGAAAAATTAGGCTCAACAGGATTTAAAAATTATTCGAGTTACTGGAAGTTCAAGTTATCAGGAATTACTATAGTTATCTTTTAATAACCTGGTTGAAACTTGTGTAACATTTTAAATGTATAGGTAAAACTCTTGTTTGAGTAAACAATTATAACAATTAGTATACAATTAAGTAGAGCAACAAACCATCTGTGAATTTTTAAAAAATACATGTTTAAATTTGTTAAAACTACTTTTTTTTTTTTTGGTTTATGCTTTTTGTAATTAATTTTATATTGCATATATATTATATTTATGTACATGTGTTAATCCATTATAGATTCTTTAACATTTTAACAGATTCTTAAACATATTTAACAAACATGTTTAAAAATCTTTTGAGTACTGATAAAATCAAATCTTTTACCTGATGAGATTTAAAGGCAGTTTGTTGAGCAAAAGTTTTCCCACAAACTTCACATGAAAATGGCTTCTCTCCTGTGTGAGTTCGTAAATGCTCTCTTAGACGGACTGGGCGAGTGAACTTTTTTTCACAAAACTCACATTTATATGGTTTCTCTCCACCATGAACAAACTTGTGTTTGACAAGATCAAATGATTGAATACATGAAAAATCACACTGATCGCATTTAAATCGCTTCTGGCCTTAAAACAAAATCTCTTTCAAAACTTCAAGTCAACTAATTATAAATGTTAACATTATTTTAAAATCAAACAAAAAAGATATGTGACCTGTGTGAATAAAATAATGTCTTTTTAAATCATCATTTCTGATAAATGATTTACTACACTGATCACATTTATAAGGTTTTGTCCCAGTGTGTCGAAACTCATGACGAGCTAACTCCGATGGCGTTTTAAAAGCTTTATCACATCCATCATTTAGACATCTATACGGCTTTTCATCTTGATGAACTCTTTGGTGAACTCTTTAATATAAATTATAGTATAAAAAACTTTATTTCAAATGGACTGAAATTTTTTTATAAATTATAATAAATATAATTATAAATGACAAATTTTATAAGTATGCATGTATAATGATAACTTACATGTGTAAATAATATTTATAATGAATAATATAAGATAATAATATTTATGTACACATATAAAATATCTATAAATTTACTCATAGATTTATAAATATATATTAATAAATATGAATATATTTATAAATATATATTTACAAATGTTTTTTTTAATCTTAAAATTACTTAGTTTTAAAGGAACTCCTCAGCATAATAAACATATAGTTTTTATCATATTTAATTTCTATAAAAATTGAATTTTTATACACAACTATTAGCAATTAATTAGCAGCTTTAAAACCATTAAAAAAATAATTCATTTCTTCATTTTTAGAAAAATAAAGACTAACATTTAGAGCAAGATTGATGTATAATTTTTTTGTATGTACATTATTTCTAAACAAGAGATTGAAAATACTAAAAACTAGATTTACATGAAAAACCTGTTAAAATCTTTTCTCTATAGCAAATTTAATTTTAAAAAGTTAAAACAAATTATATGAATTAATGCGGATAAATTTCCGTTAACCCAACATTAAAACTGTTTAAAACTATTGTTTTAAAGTAAATGATATGCAGCAATACCTTATGTCATAAGAAAAAAGATGATTGAATTACAGGTTAACATTTCTTCATCAATTTCTGAAGAAACGCTTATCTTCTTTTACGAGAAAGTAAAAACAACTTTAATACTATAATATAATATTATAATTTATATAATTAAAAAAATAATAACAATATAATTTGTATAATTAAATAAAAAGTTTTTTTTTATAACAAAAAGAAACATAATAAATTTAATGAACTTTTATAAGCTATAATACTTTAATAAACATATTTAATGCTTTTTAATTAGAAAAATACTACGAAAACAAACCAGATGGTTTTATTTTTCTAGGTTTTACAAAACAAATAAACAGTCATTTGCCTATATCTAGATAAATAGTTTTTATTTTTTTTAATTTAAATAATCAACTTTTTTTTTGTTTTTCTTTACACTTTTTTCAGTTTAACATTTGTTTATAATTGTTAGCTTTTAAATAGCATTAATTGTGCTTCCATTATTCTAACTCTTAAATAATTTTTTTTATAAGTTTGGCAACTTAGTGCCATAGTAATTATAGTACCACAACATTAAAATAAATTCTTATAAAACATTCTAGTGCACAAAACCTCACAATTAAAAATTTTTTTTTTAATGTTTAAAATTTGGTTACCTTAGCGCACTTCCAGTTGCAAAAACTTTGTCACAATTCAAATTTTCACACATAAATTTTCCATCAATATGTGTCAACTGATGGGTTCTTAAAGAAGTTGGATCACTAAACAATCTGTCACACAATGAACACATGTATTCTTTTTCACCTAAGAAACAAAAATTAAATTACTAACAACAACTTATTATATTGGTGTCAGTTTTTATAATCGAAATCACTATCAACTGATATAATCTCAATTAAAAATTGAATAAAGTGTTTACATAATTATTGTTATCTAGACATAAAACAAACCAACTTGATTTTAAATTCAATTTAAATAAGTTTAAAGTTATTTTTAAAAAATTTTAATCCTTCTCAATTTGCTTTTGTGCCTGTTTCTTATAATGGTAGAACTTTTTCTTTACTAATAGTAGTTATTTGGAACTTGAACAAAACTCTTATCTTCAGGTGGGTATATTTGATGTATTAGTATTGACTTTAAAAAATCATTTGATAAAACCTTATCTAGCTGTCCTCCTTGCAGCTAAAATATGAATTTAAATCATCTGACACTGTTTTCAGATGGATTAAATCGAATTTATTTTACTGTTTTTTAAAAGTCATTATTTTAATTGTCTCTCTGATTTCAGTCTAATGAAATAATACCACTAGTTGAGTTCCACAAGAGTCTGTGCATGGACCATTTCTCTTTGTCATGGTTTTCAATGGTATGTTGGTCCTTGAGCATGCATGTTAACAACATAAAACCTAATTTTATTTTTTTATTTCAGTTCACCTCGCTAAGGCCATGAAGGCCACTACAGTTGAGAAGGCTACTTTAATTGTGGTTACAACACTCTCTTAACTCTACAAATCCTTTCTTTGATTTTTGATTTCTCTTTTATATTTTGATACATGCGTATTTACTAACTTTTTATTTACTAAAAAAAAAAAAAAAAAAAAAATTTTTTAATAAACAGTTATAAGTTTTTTCATTTAAATTTTAATTGATTTCTCCTTAGAAAGTTCAAAGGTTTTACCAATAGTTGTTGCTGGCAATAAGTTAGAAACCCAACCTTAACTCTAACTCCTCGGTGTGACATTTCAAAATTTATGGAGGATTTATTTTAAAAACATTCATCAGGTACAATGTACCTGATGGATGAATTTAAAATGTTCTGGAATGCGCTATCCATATTACTGGAATCATCTTAATTTTTAAAATGCTTCTGATTTTTTTTGGCAGAGTATGGCAAAATAACTTTACAATGTTAGCGTAATTTAGTGTTATCCTTCTCACTCATCATAAATTCAAACCCACCATAGAAGTCTTCTTTGTCATCATTAGTTATGCTTGCGTTATTATCAGTGCTCTAATATTTATCATCGCCATTCACTTACACTGCTTTTCTTGTGATTACAGATTACTTTTAAGCTTTTATTAATAAAAGTTTACAATTTTTTGTACAAAACGTCTTGTACTCTCAGCTTAATGCCATTCACAATGCAAAGCTGTTGGCCACAATTGCTTAGACGCCCCATATTTTGCATTACGGAAGCTCCATCAGTAGTGATACAAACATCTATCATAACTCTAGCTAATCCAAAGCTCAAAAATTGATATGAATATTTACATTTAAATATCTGTGATTTTTTATTGAAGTCTACTCACCAAATATCAAACTGAATCACATCCCTTTCAACCAGAGATGAGTGAACTTGAATATGATCATCTCTCTGATTGTGCATATTTAACTACCATTTTTTGAATTGTCATTGATGAATTCGAAACAATAAACCCATAAGCTGCAAGCAATGTTCTAAATTTGCTGAAATAGCATTCTTTCAGCTGAACTTTCATTCATTCAGTGCAAGTAATCTGACAAACTGCAGGCAACGACTTTCTAAAAAATCTGTGATCAGGTTTGGTTTGAATTTTTTGGCCAATAGCAATGGAGCTAATGAAAACAAAGCCAACGACAACGCTGCATCTTGGGGCGATTTTATATTTAACAAGTCGATTTCATTTGTTCTTAAATGCATAAAGATTCCACTGGTATTGTCACCATGTATATTATTTTTATTGTGCTTCTTATTCCTCAATAAAACCTAATTTTAAATTACAAGCAAGTTTGATTTATATAAAAAAAACAGATTGAATGCTTAGCTACAGGGTGTCTGTCAATATTTTAAGAAGGATTTCCTTGATCTTTCACTGATTATTTACAAGTTTCCCTGATTTAATTTAAAGTTAAGAAAAGTCAACTTCAGAAAAAAATAGAGTTTGATTCTTTAATTGCAAATTTATAAATATTAATACAATACACATACAAAGTACCAAAAGAAGTTTACAGAACTGCCAAAAAAAATTTTGATATTACATGCAAATGGCAAATTAGGTGACCCGAATTAGGAAATCTGGAAATATTTATCATTAAAAACTGTAAAAACTGTTTTTATGACAAGGTCAAGTTATTATATTGCAAAAATTTATAAAAAAACTAAACAAGTTTACAACTGCAAAAATAATAACAATCAAAACTCGCATATTTTTATTTATTGTTTGTTTAAACACCACAAATTCATTTGTTATAGTTAAAAAAAAAAGTTAAAATAATAATTACTAAAGGTCCGAAAAATATGCATGGTAATTTTAAAATCAACCAATAAAAAATAATACTAAAGCTACTTGTGCATTGTCCAAAACATTTAAATCTGATATTTGTTAGGGGAATCTTTGAAGAACTATTTGTAAAAATTTTAATGTTTTAAATTAGACACTAATGAGTTTTGGTTTATCGTTATAGAGATAATAGCTTGTTTGAGCATTAACCATGATTGTATTTGTAGAAAAAAGAAAATGCAACCTTATAACAATGTGAAAGTGACACAAGCTTGACAGATGAAGCAGGTTTAATTACATTTACAATGTGCTTTAAGACTTTGTCTGAGAGTAAGAGGGTTATTATTTGTCAATATAGGAAAGCCAACAATATTGCAACATATTTTTGCAGTAAATAAATGAGTTTTGTTGTCTAACAAAAATTGTAGATTTTAAGTTCAGAATTTAAATCCATAAGCCACTGCAAGCCTTAGGCTGTTACAGAAGAGAGATTAGATTTAGCTGCTTGTTCTAAGCAATTAAAAAGTGAAGATGTTTTGTCAAGACAAAAGTATAAAGTTGAGTAATCAGCAAATAGAGCCACTTTAGATTTCATTAACATCTTTATTGTAGATATGAAATAATACAGGAGCAAATGTAGAATCTTGTGGTACCCTTAAAGTTACTTGAAATAAAGAAGAGGGTAGGCCTTTAAGAATAACTTTACTACTGCAGTTAAAAAAAAATAATTTAAGATCCTCAAAACCTTTACATAGAAACTTATAAGAAACTAATAACAGAGTGAAGAGTACTTGTAGGATACTTGGAGAGGTCAAAGTGTTTTCTAGAGTTAAAATTGGAACCACTTATTTAGCACTTTTTAAAAATTTAGCAAAAATTATAGAGAGAGTTATGGAGAACACTTTTTAAGACTATGATGGAAATCTTGTCTGAAGCGCAAACTGTAGAAGTGTTTGATTGAGAATTAGTTTTAGTATTGGAAGCCAGAATAATTTTGATGTTCAACAATGGGTTAATCTGTTTAACTATCAGGAAGAGTATGGCCGTTATTTTAGAGAGTCAAACTAAGATTTTTTTGTAACTCTGCTTTATTCTGGGGAAAATTAAAAAGATCAGACCCATGAATTAGAGATTAAAACTAACCAAAAGTCTCTAGAACCTAATATCTGAGATAAGATCCAAGACTTAGTAAACTGAGAATAACAGAGATTTACATCAGACAGGACTTTATTTATACGTTAGCTTATTGCAATAATAAAAAAGGACATTTGTTCTTGAAAGAGATGTTCTTATAAAAAAGATGAAAAAAGTTATTAATGTTGAAAAATGTGGAGTAGAATAAAGCTTGACTTAAAACTGAAGAGAAGTAATAAAAGCTTCCAAACTTTTATTCCAGAAGCAACAAAAGATTCCAAGATGCAATTTTTGCATACAAATTATGGATATAAACATATCTGTTTGCTATTTGTTTAGATGATAGCATACAATATCATTTCATTGTTATATAAAATTTAGTATTTATATGGTGTAGTATTTGTCGAAAGAGAAGATGATCAGATGGATGTGTGGTGTGGCTCTAGCAAGACAAGGAAAGGAGGCATAATCTTAGACAGATTAGAAAAACATTGTATCAAACAACGTTTGTTAGAAAAGGTTAAAGTAATTTAGGTATCAACATGTAGAGTGGTAGCAGCTTCAGTAGAAAATGGTTGTGGTAGAAGTAAGAAAATTTGAAGAGAGTGCCTTACATATTGCATAAATGAGCTTTAGTTAGGAATAAAAATGCTCTAGACTCTATGCTCTGTTTATATTAAAGAAACAGCTTAAAAGAGGATTAAAGCCTTATGATGATGATGATGATGTTGTTGTTGATAATAAAGATGATAATGATGATGACGATGATCATCATCATATTTGTCATCATCATCATCATCAAGCTTTCTGTTTTTATGTTGTTGATGATGATGACGATAATGATGATCATAATGATGATTATGATAATGATGATGGTGATGATAATAATAATTATGATGATCACGCTGATCATAATGATGTTTATATATGCATATATATATGTAATAACATGAATTTTAAATTAAAAAAATATACTTTAGGATATATAAATGTTTATGCAGCCCTGGTCACAAATTCGGCCCTGGCAATATTTTATCAAACCCGGTCCTGGCTATATTTTATCAAACCCGGTCCTGGCTATATTTTATCAAACCCAGTCCTGGCTATATTTTACCAAACCAAGCCCCGGTCAAATATCAACCCCGGTCGCTTACTATAAAGTATGTTAATAGAGTTTTTTTGTTTTATTTTAAAAAAACTACAAATGGTTTAAATTAGTTTCTGTATACTTTTAAACACTTTTGTCTTTAATTATATATGTCTAACTTTTCCAATACTCAACTTAATATCACTGATTATTCCCAGACATCTGAATCCCCTGACTTTTCCCTCATTTCCCTTATATAGCAGACATCCTGTGCTACCGAAAACTATATTCATGATTGCAACTGCAAAATAATCAAATTTTACAAATATAATTCATACTGTATAATTTACAAGTCATTACATTTACAGTAATTTAAATCAATAGGCTTACTTGTGTGCACTAAAAGATGCTGATTTAGGCTATCTAAATCAGAGAATATCTTTAAACAATAAGAGCAATTAAACTCTTTTAAGGTAACTGTATGATCTCGTAAATGGCTATAATATGACCAACTTCTCGAATAAACTTTACCACATATTTTGCATGTAAACTTTGGTTTACTTGCTAAATGAATAAATGAAAAATTTCAATTTATTTAAAAAAATGCCTTTAATAAAGCATTTCTTTGTACTAACAATGTGTGTGTGTGTGTGTGTGTGTGTGTGTGTGTGTGTGTGTGTGTGTGTGTGTGTGTGTGTATGATATATATATATATATATATATATATATATATATATATATATATATATATATATATATATATATATATATATATATTTGGGGAAAAAAAAAAAAAATTTATATATTTTTATTATACTTTAATACTTATTTACAAAAATGTAAAATTAATTGACTTAAAGTCAATTAATTTTACATAATAAAATTAAGTAAATAAAAAATAAGTCAATTAATTTTACATTTTTGAAAGATTTATTTTACAATAAAAAAAATTGTAATAACCATTTAAAATGAAAGAGTTCAGAGAAAAATATTACTAGATTTTTGTTTACAAAAGCCGTTACAAAAACGATTAGATAATTAGATAATTAATACCCAAAATCAAAATAAATAAAAATACCAGTTTAAAATACACAAACAAGTCTATAGTACAATTTGAAGTTTTTTTATGAAGCAAACACTTTTACAAATACCAAATTACACTTATTAATAGCAAAAATCTTAATAACCCATATAAAATTTCTCATTAAATAAACACTTTTTTCATTATACTAAAAAATTATTTAATTTTAATTGCCAATTTATTTTGATTTTGGTATATTGATTTATATGATCTATATTGGTTGGCAACTGAGTCATTTATTATTATTTCTCTGTTAAGTCTTTGAATTTTAATATTTACAGCAGTTTAATTTTTATTTCAAAGTAAAAATTTTGTTTTTTTGTATATAAATAATAAAATATTTATATATATACATAAATTGAAATTAAAAAATAATCCCTTAATAAAACCGTAAATTAAGTACAATTGTAAATAATTTTACTTTTACGACCTTTTAAGTAAAACAATCAAATAAATTTATACATAAGTATGTGACTTACATGGTGATAAAACAGAAAACCCAGGTGAAGATGACCTAACAGAGTGTTTATCAGTAACCACTAATGGTAATTGAAGACCATTATCATTCTCAATATTGAGCAAAGCATTCTCGTTGCATGCAGATGAACATGTTCCTGATTGAAGTTGCATGGGTCCATTGGGTGTAGGTATTGTAATACCAGCTAAAGGAATTTTCTTTCCCATCAAATGAATTGCATAAACAGGCTTTCCTTCAACCATGTCAAACTTAATAGAAGCTAGAGGTAAACTATGAGAATGTTTTTGGGCAGCATCATCAATAGAAGTCAATGATTTCTGAACAGTCTCTTTTCTATATTCTATACCTGATTCAACAAATCATCATATAAATTACAAAAATAAATTATAAAATAATAGAATAATAATAATATTAAAATTTAAACAATAATTAAAAATTATTTAGATACCATAAAAGTAGTATAACTCTATTCAAATATATATCATATTTTTATGTTTCATTAAATCTATGAAAAGACAAAAAAATGACTGAAAAATCTCAATAATTTAATTTTTTTTTGAGATGTTCTCAATATAAAGTTTTGAAACTCCTTATTTTAATACCAAGAATGGGATACTTTTGATAAGTTTTTTAAAAACTAACATCATGTCAACTCATCAGGAATCTTGGACAATCCCTGAAAGTAATTTTTTAATGTAATATTTACAAGTTTCTTTTTCTTATATACAAGATATTATAAAGTTAAATTTATTTTTTTTTTTTTCAAAAAAAAAACAATCCTATTTTGATTGATAACATTTTTACTTAGACTTGCTACACTAACATATTATAATATACAAATCAAGAACTAAAAGGCTGTATTTCCATTGTCTGTGCTTTAATATATTAAGTTTAAATAGTATCAAAAATCTTTTTGACCATTAAAAAATCAATGTTTATATAAAAACTCATTGTAAATTCAAATGTTTATAAGTAAAACACCTTTTAAATTATGGTATAAAAACCATTTAAAATCAATTAATACAATAGGTTCAAAAAGAACACAGAACTATCTAAGCAACCATCTATGTCAAAACTAGTAAGCAAGGTTGAAATTTGAGGAGGTTGAAATTTGAGGTTTGGTAAAAAATAGCCATGGCAAGGGCTGTGACTGGGGTTTTAAAATTCATGTTATACTTTATATATATATATATATATATATATATATATATATATATATATATATATATATATATATATATATATATATATATATATATATGTATATATATATATATATACATATATATATACATATATATATATATATATATATATATAATATATATATATATATATATATATATATATATATATATATATATATATATATATATATATATATATATATATATATATATATATATATATATATATATATATATATATATATATATATATATATAGGCCTTGTTTTATATAAAAAAGACTTAGGATAATAACTTTTTTAAACTACCGCAATAAAAATTCACTTTAATTTACCAATTAAGAAAAATAAATTTAGATGTGTTATTTTGTAAATATACATATTGTGGAATGTCTAGTTTCATTCATTTTGTTTTTTAATATTAAATAAATAAATTTATTATTACATTTTTTAATGTCATTTAACATAAATTAATTTCTTTCTTTTCTACATTTGTATAAATGAATTAAAATATGTTTTTGTTGTTTTTTTCATTATTTCTTAAAATTACGACTAAGCAAATAATGTTAATTTTTTACTTTTGAAAAGTTAAACAAAGATAAAAAATTTTACATACAAACAATATCACTTGTTGCAATATATATATATATATATATATATATATATATATATATATATATATATATATATATATATATATATATATATATATATATATATATATATATATATATATCATATATATATATATATATATATATATATATATATATATATATATATATATATATATATATATATATATATATATATATATATATATATATATATATATATATATATTGTTGAAAATATCACTTTCACTTGCCTAATGACAAAAAAGTTAAATTTATGTATATTTTTAGATGCAATATTTAGTAAACAACCGCGGCCTGGACCAGGTTTGATAAAATATAGCCTGGGCCGGGTTTGTGACTGGGGCTGCATAAACATTTATAAATCCTAAAGTATATTTTTTTAATTTAAAGCTCATGTTATTTTTGTATATATATGCAACATCATTATGATCAAAATGATCATCATAATCATCATTATTGTCATCATTAACATCACCATCGGCTTCTTATTCATCTTATTACTGTCTCCGTCCTTATTTAATAAATACTGGCGTAAATATATGCCAGAGCTTAATAAATAGTAAAATTATGTATAAAATTATAATGTATAAAGAATTTTTTCTAGCCCTGGCTATTAACCCCTGCCAGGGGTTGAAATAAGTGCCGAATATGGCCGCCCCTCAGACCATTTTTGAGACCTGCTAGATGAGGGCAACCAACCATTGTTCATTTTTACTGCAAAAATGAACAATGGTTTTTTACTGCAAAAATGAACAATGGTTTGTTGTCCTCATCTAGCAGGTCTCAAAAATGGTCTAAGGGGCAGCAATGTCCAGCACTTATTTTGACACCTGCCTGCTAAATCTTATAATTTTGCCAGAGCCTCATTCGCAAGCCTCATTTTTACACTAGGCCAGGGCCCCGGTCACTTACTAGCAGTATTATTACATGTTTACAAGGAATTATTAAAAAATTCTAAAAAAAGTCAACTCTTTATAAGATGTCACTTAAAGTTTGGAATAATAAATGTTTTTTCATTTTTTTGATAAAATCAATCATTATAATACTTTGTTATAATTTTGTTTTGTTTTTTATTTTATTTTTAAATTTTTTAATTCTTTTTTGTTATTATTTGTTATAAGAAATTGTCAAAATATTCTAAATATTTTTGCTCTTGCAAGACGATAAAGAAAAGTTCTTTTATTAAATATTTTTTATGATTTCTATTTTTCCGCGTCATATAACTTCTTTTTTCTTTTCTTTTGCTGAACATTTTTGATGAAAAAGTTATTTTAATAAAAATAATTTTGTTCTTTGTTTTTTTGTAACTTATTACATTTTTAAATAGCACTAATATCAAATGTAATTGTCATTCAAATGTTTTAATCAAACTTCATAATGATTTTTATATTGTTAATAAATTCTTTTATCTTACCACTTAAACAATATCTTTAGACTTGTTTAAATATTGAAAATTGATAAAAAGTGGCTTACGTTAAATGGCTTAATGCAAATGTAAATGGTGCGCCACTTTACGCTTTAAAGCAAGGCCTAATATATATATATATATATATATATATATATATATATATATATATATATATATATATATATATATATATATATATATATATATACACACATACATGTATATATATAGGTCTCAGCAGGAAGCGAAAGCTTTAGCTCTCGCTCTCATACACACAGGCTTGGTCAGGAAGCGGGTGCGATCACACTCAATAACTGACCTTGGAAATATTATTTAGTTGCGAAAAACCGGCCAGATTTTTTAGTCGTTTTGAGATCATTCAAGTTTATGTATGTTTCCTTGTTTGTCCGCAAAATGATAATTAAGTTTATTATTTTATCATAAATTTTAAAATATTTTGTTTTATGGACATACATGGAAACATACACAAACTCAAAAGTTCTCACACATCTTTGTGCGGAAAAATAAAAAAAGAATATTCCCAAACACAAAAAATCCGCCAAATCTATGAACAACTAATTTTATTGGTTCAAAAATAGTAACCGAAATTTCTAGAGTATTCCAAAAATACTAACCGAATGTTCTAGAGCATTCTGTTGAAATATTTTAAAAAATTCTATTATTTGAGTTTTGTTATGTTTTCGTTGAGATTTCAAGCATAAATTGTTTTAAGAAGATGTTATAAACAAACTATTATTTTAATTCTCGGAGCCACATCTACAAAGCTATAAATGTTTTAAACTAATATTATTTGTTTACAAAAATAAATGTTTTAAATTTATATTTTTTAACTTGTCAACATTTTGTAAACATAATATAGATTTTATTAGTATATTCTTATTTTTTATATAAAAGGGATGTATTTTTTATGTATGTAACGTATTTTTATGTATGTATTATTTATGCATGTAATTTTATGTATGTGTATTTTATTCAAATGTAATCTTTTAAAGCAATTTGTGTAATTCATTTTGTAAACAAAAGTACTTTAACAATAATAACTGCGTCTTCAATGAAATTATTAATAATCATTCAAGTTAATACAAATAATTTTAACCACTAATCCATTTTCCTCAGTGCACCGATAACTGATTACTTCCCCCAAGAAAGAAAAGTTTTTAAGTTCTTAGAAATTGGTTTACTAACTTCAATTATTTTTTGCTTCAGCCATTCTTACAAACTAGTTATACTTAAACACTAAGTTACTTTTTTTTAATTTACATACTAATTAAAATTATAAAGCCCACTCACTTAACATCATCAGCGGTGTTGTGAAGCAGTTCCACTTTTTCCTCACAAAGTAATTTAACGTTTTTGGTTAATTTCTAGTTGATTTCTTAGTTAATTTAATTTCTACAGTAACTCAATGATTTAAATAATTCATTTGTTCATCTTACTAAGAAGAATTTTTTCAAATGTATTAAACTTTTTAAACTACGCATAAGTAAAAAAACTTTTTTATTCATAAATAGATCTAGCGTTGGTTTTATTGGTTGAACCTTGTTGGACTTTTCAGCGCCGGGGGCCGCATTATTTTAATTTCCTTTTTTATGTGCCATAGCATAAAAATGACTAAAAAAAAATACCGAATGGTCCTTTTGACTATTTTGCGGCCCCTAACATTGTGAGTCCCGGGGCAATAACCCTTCTACCCCCCCTACCTCCTTAATCCAGCACTGGAAATAAGACATAAGTATATAAATAAAAATTATATATACTCTTTGATAAATTGAAGAACATTTGTTTCCTTATTAAACAATCATTAATAATAAGTTGTTACTTTATATAAAAAATTATAAAAGAGTGATGTTTCGAAAATATTTGCTCTAATCGTATTTATTTTGCTTAGTTTTTTCGCGTTAGAAGCAATTTTTCTTTTTTTAACTGTCTCTCATCGGTCCAGTTAATCTTACTACACTTTTTTGTTTGTTTTTGAAATGTTCTCAAAACGGCTAAAAAATCTGGCCAGTTTTTCACAACTAAATATTATTTCTAAGGTCAATTATCGAGTGCGATCGCACTTGCTTCCCGACCAAGCCTGTACACACTCTCCTAAAATGGAACAATTTCACAGGAGCAATTTACAATTTAGCAATATTAATTTAGCTCTCACAAAAGTATTTTTTCTCTCAAAAGTTAAATTATCATAGTAAACAAGCACGGTTTTTGCAAAAAAAAACTTTGTCTAAAAAATTTTTTTATGGCACAATAAACGACGCTTGTGTATATTATTTACATTAACATTACAAACATTTGCTTGTAACAAACAATGCTTGTAAAAAGTATAAATTCAAATTATGTACTTAATAAACAAAATTATATAAATAAACAGATAGTTAGTGCAAAAACCAAAAGCTGTCATAAATAAACACTTTAGTTATAAAAAATATTTTTTGGTTTTAAATGCAGTAGTATATAAATAATTTTCACTTTATTTTACCTACTTCATTTTTTCTTGATAATGCTGATGATGATCACCATCATCATCATCATTATTCATCGTCATCGTTATCATCACCATCACCATTATCATTAATGTTTTAGCCCATTGCTATTATGCAGCTTCTTTTATATAAAATCACGAGCATCTACTCTAACTAGTCCGTTACATATAGTATGAACAAACTAGAAGTTTGTTCATGCTATATGTAAGCATTCTACCAAACTTTTTTTACTTTTTTTTTACTTCTGACTTTTTTTTATACACATATGGAAATTAAATATTAGAATTTAGTTTTAAATCTTTAATGGGCAATTCCATGTAAAAAGATCCAGGGCATGCAACCCTGAGAATCAGGTTTTGCTGATTTTTACACCACTCAAAGATTTAATTAAATCATGAACATTTCCAAAAATTTATGATCTAATTTTAAACAATTTTAAAGATATGACTTTTCAAACTTTGCCTTGAACTAACAAAAACCAACCATTTTGAAAAATGGTTTTGGTGATTCCATTGCACACAGAACAGTTTCTGTTCTGTGTGCAATGGAAAGCTGAAAATATGTACACTTACATATTTTGAGGCAAGGAATCCAATAAAACACTTTAAATATTTAAAAATAAACATAACACTTGTAATTTTGACCATTATTGCAATTTTACTGGGGCGAGTTTAATTACAAAAATGACGAAGTAGCTGGATTTTTTATTTTATTTTAGATGTCATTCTGAATAGTTTAGTTAGTTTTATTACAAAGAATTGGAAAGTGGTCTTTTCTTAAACAGAAAAAAAAAATGGCCAAATTTACTTAAATTTGTAACTTAAAACACAGAAATTATGAAAAATGAAAGAAAAAAAAATGTGGTACTCTTAAGTGTTTAATACACAGCAGTTGATGTTTAATAATTTTCAAATATTTTCCCACCCACCCTGAACTAAATAAGACCCCCTCCCCCTTTTTGTTAAATTTGACTTGTTACCAACAAAGAAACTGTATTTCAAAATCTGAAAAAAAAAATTCAGTTATTATTTTCTAATTTTTGAGATCCATTTAGGTCTTAAAAAATATAAAATATAAATTTACTTATAGGAAGAAAGAAAAAATTCCCACTCACCTGTTTGTTAAGACTAACTTCCCCCCCCCCATCCTCTCCTTCTTTTCTGATGTCCCCCCTTTTATTACACTTGGATAAAAATTCCCATCCATCTTTTTATTTTTATCCCACATTGTGTTCAGCAATTGAGAAAAACTTGAAAGTAATAAAACTGAAAAAGCTTTGACCATATCAAATTGTTCCTATACTTGTTGCTGCCTTGCTTTTACTGTTTTCTTGGTAACTTTATAAACTTAAATCCTAAATTTTAAAAATTATTAAAGTTTTAATGTGTGTGAGTTGAATTAAAAAATGCATATGCATAGAGTCTTTTGTTTAAAGTTAAAAAATTTTTTATTTTAACTGTCTTGAATAATTTAGTTAGAATTACATGAATTGGATTGTGGTCTTCCCTAAAACAGAGATAAAAAACATTTTTAAATGTATATCATTAGTAGATGAATTTAATGAGGTAATTCAGAATCATAATCTGATTTTTATTTAATGTTTCTAAGTATTTTATTAAATTTTTATTACTAAACTAAACAAGTTTTACTAAATTAACAGTTATGAATAATAAATAGTTGCTTTTTTATTGACCAGTGGCCAATATTTGGATGAGACAATTATTGGTAAATAAAACCCAATATTTAATAATGTTGTTACCATCAATTTCTGTATTTCATTATTTTATCACTTTCTACATTATATGTACCACAATATGTTTTATATGATGGAGCATTTATTATTTTATTTAAATTGGGATTTAAAAATTTATAAAATTGAGCCTAAAACCTAATTCACAGGCAGAATGCAGTAATCATTAGAATATCATAACAGATATAAACAATCTAACTTTGTTTTTTTATCTAAAATTATTTTAAAAATGTTCTTGCAGCAATAGGCAAGGGACTTCCAGTTAGGCAATGCACTGAAATAGTGGTACGTGTTATTGGTAATTCAGGAGGTAATGTTTCTAATAGTAAGTTATCTTTTTCAATTGTTTTTAGAGTCATGGAGAAAGTTGTAAATAAAGGAAGAGAAATGATTATAAACAAACTGGTCAAATAATGAAACAAAATTTAGCCTTATAAACTTGTTAAACTCTTGCAATCAATAGACTAATCAATTTTTTGTTCACATGTAATAAATGAGGGGAGATAAGAAGAAAGAGGGGAGGAATGGGGTATTAATAAACAAGAGGGTAGGAATTTTTATTTTTAATTCTAAAAGTGAGTTTATTTTTTTAATTTTTATGACCAGAAATTAAAAATAAGTTAATAATTCTTTTTTGTTTTGTTTTTAGTTTTTAAATAGTTTCTTTGTTCACAACAAGTAAAATCAGAGATGCGGATTCCTAAAAGGGCTCTGGCTTTATATCTCTTTTTTTTAATGGTCTCTGGTATTCAAAACTTCTAAATATGTTGGTTGACTTATGATCTGTAAAAAGAAAAAAATTCATAAGATTTAATAGCTTGGAAGTTATTGTTTTTAAGCCTGGAGTCCTTGCTGGCATTATACCTTAAGATTGCTTGTTCAAAAACTAAACGTTTTTTATCATTAGTAGTACATAAGCTTTTTTATATTTTTACAGCTCCTGGATACTAAAAACTAGGAAGAAATCTTTTTAAGATTTTGGGACATCACATCCCTGAATAAAATTCAATAATTGGGAGAGGGGGTCTTAATAAGTTCAGGGTGGGTGGGAAAATTTTTCAAAAGTATTAAACACCAACTGCTGTGTAATAAGCACTTAAGAGTAACACTTTTTTTCCTTTCAACTTAACAAATTGGAAGGAAAAAAATAAACTTTCAAAGTAACAAATTTAAGTAAATGTAAGTGTATTTTCAGCTTTCCATTGCACACAGAACAAAAACAATGACCAAAACTATTTTTGAAAATGGCAGATTTTTGATAGTTCAAGGCAAGAAGAAGAGTCGTATTTTTGAAACCGTTTTGAATTAGATAAAATTTTGGAAATGTTCATAACTTATCAAAATCTTTGAGTGGTATAAAATTCAGCAAAATCTGAGACTTAGGATTTTATAAAAAAAAAAATTGGATGCTTTCACATGGAATTGCCCTAATTAGAGTCTGTTTGCGAAGAAAAAAATTGCTAAATTAAGTGCAAAGAATTTCAATTAATTTGTTTCTTTTAGGGAAATTTTAATGAATGATTAAACTTCTTGTTTAATGTATATCCTTTAAAAGTATTTATTGATGATATAAAAACATAAATAGTACAAAAGTTATAACTATATATATTTCTCTTGGAAAAAACTTCTTGAGAATTGGGACTTTCCAAACGATTTTAGGGATTTTAGGCAACTTGCTAATTAAATTAATTTTTCATAACTTGCAAACAGTTTTTTGCAATGCATTCCAACAACAGCAAATATTATATTAAAAAGATTGCAAGAAATAAAGCACTAACCTAATAAACCTAAATTAGTAAAAATTTGTTTGGTTTATCACCGGCAAATGGTTTTTTTTTTTAATTTTTGCCCTTTTTAGCTGAAAATTTAAATAATTTATTACTGAAAACTCAACTCCAAATGAAAAAATAATTATTGGTGTTCTTCGTTGCCATGGGTGCAATCACTTGAGATTTCTTCTATAATTAAATTCTTCTATAATTAATATTGCTTTTGTTTTTGCTGGGACTTAATAACTATAACTTTATTTATGTATAAAGAAAGTTATTTTTAATTATAAAATTGAACTTGAAATAAAATGTGAAAAAGAAAATTTACGAGCTCATGTTTACTATTTTCAAAACTATCTATTTTTAAAAGATTTCTTTTAATGTCACAACTTATTACATGATAATGTAAGGGTTCATCCATAAAGGACATCAAGCAAAATTTAAATAAAAAATAGAAGTAAAAGATCATTGGCTCTCTTCTGCTGAGATTTTAATTGAACATAAATTCCTATATTACTATATTACAGTGAAAAATAAATATATATTCAATAGAAGACTCTTGAAATAAAAGCGACAACGATATATTAAGATTAAAAATAAATCAAATATATTACTATTAATAATAGTTAATTAATATACACTGATTATTTTATAATATAAAAATATATTCCTAATATATGTTTGGAAATTAAAGTTTAGTTTGCTGTGTCATTGTGAAACCCTATTTAATTTTGTGTTCATTTCATATTCATCTTCAATATTACAGACAGGATTTTATTTTATTTTTGGCGCTTTCCAATCAATGAACACAGCCTCGGAATAAGAGTCAATGAAACTCAGAATTAAGGCATTAGGTACTTTATACTCGTTTCTATGTTTAATAGTAATGCCTTTGTGTCAAGTTTTTTTTGCCGACCTAATAACTTCTACATATGTAACATATTTTATATATATATATAAAAATATATATATATATATATACATATATACATATATATACATATATATACATATATATATACATATATATATATACATATATATATACATATATATATATATATATATATATATATATATATATATATATATATATATATATATCAGGCTTTCACAGGAAGACGTGCGATTTCACGTCTTTATTTGACAACACAAAGAAAAATGTCAATAAACAAAAAAAATAAAAACAAATTTTTTTAAAAATCGCAACTAAAAAAAGACAAATCAGCTGTAAACCACAAAGATTTTTTATGCATAAGATAAAAAGTTTAAAAATTTATTAAATAACTACACGATTTTAAATTTAAAAAAAAATTTAACCTGTAATAGTATATTACTAATATAATAATAATAATAATAATAATAATAATAATAATAATAATAAACACCAATAATAATAATAATAATAATAATAATAATAATAATAATAATAATAATAATAATAATAATAATAATAATAATAATAAGAGTATTTGTAGTATTTAATATTACAAAAAAATAATTGTCTAACCTGAAGAAAGTACACTAGATGCTGACTGACATTGAAGTATAGAATTGGCATCTGCATGAGCTTGATGGCCATAATGATTCATGTCAAATAGTTGAACACTTTGAATGTTATGTGACAGTGGTTCAGTTCTTAGAGTTGACATAGAATAAGTTGGGCAACTGTTAACAGAAGATGGGATTGAAGGGTGTTCAAACATCAAACTATTTGGTTCATAGATTTGATTATCAGAACCACCAGAACATTGACGTGATAACTGAGATTGATTTTCATTATGTTCTAAGATACTTTGAATTCGAAAGAGCTCATTCATTTGCACATCATGAGAGCTATGATGCAATTGTCCAGAAAAACAACTTGTTGATGCAGCTGTAAAACAAGCAGTATTTGAGTTGGGAGTACCAATTCCTTTTTGATGTTGCAAAGTTGAGGGAATCCCTTTTTGTTGGGTAACATTTTTTGAATATGGATTATCTTCCATTGCATTGGTCTCTGTGTTCTATAGAAAAAAAATTCAAAAATTTTACATTGAAACCTAAAATCATTGAATTAAAATACCATATTTTCATGTTTAAACAATTGTATTTGCAGATATTTATTTATTAAAGTATTTTCTTAACACTTGAATAGACAATTAAAAAAAAAAACATCATATACACCTGAAGACAGCTTTTCTCTTCATTTTGACAAACATCTAAATAATATAATTTATTCTTAGTATTTTCTTTCTTTTTGCCTCACACAAATATATAGTAAACTCCCTAATCATCTTAGCTTACTTTCAAGATAATTAAGCTAGAGTTTTTAAAGAATACTAAACACATCCAGATAAACTCAAATAGGGACTTTTTTCCTAAAAGTTTTTAATTTGAGAAAATAACAACACTTAAAAGTAAACAGAGTCTATAAACCAAAGATTATTTAATGAAAACCACGCAGAACTATGAGGATCATCATCGTGCAATCGAAACTAACCTAGGTGGAATAGCACGTGCCATGATAATTAGATTTTCGCGCTTCGCGAAGACGGTCACGATCACGCTCATTAGCGGCTTTCTTATTAAAGTTTTGACAAATTTTAAAGTTCTATTAAATAATGTAATTTGTTTGCAATATATCCCTATATACTTTCATACTCTCGTTTCCTTATTTAAAACATCGTACTTATAAGTAATTCACATGAAATTTGCAAAACCAAATAATTATTTTTCAAAATAGTAGCGTATTAAAGTCCCGAATTGTTTGCCTCTTTGATCCCGACAAGAATATAGAAATCTCATTCAAACCTGAATCCTTTTTTTCCATTGCCCACAGTCTTTAACTCAAACGACAGCGGTAACACATACTTTAAAACCGCTGATCTGTATAATAATTAAATATAATTCAGGGGTTAATTATTAAGTTTAATTTAGTTGTAATATAAATTACTTTTTTTATTTTATTTTAAATAAATAAAACAACTCAAAAAAATTTATTTTAATTTTTTTTTTATAGTTTTTTTTTTAATAATTAAAATAAATAAATTGATTATATTTAAATTTAAAGATTTGTTGTCCCCTAAATATTAATTTTGAGTTAAATTGTTTTGCGGACTTCCTTTATTTTAATGAAGGAATTCGAAACAAAACAATTCACGAAAATATGATAAAAACAAAAGTCGTTTCTACGTTCTCGTTTTAAATAGATTGGGAGCAGATGTTTTTAATTAAGTATTCACCAACATATTTAAAACAAAAGTTCATGAATTCTTTGAGGAACTCACTTAGTTAGCATAGAAGTTTTTTTAAAATTCTAAAAGTACAATCCAATCTAACAATCTATTACAATCCAACAAATTCAATCATTTTTGTCTATTGGTAACATAATTTTTCAAATACGAAATTTATCAATTTTACAAAATACATTTTTTTGAATTAATAAAAATGTTTTACCATTTTTATAACAATGGTTTCATAAAATTCACATATTAATGTGAAGTTATAAAACCAATTATTTTTTTATTTGCAAAGTTTCTTTACCATAAGACCAATAAGGTCTTTTATTTAAAAAAAAGAAAAACTTTTTTTTTGTTTGTTAAAAAATAGTTAGCTGTCTGTAAAGAGATCATACTTTCTTCATTTTATTTAATTTTGCTGGTAAAATGTATGTTTTTAAATATATACCATACGAAAATGCAAATATGTAGTACTAACATGATAGTGTAGTTATCATATATTAGTCGTCCATTATCTTGAAAACAATAGTTCATTTGATTTTAGGAAACTTAATTGTCTTCTCAACCATATTTTAACCACAAAAAATTTGAGTTTTGAAGAACATTGTACAGAACAAGTTTTTTTGGGAAGACTGTCAATGTTTTTGTTCATGTTATAAAATCATCATTAAAACTAGTTGGTAAATAAAATTAGGTCGTTGCCTCTTTTCCACATTTTATAAAGAATTTTTTTAACTTGATGTAAGTATAAAGTGAAGATTTAGTATTGAAAACTCTTGCTTTTTACCAATAGATATTTATTCACACACCATCAATGGTATTTATATACTTTTTGATTATTGAAATCACAGTTGTAGAAATTATTACACATGGCCTTTTTTATTTTTTTAAGGTAATTTTTTTTAATACTTAAATTACTTTCAATATGTATAGTTGAAATGAGGGTTTTGTAAATTTTGAAAAGAAAAAATTTAGAGATGTGCATTAATCCAACTCCAGAATTTGAATTGGTATTAGTTATTGAAAAAGTAAACACTTTTTCAAAACCAATTCAAATTCTAGAGTTGGACCAGTGCACAATCTCTAAACTTTTTTTCCTTTACATCTGATTGGGAGTTTAGAAAGTTTCTAAATTTACGTGCTTCTAAAAAAACTTCTAAAGTTACATGCACTAACAAAAATACTGCACTGATATTTTTATTTAGACTTTTTAATCTGTAAGTGAATGGATATTGAACTGTGACAGACCTTAAAAACTATTATTTTTTAAAAGTGTTTTAAGTTTAATGTTATTGTGTTTCAAAAGATGTTCTAAATCAATAGTATTTGAAATGACAATATATAGCATTAATGTTTTACTATTCTTGCCAATCAAGAACATTCTAAATGCAGAAAAATAGATTTGCCAAAAACTATTTAATATTTGGCGAACGTGATAATTAATATATTCATTTTGACTTTAGATAATCCTTTATACAAGGCTTGATTTTTTTGTTGTTGCTAAATCTTATAATGAATCATATTCAGCATGATTTGCAGGGTAGTTTAATGACAAAGTCTTAATTTTATAGTAGAGCAGTTAATTTTTTTTTTAATTTTATATATATGATTGAAGAGTTTTAGGAATAGTTAATCCAAAGTAAATAGTTGTAATACATTGCTTGTAATAGTATATATAAATGAATATATGACAAATATTTAAATAAAAAGTATTGAACTAAACTAAAATATTTAACTTTTATATTTAAATAACAATTAACAAACTCTAAAATATTTATACATATTTAAATAACAATGTAATTGACTGAATAAAATAACCAACAAACTTTTGGTCGACTTGTAGATGGAATGGACTCAACAATACTTTTGTAATCTGGTTTGATTTTTTTAAACAGGTGAAGCATATTTGAAAAGAAAATATGCTTCATAAAATATGTAGCATTTAGATTAAACTTTAATTGAATAGTGCTTGATTCTGAAAATGAAAACGTTTTCAGAATCAAACACTGTTTAAAGTCCTGAAAAAGTTTTATTATAAAACTTTTTCAGGATTACTATTTCATTACGTTTACTAGTATTTAGTATAACATGTAAGATGTTTTAAGATTTACTATGTAAGATGCACATGTAAGATATTTTAAAATTTATTATGTAAGATGCACATGTAAGATACTTTAAATTTTATTATGTAAGATGCACATGTAAGATACTTTAAAATTTATTATGTAAGATGCACATGTAAGATGTTTTAAAATTTATTATGTAAGATACACATGTAAGATGTTTTAAAATTTATTAAGTAAGATGCACATGTAAGATGTTTTAAATCATAAAATTCTGAATGAAAGAAGTTACATTATAAGAACTTGAATTTAATCTTGCAGATTGTATATGTAGTGCTCATTTTTTAGTATTGTATATATTTTTTATATTTTCTGGTTCTCTTTATTATTGCGTGCTTAACATGTGCTTCTAAGTAATAGTGTCCTGTTTCCATATACTTGATGTCAACTATTTGTGAGTTATTTATTTTGTTTACAGCATATGGCATAGTTGCACAAGCGTTTTTGTTGCAATTTTATTCTCCTTATTTATTAGAAAAGAAAAAAATATGTTTTACAAGTGTCAGTAATTCAAAAAGATACTTTAATAAACAAGTGCAAATCCTACCTTTTCCTCTTACATATATCTACTACACAACAGTGACCACTTTTACTAAGTGCATAAAAAATGGTCAAACTTTTAGTTTACTTTTATGCCAGTTGGCTGTCTCCTAAAAAAGGGACACCTATAGCTTATTCGTCAAACGTTATGGCTCTAAATAAGTGGCTATGATCTAAAGTTGCTTTTTTTATATAAATTTTTTAAACCTTTTAGAACGTTACAAAACCTGTTTCTCTTTATTTTTGAATACGACCAAATATAAGAGATTAAGATATAAAAAATAAAGGCTTGATAAAAGCCAAAACAGATTTAATTCCATAATTACTATTTTTATCTTTACCTGCATTTTTTTTCCAACTATCAAAAAACATACTCTTAGGTGCTTAATACGAGGTGGAGTGGTAATAAAAGGGTGTGTATGAATTTTTGTGGAAATCTTATAAACAGGTGGTTGGGAGTTTTTATTTTTATAAGAGAATTAACATTTTCTAATTTTTATGACCGGTTCACACAAAAAGTTTTTATTTACAATTTCTTTGTTCATGACATAATATGCTCGGGGTGGGTAGGAAAATTTTTTGAAAATCAACAAACATCGCTTTACGTGTATCAGGCATCCTTGTAACCTAGCTTACTTATATAAGACTATTTACTTAAATATAAATATTACGCTATATACTTAAATATAACGCCAGAGTTGAACAAATATAACGCTCATAAGACGTTAAATTGGCGTTATATTACAGTTATATTCGTGTAATCTTACTGCAATATTTAGCGTTATTTTGGCATCATTTTCCAGCATTATTTGCTTAACTCTGGCGTTATATTACCGTTATATTAGGAAAACAAACTAATGGTTTATAAGTTATATTTTGGCATTATATTTATTTTAATAATCCTATACTTACAAATATAATATTTATAAGACAATAAAGAATGTTTTAAGATAATAAACTCTATACAAATTGATTAAATTTAATATGTATCGGAGCCGACGACACCGGGAGGCAAAGGGGCTCCTCTTTTTTTGTAAAGGACCTAGAAACTGACGGTTTTGCCCCTCCACTTTGAAACCCGTGTCGTCGACCATGTGTATAGTTAAATCATGTATAGTTTGACCTTTAATAGCCATGTAATAAAATAATTACAACTAACTGCAATATTTACAAATCTAAACTTTACTTAAGGTTAATCAATAGTGTTACCCGATATGTTAATCCAAAAAAATAAGTTGCTAAAAGTAAAGTTGTTTTAACCAAAAGTGTTGAGCTTTGCTCATAGCTGGCTACAGAAAATAAATTACATTTACGTCAAGTATGTTGTTTTCTGAAAAGTTTTTATAAAATCGGATTTTTTAAGTATCTCTATTATAATATATACTTATAAAAAGCCTTTGTAATGCAATTTAATTTTTATGTCAAAGTACTTAGCCGGTTTGAATTTCATGTTGTTGTTGCCAGTTACATTTCTGTCTCTAAAGATGACACAAAATAGACATAAAGTATGCTATGCCAAAAGTTAACATCTAGCAAACATTTGTAGCATGAATGGCATGCTACAATTATTTTGAAATTACATTATAAATTTACTATGGGTACTAGACGTTGATAATACTAAAAAAATAAAATATGATACCTTCAAACTTTATGTAATTTAACTTCATTTTGAAAATATATAAAATACAACATTTTTAATGGTACCAGATGCAGTCGCGCAACTAAAGTATACTAAATAAAATGAGTAAAAATATATAATCTTAAAAATATATAATACTATACATTTATTATTACATTATAGTCAAAATTTAATACAAACAAGTATTTCAAATTAAAAAAAAATTTAAAATCAAGTTTTGCATCATTTATATTTTAAAAAGATACAATACATAGATTGGCCATTGCACAGTGGGCCAGGTGGTGGACAAAGCTTTAAAAAAAAGTATTTGCTATATTCAAAACTATATAATAAAACATATTCGTCATACTCTATTTTACTATTTTGAAAATTGTTTCGAGTATAATAGTATCTTTTACCACAAAAATCAGTTGCGGTTTCGTGTATAATAAAAAAAAAAAAAAAAAAAAGAACGTAAAATTTTTAATTTTTATGCATAGCTATTGTTAATAGTAGCATTTAAAGAGCATACGGATTTGCAAAGGAAAGATCATCATTATTTTAAAGTCAGTTTATAAGTGTATGACACTTATAAACTGGCTTTAAAATAATGAGGTAAGTTTTTAACATTTTATATTTTTATTTTGTACCAAAAATTGTCACATGGTTTGGGAGCCTACGAGAACCTATATTAAATAGTTAAGTAAACTAGTAAATGTAATATGTATACAACTTATTTGAACTATAAAAAAAGTTTCTTTAACAATTTTAAATAAAGACTTGTAATTTATGTTAGTTACTTGAAATCAACTTTTTTTTCTCCAAAACAGAAATAGATGTTCTTTTGTTGGTTATTTAATTCAATACTAATTGTATTGTTTACCTAACTTTTTCTTATTTATTTATTTTTTCGATTTTTTAGTAATAATATGAAAGTTGGTGACATCAAAAAAGAAACTAGATGTGCCGATAGGGTAATAATATACAACGTTTAACTTTTGTCAATAGTTAGCAGAGCTAATTAATGATGCAAATTGAGATCACAACATCTCCCCCAGCTCAACAAGCTCATACATAATCGAGATACTTTTGGTTTGGAAGTACTCTCCATAGCGAGTGAATTGAACAAGTTGCAACTCTTTCTTACTATTTTTTGGATAGTTATGATCAACGCTACCTATACTGATGTCAGCATTGCCATCATCCAGAGAATTTAATTGAAAATTTGGACTAATTTTGTCGTCTTGTTTTAAGTTCGTTTTGGGAGATTTGAATAGCGTCAAATGGTAATCGTCAGCTTTTGGACCTTCTTTTTTTTGTCTACACAACGATGCTAAAAATGAGAGAAATATTGTGGTAATGCATGTAAGTTGGCTTCAACTTCAGCCGATAAATTATTATGCAGTGCTACTATACATCTTTTCAACCATATCTGTGTCACGGCGTCATGTTCTTTGGTTTCACTCACACTTTATCGCCAATTTTCCATCCTTGAAACTCAATCAAAAAATTTTGTGTTAATTCAACTTTATCGATTACAGAATGTTGGAAAAAGATTTAAAATGGTGTACCGTGTTATATTGTATTATATACGGTATATAATACAAATGTTATATTGTATTATATACCGTATATAATACAATATAACATTTATAAATACATTCTTGCATTGCAACTTTTTTGCAAAAGTTTTTTATCTATTTTGTTGACACTCCCGTGAGTTGTCAGCAATATTTTTAGTAGTTGACACCTACGTAACATTTACATTTATGGCAAAATTATAATGCCGTATTCAGACCTTCATTACGTGCATTCAATTCAGCAATGATGATATGCATTGCATGAGTTTATAATTAATTATATATGTATCATTAACAACTTTAATCTACATATATAATAAATATAACGCATCTTGTATTAATAGCGGAATATTTTAAGTTTCTTACATCGTTAACTTTTATTTTGTCAATATCTTTTAATAAATTTTAATACAAACGTTTCTTAGCGGCACCCGACGACAAGACCGTATGGTCTTCTACAAGTCCCTACTTCTTTTATTTTTCAATACCGATCATTATTTATATATTTTTTTATTATAATATATTTGTATTTTAAATATTGTCACGATATGCTAATTTAAAATGTAATAAAAAGAACAATATATATATATATATATATATATATATATATATATATATATATATATATATATATATATATATATATATATATATATATAAGTATATATATATATATATATATATATATATATATATATATATATATATATATATATATATATATATATATATATATATATATATATATATATATATATATATATATATATATATATATATGTATATATAGCAAGCATGTGAGTCTCAACCATCCAGCAACTGGTAGGTAAGCTACCAAATAAACGCATAAGAGAATATATCCCTCTTGGTGAGCACAGTTTTAATAACAGGAATCTTACATTCTCTCTTCCAAAACATTTCCTTAGTTAATGGGTTTACTGTCCATCTTAATGTACAAACTGGATTTTCGCCAAGATATTCAGGTGTTTTTGCGTAAAAAGCCCATTTTTCGTATATGTACCAGCTTTATTTCATTTCCACTCGTTGCTAGGGTTTCATCAATGCATTTTCTTGTTGATATTCCAAGTGCAGAATCTTGTTGGAGAACTTATAGCGGTATTGAACTCATCATCACTAGTGTTGAATTCAAACCAAATTCTATACGTGAAAGCGCGTATCGCTGATTTTTATAAATGACTGTTTGGTAAGGCTAATGCGTTTTATGCACATAAATTTGAAGATATGCTTGTTTGAAGTTCACCACTGAGTAATTTCTATTTTTACTCAGTTTTATCGTCATACTTGATGAGAATGTCTTTCTTGATCCATTCATTTTTTTTGTTGTTGAAAGCCTCACATGTTAGTCAGAAACCTTATACTGACTTATTCTGTTTTTCATGTTGGGTTCGTTTTCCCATTGCCAGCTTACAATCCATTTTCACCACCAAAATAAGCTTTGCTTTTTCCGATTTCAATTGTCGAATTTTCCAACGTTTTTAGTCCATCACACGTCTTTATTAAATCCATACTTATAATCATGTCGTATTTGTTTATTACTTTATTCACACTTAAAACCAATTCATCCACCAAACACGTATTTATTAGGTGATGTGTTTTAATACTAACTTCTTCACATCAATTATTCTTTTTTCAAATTATTTCTATTGTTGCAACATTTACAACACAAGTCACACGAACGGCAGTAAATTCTTGATATGATTGATTGCTGGCAACCAGTATCCACAAGCGCTGTAGCTTTTTTTCTGTTTATTACAAATTCGATAGTAGGTACTATTGTTTCAGGCGGAGTTCTTGTACAAATACTTCATGCAAGCTCGTCCATTTAAGTTTTTCTGGTTTCGTTGACGTTTGTAGCAGTCTTTCGCTGCACATTTATGCGAGCGACTCTTACATAAAGAGGTAGATTTACGTGCAACGTAATTCATTGATTCACAGTTGTAACATCGCTTTTCTTTCTTTCTTTTCGTATGACTTATCATTTTATTTGCTGTTGTCCGGTTACTTGCATCTACTTCTTCATTAACAGATAAACATGCCGCATCTAATCTAGCTTGTTCAACCATGGATGCAGTTTTAACTCAATTGTCATAGTTCAACGCATCTAACTTCCCAAAAAATGTTACGCAAAATAGCACTACCATCAATTCCAATAATGAATTTACCACGTCAGCCGTCTCTCTCAACGCAATAACTTGCAATCTTGAGCTGATCAAGTCATTCGGTGCGCAAACGTCTTTATAAATATTTCATTGTCACGATAAGTTTTATCAAACTCATACCGTGAAATTAAAGATGATTTTTTATTTCCAGCGTTTCGAATTTCATCACCAATTCTTCGTGTAAAGCGTCCTCTGGAACTTCTGGTGTTGTTAGTTCTTCCATGGCTTGTAAGTCTTCAATGGCAGAGCAGCAAGCAAATAGCTATGTGTTGGTGTTAAGTTATGTGGCTGGGTAGCTCAATTGGTTAGAGCATCGAACAAAAAGTTTAAACTCGGACTGATGTAATGTCCGTAGTACTTCGGTACGCAAAAATGTTGGTCGATAACAGACGCTACTTTGGATTAGTCTTAATGCTTAATGCTAAGCCAACAATATCTTCGGATATAAGAACATTGTATAGAAAAATATAGCATAAAAATTCAAATAAAAAAAATATGTTGTTTAGTATGAAGAAAGAGGTCATATATTAAATAAATCAAAGATGGCTGTCCATCTTCATATTGCGGAGATAATAGATACAGCAAGTTTGTTATTCAGCTCCACGACTTTTAAGCTAAAGGATTTAAAATTAAAAAGTTATAAACCCGCGTTTTAAAGTTTTATAAAGTTTGTTAAATAATTTTTAGAATTCGCAACTATTTGCTTTTTTAGAATTTTAGAATTAGCAACAAAATATATTATATAAGTAAATATATTTTAATACAAAAGTAATTGTTAGGGCATTTAAAAGGTTTCAGTAAAAAAAAAGAAGACAACATTTACCAGATGTCGCCAAATACTTTTAATTTTTTCAAAATTTTTACTTTCTAACCTTTTTAGTTATGATAATGGGCGCCCGAAGAATTTTTCGATGTTTCAGATAGGACACTTCCACACATAGTGCAAACTCCAAACTTAAGTATGTTCATACCTATGCCAAATGAGAAAGAATTGCAAAAATTTGGGACGGCGGAGGCCTGGGAACAAAAAAGCCCTAAAACGTTTGCACCCCCTGCCCAAATCTGAGGGCACTAATGTAGTAAAATTTTCAACTCTACTATCTTGAACTAAATTTAAATTTATCGACAGATTTTAAATTTCGTAGAAAAATATTGTAAGTTACAAAAGTTATGACCATACAGCCCCCTCAAAATGAGGGGGCTGGAAATTTTGAATGGTCATAACTTTTGTTATGACCATACAAAGTTTGTGGGCGCCCATGGTTATGATAATTAATGTGCATTTGTATATTATAATAATATGCAAAATGTTCAGGTTAAAATGTGTATATATGTGCAGTTGTACAACCCAGCTAGCACTCATACGTTTTTAAAACGTTAGAACAACGTCGCGCGTTTCGTTGGCCTAACATCGGCTGTCAACGTTGTATTTACTTTGATTCAACGTTGAGCTTTAATTGGCAAAACGTTGTATTCAATACTATTCGGAATCAAATTTTCATCAAATTCTATTATCTTTATATTTTTGTGTGACCAAGCATTGCTATTGAAAAATTATATAACCTAAATAAAATCTTTGGTGATTATTAAATATCAAACCACAATCAACACAAACTCGATTTTTGTTCCAATGATCAAGCGTAGTTATACACACACATACGCATATATATATATACATATATATATACATATACATATATATATACATATACATATACATATACATATACATATATATCTGCACACATACATTTGTATACATACGTATACATATACAAAAATCGAGTTTGTGTTGATTGTGGTTTGATATTTAATAATCACCGAAGATTTTATTTAGGTTATATAATTTTTCAATAGCAATGCTTGGCACATACATTGGATCAACGTTGGGTTCAGATCGTTAAAGCAATCAGGATTTTGCGATGTATTTACATACATTGGATCAACGTTGATTTATATACATTGAATCAATGTCGAAATTTATACATTAGATCAACGTTGGGTTTAGATTATAAAAACAATCAACTTTTTGCAATGTTTTTAGATACATCGGAAAAACGTTGATTTATATACATTGAATCAATGTCGAGATGTATACATTGGATCAACATTGGGTTTAGATCGTAAAAACAATCAAATTTTTTCGATGTTTTTTCATACATTGGAAAAACGTTGATTTATATACATTTAACCAACGTCGAAATATATACATTGGATAAAGATTGGGTTTAGATCGTAAAAACAATCAACTTTTTGCGATGTTTTTACATACATTGGACCAATGTAAATTTTCCAGATATTTTTAATTCCGTCGGTAATAATTTTATCATTAACCAAATGACATTAGATCAACGTTGGTATTGCATCGGAAAAAAGAGCCGACGTTTGCGATGGTTTTACTTACGTTGGCCCAATGTAAGTGTGCTAGTTGAGAATAATGTGCAATGATAGAAATTTGGATGATTAAATATATATATCAGGATTCTACCCAGGGGGCATTTGTTTTTAAAAGTTACGTTCTAAATGTATTTTAAATATCATTTAAACGTCTTCTAAACATTCTTATGTAAAGAACGTTTAAAAGTTGTTTAAAAAACGTTTAAAAGACATTAAGAACGTAATTTTTAAAAACAAATGCCCGTAGGGCATATCTGAGTTCAAAACAAACGAAACTACCTGGTTTTCTGACCCTTTACTCCGTAGTTAAGGTGTGAATTTAAAAACAATATAAAAATTCAGTCATAGCTTTAATTGTTAAATTCTAGCGTCTGTCAACTGATTTAAAAAGTAAGAATCATATTTAACAAACAAAGTAGAATGAAACTTTCAAAGGTTTTTTCAGACTTTTTCTGAAAAAGTTCACAACGAATATAAAAAGTGAAGTTATTACAAACACCAGATTGCAATATTGAAAAGAAAATGCGAATTATTGAGATTATTTGACATTGGAATTCAATAAATCAGATTTGGTGGTTCTACTTACGACTGCAAAACGGTAAAGATATTTACTACAAATTGATATTTATTTGGAAAACAAATACAAATTTTACAGTTATCAATCCCTCAAGAATCTAGCTTTCAAAACTTATATTAATGTAACCTTAATGTAACCCATCTTAGTATGATTTCTTTTATCAATAAGCTGTAATTTGACGCGTTTAGTTTTAGCACTACTTAGTTACAAAACCTCAAAGTTTTATTTAAGTTTTCTTGTTCTTTATCTATTTTTTATTTTATTAATTTTTTAAACGCTATCATTTTGGAAAAGTTTTTACATTATTTCTAAGGGTTATATTTACACTCGTTATTCAAATTAATCTAAAAACACCGATAAAAAACCAAACAAATAATAAATCTTCAACTCTTATTTTTTAAAAAAGAAAAGTACAATTTCCAAAACGATGATGTGACGTAATCACCGTTATCTTTATTTAAACCAGCGTCACATGGAGAACATTATTGTTATTGTATTTATCTCATACTTTTTCCTGAAATAATCATCTTCCACTTTAACTGTGTTATTTTCAATCCAGCCAAAAACATTATGGAAACTTCTTGAATGCTAGGCAACAGCCGATAATTTCACTTTCCTTCTAATGTATACTTTTGATGTTGGCTAATATATGTTGACCTTTAGTTTTGTTTTAATAACATAATTTTTTTTTTCAGTTTGCAGACTCCAAGATAAGAGTTGTTGGAAAGCTTGTTTTTGTTTTAAACAATCCATTTTGTTTCCAAAGCATGAAGTGAACATGATGTTAACGTCTTAAGTAAGCATGGTATGACCATAATGTCAATAGTTTAAGAAAGCATGCTTTAAACAGTTTAAGTGTTTTAAATGAATGCCAAAATTTAATTGACGGTTTTAGAGGACAATTGGAGTTTGTCTAATCCTTTAAAAAATTTTATGCATTTATTTCTATCAAAGTTTCTTTAATTTATTTCTATCAAAGTTTCTACTAAGGTTGAATGGAGATGCACAGTGCTGCTGGTTATTCTCTTGGTCAAAAATAAGTAAGATATTTGATTTATCACTCTGAATAGCTAATGAAGCTCTGTCGAAGGAACGGTTTGAAGGACAAACATATAATCAAGAAACTGAAACGGTACCAAATTAATTACATTTTAAACATTTTTTAAATAATATATAGTGTCAATAGCATTTTCTGCTCAGCATTTGTTGTTTTTTGATAATGATTTGTTGTTTGATATTTGATGATTTGTTGTTTTTTGATAAAAGATACACATGTTAATTTTTTCTCCATAAGATTACTAGATGAAGTTCTCTCTTATTTATTCTCTCTTTTCAAACATGATGAATGTAAAACTTCTTTTCAATAATAAACCTCCCATTAGTTTCCATCTTTAAGTTGAAGAATTGTTAGATAGTTGCGATGTCTTGAAAATGAGGTCTTTGAATATTATTAAATAAATCTATTGCATTATAACTAGATTTTCCCAATATCATAGGTTCAATCATTTCTTAATGTCATTGGGAAATGGCTTTGAAGCTTTTACGGGCTTTAAATTTAACGGTAAATTGATAAAAATTTACCTGTAAATGGTAAAATAATGGTAAACTAGCTTACCGGACCCAAAAAAAAATACAGGTCTTTGTAAGACTATTCCACACCTTTTCTATATTTTTAAAATAAGTGCAATATAGTTGCACTTATTTAGAGTATCTGCTTCAAAAGTGTTGAATCATTTTAATCGATATAAGAAAGTTATAAAATGGTTACTTTTTCTTCAAAACGTACATCTTCTGCAGTCTAATTTTTCAATGCGCTGTCCTCTATACCGACTTAATGAGAATTACGTTGGTTCAAACCCACCATCAAGTACAAATTTTTTTTTTGGTTTTTCAATCTTGCTGTTTTTTCAAATACAAAAAAAAAAAAACAGTTTAGGCAAAAAAGATATATAATTTTTAAAAGATTTTAAAAATTATATTATACACGATCGTTCCATAGACGACCACCAAACTTCACATAACATACTCACTCTTACACTTGGAGACGTTTGTACATAGCGTTATTAAAGGGAATTTTTCAAGTTGCATATAACATATTTTTTTATTAATATATTATTTACATATGTTATGCAACATCTTTAATAGCTCAGTAGTTTAGTGCGCTGTCCTCAGTGTCGTTTTTGAGGGTTTAAATTCATAATGCCATAAATACATTTTTCAATTTTCTCAATCTTGACGTATATATTTCCAGCAATATATATATATATATATATATATATATATATATATATATATATATATATATATATATATATATATATATATATATATATATATATATATATATATATATATATATATATGTATATATATATACATATATATATATATATATGTATATATATATATATATATATATATATATATATATATACATATATATATATATATATGTATATATATATACATATATATATATATATATATATATATATATATATATATATATATATATATATATATATATATATATATATATATATATATATATATATATATATATATATATATATATATATATATATATATATATATATATATATATATATATATATATATATATATATATATATATATTGCTGGAAATATATATATATATATATATATATATATATATATATATATATATATATATATATATACATATATAACAAACAAGTAAATTGTAAAAATGAAATTTAAAAGTTTTCTCACTTTATAGAAAGATTAAACATGATACCACTAGCAAACTCAATTTATGCTAAAGACGTTTACACTTTCAAACTTTTAGCCATTCAGACTTAAAAACATTTACACTTGCAAACGTTTACACTTACATACTGAAGACGTTTATACTTATTTAAAGATGTTTACTCTTACAGAACGCTACCCAAATAGAATTTTTACATTTACGTAATTTTGGATGAGATGTTGTTATGACATATATTTACATATCTGTATATAAATTTTCTATACTTTCTTATAAAAACGTGCTGAGAGACTTTCTCGCTATTACCTCGGAAATTTTACAAAAATAACAAAACCGAAATTTTTACTAATCATTTTTTAGAAACTAGAATTATTATTTTTTAGCTTGTAATTAACCATATTTCGAAATGTGACAAAACACAAGTGAAACAAAGTAATTTTATTTTTAGCAATTTTGAAATTTTTACACCTATTAATGTTTTTAAACAAACATGAGCAAAAAAATATTAACAACTATCATTGAAAAATTTTGAATATCAATTTTATAAAGAAAAACTGTTTTTTAACTTTTATGATTTTGAAAGCGATAAATAGGATTTAATTATTGATGAAGTGTGAGCCTAAAGAAGACTTTTTGGTTATTGACTCTGTAAGACAAATCTATTTCTAATTTTTTTTCCTTTTTTCTTTTTTTAAATTCCCAAGGCCGTGTGGGTCACTTTAGTAAGCGAGGTTACTAATTCTTTTTTTTAAATAATGATTACAACCCTTTTAACTTCGAAACACGAAACTTGACTAACAATATGTTGCGCGAAGAAATAGGTTGATATACATAAAACATGTAATATAATTTATAATTTTTTTTTTTTTAGTTGAAAAAAATTAATAACTTTCGAAATTTAAATGAAGTTTTGCAATTGTTACCGAAATTTCTATTTGAAGTTCGTCACCCAAGTCGAAGCCGAAGTCAATTTTGCCATTCAGTATACTTCGTAATCCGAATTTTCACGAATATTCGTCAATCCTTAGTTTGGAAAAAGTGTCAGCCAGAACAATTCTTATTTGATTTTGAGCACATTAATTTTGGTTTATTTTTAAACTTGGTTGACGAAAAACTGGAAATGAATTTGTTAACGAACGCTTTTATTGATATAAATATCAATGAGCCCTGAATATTCTTCATTTTCATTGCTTTTTTACAACCATTTTCATTTTACATTTCAGGAGTATTTTTTCATCAAAATTGTAAATTTTGCTCTCAAACTTTGTGAAATTTGAGAAAAGACCCAGAAATACGTATTCAAGTTTCTTGTTTTTATTTTCCAATAAATGTTTATATTTAAATACTTTCTGTTTTTAAAAGAAATGCATTTATCTAATGTAATCGAAAAAGTTTCCTATTCAACAACAATAAACTTAATCAATCTTTTAGTAAATGATTCGGATTGTCTGGAAAACGATTTGGAAAGTTTACTAATTGTGTTAAAAATTGAAAAAGACAAAAGTTGTGAGTCTTAACGTCTGCAGAATCACTGACACTAGAGCCAAGTCATTCAATGTGATAAGCATTAAATTTATTAACAACAACGATATTGGCTTAAGGATAAAAAGAAAGGGTTAGGTCAATTTGATTAGAAATAACATCGAAAAAAGTGCAGTCTTGAGATGATTGAGAGTATTATAGAACGAAGAAAAAGGCAATAGAGTGATGTGTTGCTAAACGATAGAACATAAAAGAATAGTCAATAGATTCAAACCTAGTTTCTCTACAAATGAATGAATTATTACGAAAGTAAACGCCCAGGTTAAGTATGTGACTATTGAAGTCTTTACGAATTAAAGGAAGATAACCATCAGCGCTAAGATCACATGATGAGATAGCTGAACTCAAATAAGTCTCACAAAGGGCAAATAGGTCTCGTAAACATTTCAAGAGATAAGACTCAACTGAAGCAAAATTACTTCAAAGACCTCGAATGATGATAGATTAATGATAGATTTAGAGAACTTGGTGAAGATGATAGTTTTTTGTGTTTTAAAGTTTTTGGTACTTTAGGCATTTTTAAATTTGCTGAAGAACTTGACTCAAAGCACAGATAGTACTCAGTACACTTTTTAAAAGTCCAAGCAATTGCCTCATCACTATTATTAAACCTTAAACCGTGACAAAGGGCTCCAAATGTGGCCTCAAAAATGTACACCAAAAGTATGAACAGAGACTCCATCCATGGGTAACATGGCATTGTTAGTACTCTAATATTTTATAGCTGTTGATGGAATCAGTCTCTCTGAGGCTACCACAGAGTTCGAGAAACCTGACTACCAGCCGGCCTAAGAACCATAAAACTGAGTTTTAGAGCTGTACCCTCATTAGAAAAAAATAAATTGAGTTGCCTAGCCATAAAAACAGAGACACAAGCAAAAGACATGCATTAATTCAAGAAGATACAGCATTCAACATGCTAAACTGGAAACAATGTATTATAAATACATCTACGTCAGCCTAATAGATGAAAAAGGGGTGCGAAGCTGGTCAATAAATAAAATCTGTTTACCCCTTATGTCATTGCCTAAGAGGCCTTATACAAGACAGTAGCCGTGTGCGTTTAACATCTGCCCAAGAGAAGCACCATCTCTTGCTTTTACTCAACCATGATCCCCGAGGTTTGAGTGTTCTAAGTCAGAGTTAGCTTCTCCTAGCCTTTTCCTAAAAAAAACGTATCCTACAAGGTAACAGGACATGAAACAGGTTGTACTGGGTTACATGATACCAGTAGCATGATAACCTGACCTGACAGGCAAATTTAAAAATATTAAATTCATAAATATTTTTAAATATAAACTTTGAATGCGAAAGATAATTTTCAAAACAAACTAAGCATATTGCGTGTTTCTGTCAATGATAAAGAATACGCAACTTACTTTTGCTTGTACTTCCCCTGCAATATTTGCATAGTTATTATAACTATGATTAAATGGGTAGTAGAGTTGGATTAAAATGTTTTTGTTCAAATAATTTTTTTGATTTATGTCGGACTTCTCTATTTTTAGAAACTTTAATACAAATGTAATCATTATGCGGTTTCCATGTAACATTCTCATCAAGATAAATACCAAGAAAACTAGTAAAAGTTTCTTTTTTTATTTCAAATTCATCAATAAGAATTTTTCGCAAGGTTGTTGCTAAAAAATTTTGTTTAGATATAGGGTGAAACAGAATGTATTTTGTTCTATCAAAGTTTAAGGTCAATTTGTTACATTTAAACCACTCAGATACGCATTTAAGCTCTTTACCTATATTTCGTATTATCAGCAAACATAATACTCCAAAGATTAGCTGCTTTACTAAAATCATTAATATAAATTAAAAACTTAAGATAACCTAGAATAGAGCCTTGTGGAACACCACAGGTGCTTTTTTCTCAACATAGTCACTTTAAAGGCCATCGTTGGGGGAAACAAATTGCTTTCTATTTGATAAGTAACTTTGAAATCATTTTACCATATTGTTATACATTTACTTATTTCATCAGTATCAATAGCTTTATTTATTTTTATAGATTTAAAGGCTCTATCTCTATCTTTAATATACAATATCTCTGTTCTGAGATAATTCAGATAAATACTCATTGTCAGTGTTCAAAATGGAAAAAAAAAAGTATCGGGATGATATTCAGTAAATTATAGATACCATCCGCCTAATCATTGTTGTATATAGAGATTTATAAAAAGGAGGCGGGATGATTTATACTTTATAAAAAGATGACAGGATAGCATCCTGCCCCATTTCGAGCACTGCTCATTGTTATAATGAGATTATCTTTAAGACACAAGTAGATTTCAAAGGAACTCTTCAGTTCAAACGAACAATTCAGTTGTTCGTTTTTAAATGTTTTATTTATTTAATAAATTTATTATTGTAAATTTTTAAATAAATAAAACATTTAAGCAGAACCCTTCTGAGCAAAACTTAAATGAAGTCTGCTTGAGTATTCAACAGACATTTTTTGTTTAAAATAGATCTGTTTCACTGTCAAAGAGGTTACTTTGAATCAGACACTTTTTTTTGAAAAAAAAGATACCAGATAAAATTAATAATAATAAAAAAATTACATACTTGTCTGTCTCAGAAAAGAAGTAAGAAACATCAAGAAATTTTTAAGAGACAAAACATTAAATTTTATAATTATTCTTCCTAAACTTCAAGTAAAAATTTACGGTAACTTGATTTACTCTAGTTAGCATTCATACCGGATAAATTTAAAAGTATATACAATTCTAGTACAAAGCTTACGAGTTTAGGAATGTTTTATACGAAATAAATAAACGATTAACGGAAATATTTTGGAGATGTAGACATTTCTCAACCATGACTACATGTAAGTTTTAACAATAGTGATTATATTCAGTATCATAAAACTGTATGTCTCAAATTAGAAATTTCATAAAAACAGTATTTTCTAATTTATAAAGAAAATGTTGAATGATGAACACAATAGATTTATCAGCATCTATTTGTTCGAGATTGTTGCTTGCACAACCATGTGTGGTTGCTCTATCATCATAGCACTAATAAAGCATTGCGACACATTTTTAATAAAAATGAAAATACCACCAGTTTGCTATAATAATAGTCTAAAATTAAAGAAATGCAATTTAAAGCTTAATAAATAGGATACTCTAACATGGTGACCAGACAAAATTTTACTAAAATATGAACTATATAAATGTATATATATATATATATATATATATATATATATATATATATATATATATATATATATATATATATATATATATATATATATATATATATATATATATATATATATATATATATATATATATATATAAATATATATATATTTATATATATTTTATATATATATATATTTATATATATTTTATATATATATATATATATATATATATATATATATATATATATATATATATATATATATATATATATATATATATATATATAACCACAAAGGTTCAGTATAAGTTGCTAATTCAAATAACTTTAAAATGGTATTTAAAAAACAATCAAGCAATAATAGAATAGTATTTTAACAGATATATACACAAATCTGCTAAAAAATTTTAAAACTAAAAACTTGATCTAGGTTAACTCCAAATAACCTATTAAGTCTATGTTGAAATGTATTCATTACAATTCACAAAAGAAAATCTTGTTCCAAATAATTTATTTCATTAATTAATTTGTATATTCTATTAATGTCACAACTTTTATTAATGATTCTTTAAAGCAATGTAATTTCTGGCATTGGTTATTGTGGAAATATAAGTAAATTTTGATGCATCTGAGAAAATCTGTTTAAATAACATTTTCAGTTAAAACATCAAATATTGTATAATATGCACTCTTTTTAATTTTTGAAAATAGTTTTTAGTCATCTTGTTATAAAATTGTTATAGAAATTCTAAAGCTAAAGAATTGTTCTATGGTATAGAGCTAAAAATTTTTAACTTTTTAAATCTTAACTTTTAATTGTGGAGATATCTTTAGTTGTTAAGAAATGTCAACAAGTTTAAAGTTTTATTATTAATAAGTATGTGACATGAAATATTTTAATTACTCAAATTCTAGATTGTTAAATATCAATGGAAAGAGCTTCATTAGAGTATTTTAAGGGTGAAAAAATTTAATAAAATCAAAGAATTTTTATAAAAAGTACTTAAAAAGGAGAATAAGGATACATAAAAGGTGTATGCGGAGTGTTGAAAAGGTGTCTATAACACTCTTTAATATATTCAAAATCACGGTTTTTTTAAAGAAAGTTTTAATTTTTTGTTGAAAATTTGAATTTTTAAAATATTTTTTATATTTTATATATACTATTCAAAATTATTTTATATCATAACATACATTTAAACATTACTAATGTTCAAATGTTTATTATGATACGCCCTCCACCAGTTTTTGTAAAAGTCTGCATATATTAAATAAAGTCTTAACATTCTATCATTACATACCTGATTTTTGTTTATAAATTCATTATAAACAAAATTTATAACATAAACATGAATTAAATTTAAACTGTTCTAGTACTCAAAAAAAATCTATGTTGATACAAATTACTAAAATAAGTAACATAGCAAAACATGTTCATACCATGCCACTCTTGAAAATACTGAAAAAAGTGTGGCACTAAATTTGGGCGAAGAAAAGGTTCTGTTAAGGTTGGATTTACACCTATTATTAAAAAAATAAATTAAATCTTAATTATGTTGACTAGTGAAAAAATCTTTAAATGTAAAATAAATGCAATCAAATAAATTTTGGCAATTATTTGCATTGATATTTTTGGACATTAAAGAGCGTTTAAACTAATTAAAGTGCTTTTTAAGACCAATCCATATAGGAATTATAATAAAAATCAACTTTTTGAAAAACCGGTATTCAAATTTTGTTTAAAAAAAAAAAAATCTGTTAGTTATATAAAGCTGATGTAACTATTATAAAATATTATTTTTCTAAGCTATTATTTTTTGCAAAATAAAACAATATAAGCAAAGACATTACAAGAGCCATATTGTTTCAAGTGTAAATTCATGCAACAACAAAAAAAAATAGAGTTATATCCACAAAGGAGTTTTTTTGTAATAATAAAAAGATTTCAATAATAGTATTAGTAATTGTTTTTTTATTTTTTTGATAAAATCAATCATTATTACAAAACAAACAAACAAGCAAATATTTAAAATATCAAAAATGGTACTAATATAAAATGAAATTTAATGTGTACTGTTTTTCAGCTAATAGTTTTTAATTTTTTTTTTTTTTTACTTCTTTAATTTTTTTTTTTATTGTTTGTTATAAGAAGTTGTCTAAATAAATATTCTTGCTCTTGCAAAATGATAAAAAGTTTTTAACTTAAAAAAAGTAAATCTTTTTTTAAGTGTCGTATAACATCTTTTTTTCTTTCTTTTGCTGAACATTTTTGATGGAAAAGTAAGAATAATAAAAATTTCTTTGTTTTTGCTTAATTAGTTACATTTGTAAATGCATGAATATTAAACCTAATTTTTATGCAAACTTTTTTACATAATTGTCATTCAAACTTTATCAGTGCTTTTTATAACGTTAATTACTTCTTTTATATTATCGCTTAAACAATATCTTTCGATTTTAAATATTTCAACAAGAAAAAAAAGTGCCTTGACCAAAATGACATACTGCTTATATTAAATGGCTTAGCGCGTATGTAAACGGTGTCCCAGTTTAAGCTTTAAAACAAGACCTGTATATACATTCATTTTAGAATTCCTTCGTGGAGAATTATTCTCTGAGAATCTTCCTTCGTGGAGAATTAATCTCTGTTATAGTGTGGTAATGATTGTGCAAATAGAACTTAACAAAACGTTAATAATTGTCCAAAAGGGAATTGTATAATTGGGAAAAGCAGTCATTACAATCATGAAAGTAATGTTTTTTAATAATAAGTATCTAAAAATCCTGCGAATTGAAAAATTTTTTGAACCCATTTTGTGGCCCCAAAAATTGTTAGGGCTTTATCTGTGTCCTTTTCGGCCTATAGGTAAATCCGCCCCTTATAAAATGTATTTTTTTAAAATTGAAAAAAATCACAAGAAAGATCACTCCTTATATAATTGTAACTTATATATATGTCAGATAACTTTCTAATATTCTATTAATTTCTAATACCTTGGATCACCATATAAAGAAAAAAAAAAATACTGTAACTATATTTTTGGCATTTATTTACTTTTAGTAATTATGTATAAAATATAAAAAAAGACCACATTAAAAATTGAGAAAACAAAGTAGCGTTTTATTGATAACTAAACAATTCAGTATTTACCCCAATTTATTGTGCCAAAGCACAACAAAATAAATTCAAGTCTAATTTTATGGGATATGACTGTTTGTAAAGGACAAAAGCTAAACTACTAAAAAAAAGCATAAATATGGATAATCTGAAATTAAACTTAATTTTTTAAATGATTTTAACTATGTGGAGACTATGTAGATAACAAGTAAAGGGAAGTGAAGGTGCTCTGTAGTAAGTAAAAAAAGTAAAGGTGCTCTGTAAGTAAAAAAAGTAAAGGTGCTCTGTGACAAGATCGTTTGGTCTTCTTGGGGCACCTAAATAACAAAAAAAAAAAAATGTTGTTTTTCAATAATCAGTTATCAAAAAATATGTGGTAGTGACTATAAATAAATGTGGCAAATATATGATCACAAAGTGGTGGCATTATCATTAAAACAAAATCCTAATTTTGGATAAAACACATCTTATTTACTGTGTTTCACAATTTACTTCACCTTTTTATGTTCTTATTTTTTATATAGACAACCAATTTTTCCAAAAGTTGCTGTTTTTATGTAATTTTAAACACAGTTTCTAAAAAATAACTTAGGTAACATTGGTTCAGCAGATGGTTATTAATGAGGATCAACGAAAAAATAAAATAATTTTTTTTTGATTAGACAGTTGCTATTTCATTCTATAATTATTCTTTTTTTAAAAGGTTTTGAAATTATAAAAAAATCCATGTTTTTCAGGGAATTATGCTCATTTTATGTTTTTGAAGATGAAAAAGAAAACCTTAGTAAAAATCAGGAGTAGCATCAAAATATTTCAAAAATTTAATGAATAAATATTTGTTAAGGGTGTTTAAGGTCTTTTTAATAAACTCTTATTAAAAACTTTAAAGTTAAGTCAAATCTGCATATATTCAGTTTATAACTTATTACTTACAGCAACTGTGTTTTCCTATTTTAAAAATAAAGAAATAAGAGCATTATAATAATTTTCCTATATATATTGTTTAGCTTATATTTATAGCCAATACTTCATTATCTACAACAACCATCAATATGGCTACATCACAAATTAATTATGGAGATTATTATAAAGGGCTTGCATTAGCACTTAGTTCATGTGTATTTATTGGTACAAGTTTTATTGTTAAAAAAAAAGGATTGCTTCGAGTTAGTCGTACATCTGGTTCAAGGGCAGGTAAGCGATGTTTTTATTTTTATTAATATTATGATTATGATGACAATTATAATCATAATTATGATAAGGATCATCATCATGGTGTGGGGATCATAATGGTAATAAGGCCAGATTCATTTTTATTGCATTATTGCATTATTATCCTTTATAGTTATGTATATATATTTATAATTTATGTATAGTATAAAAAAGAAATTAAGTGACAAGATCTAGAACTTTAAATGGCAATATAAAATGATAAAAAAGAAAACAAAGAATTGTAAAAGATTAGAGACACCTTGGTAATATTTTGAAACCGTAAAATCAAGTAGGTCAAGGTAATATCTCGTGACAAGTTCTAAATCAAAATGACAAGTTATTAAATATAATTCACATTATATTACCTGGCTATGTAGAAAAAAGAAAAATAGTCAGATCAAATAATGTCACTACTATAGAATAGGTTGTTTGTTTAATTTGTCATCAAAAGTAATTTAAATGCCAAATCTTTTATGAATTATTTACAGTATAGTAAAATTTTGTATTTTTTTAACTTAATTTTTTTATTTTTTACATAAAAAAAGATTCTTGAAATTTATTTTTAAGGAAAATTTTAAAAAATATTTTGAGAGTAGTGTATTATTACATATTTGAATTGCTGTGAAAATGGGTAATATAAATTTCTAAATAAATAATTATTCTCCAATATTAAAATTTCTTCTTCAACATCTTTTGCTCTCTAGTGTAGCTCATGGTTTTAAACTGTTTCCTAAAGACTAATTATAAATTTGTAATATTAAAAGTTACATGTTAAACTCAGAAACATTAGCTTTTATTATGTTCAAAATTACAAAAAGATAAAACTTTGATACAAATGTTTTTACATGCAATAATATTGTATTGACTAGTTTTTCTGGTATTATTTTTGTTTGACTGTATTCATTATGTCAGTTCCTTTCTGCTTTTTATATATTTTTATTGTAATAGTATTATTGCGATAATGGTTAGCTGAAAAAAGTTGAGTTTTATCTGAGTTGAAGTTCACCAGCCACTGAGAGCTCCGTGCTGTAGCAGAAGTAAGGTCCTTTTTAAGCTCAAATGTCCCATCCAAGCAATCAGAGAGTGTTGGCTTCTTATCAAGTCAAGAATAAATGGTAGTATCATCAGCAAACAATGCCACTTTAGATGTGAGAATTTCTGGGAGATTGTTATATAAATTAAAGAGTATAGGACCAAGGATAGAACCCCTGAAGTTACAGGATATGAAGAAGAGTGCTGTCCATCAAGGGCAACTTTCACACTGCAATTGGTAAGGATGACTTCAATAATCTTAAAGATGTTGCATGATACACCCTAAGAAAAAAGCTTATGGAAAAGACCAGCATGCTAAACTTTATCAAAGGCTTTAAAAATGTTGAGAGCGATAACCTTAACCTCTCCACATCTATCTAATACATAATAAAACCTATCGGTTATTACTGTTAACAAATCAGCAGTAAAGCAAAAAGACCAATTTCGATATGGATGATCAGAAAGTAAGTTATTAGATTCAAGATAAGAAACTACTATGTTTTCTGCCAAAAAAACAACAACAACATAAGTTTGTTATTTTTACAATTTTATCATTTCAAATGTTTTTTAAAAAATACAAATTTTTTAAATTTAAATTACAGAAAAATATTTGGTATCGTTAAAGTATTAAGTTTTGTTACTATGTTTTGTTTTTATTCAAAACGCTATTAAAACCACCGCTATTTTAGGACTTTTAACTTGGTAATTTCAATGAAAAACACTGGGTAATTTGAGCATACTCATATTACACAAAAATGGCGTCTTTAAATAAAGTCAAAACTAAATGTTTCTATCCACTGTTTTTCAAACAAAAATGGATTGGATTTTTAGCTAACATATTTTTCTTTATGAAAAAATTAATTTCATTATTTTAGCCCCAAAATTTCACGCCACAGATTTATTCATGTTTGATATTTTATTTTAACAATGCATAAAGTTTAACAGCCTTTTAATTGAATGATACTGCTAATTACTTGCATATAATTTATGCTAATTGTACTGATTGCTGTTATCACATATATATATATATATATATATATATATATATATATATATATATATATATATATATATATATATATATATATATATATGTATATATATATATATATATATATATATATATGTATATATATATATATATATATATATATATATATATATATATATATATATATATATATATATATATATATGTTAATGTATATATATATAAATGTATATATATATTTATATATATTTATATACATACATATACTTGATAAAGTTTGGCATGCTGGTCTACTCCACAAGCTCCCTTTTTATGGTGTATCAGGTAACATCTTTAAGATGTTAAAATCATTTCTTACTAATCGTAGTAAAAAAGTTGTCCTTCATGTACAGCAATCTTCTTCATTTCATGTAACTTCAGGGTTTTCTCAAGGTTCTATCCTTGGTTCTGTACTTTTTTAATTTATATTAACGATCTCCCAGAAATTCTCACATCTAAGGTGGCATTGTTTGCTGATGATACTACTTGATGAAAAGCCAACACTGTTTGGTTGCTTAAAGCAGGCATTTGAGTTTGAAAAGGATCTCACTTTTGCTACAGCATGGGGCTTTCAGTGCCTGGTAAACCTTAACTCAGATAAAACTCATATTTTTTTAGCTGATCATTATCGCAATAATCTAGATCTTCCTAAATTTTTGAACGGTAATGTACTCGATGAGTCATCTACCCTTTATCTTCTAGGATTAACTCTTACTCCCGATCTTTCTTGGAAACCTTATGTCAAATTGATTGCAAAATTAGTATCTGCTAAGGTTGCATCTCTTTATCATGCTCACCACTTTCCTACTCATGATTTTGTTCTTTATCTCTATAAATCTCAAATCTGTTCTTGTATGGAATACTGTTGCCATATCTTGAGCAGATCTTAGATTAATGCCCTTTCTCTTTTAGTAAAGGTGCAAAAACGCATTGTTAATATAGTTGGACCTGCTCTTGCAGCCAACCTCCAATCATTGTCCCATCTTTGAATTTTTTTCCTTTTTTCCATAAATAATATAATGGACACTGCTCTAAAGAGCTAGTGTCTCTTGTACCATCTACTAAAATTCGTGCTCAGGTTAATCGTCATTTAATTAAGTATCATCTTTTTACTGTGATTGTTCGTAAGTGCTCCAAAAGTTCTTATCCCTTCATCTTGTTTTCCTGATTCATATAATTTGCAATCTTTCAAGTCATCTGTTAATCGCTATCCTGCTTTATAATCTTTATTTTTTCTTCTCCAGTAACTTTTAACTCTAATAGCAGGCTTGGGCAGGAATGGCGTGCGATCGCACTCTATAACTGACCACGCTAATATTTTTATTTCTTTACAACTTGACCACGACTTTTTTGATGTTTTAACAATTTGAATGCAATAAAAAAGGGTTACGTTATAAATATCTTTTAATCATTGATCTCTTCTAAAGTTTTTTATTTTACGCAAAGGCTTTAAATAAAACCATAAAATTAATTATAGTTATTGTTTACATAAACGTTTGTGTAAATTAATAAAAAATATTATAAATAAGTTTTTTTTATGTTGGCATTTATTTTTTATGATAAATTTAAACATTTGAAACTATTTTCTTATGTCTTCCTAAAATATTTTTGAATCATTATTTTTAGAAAGAATTTTTTTATAGTTTCTTTAATTTGTGAATAAGTTCAAAAGCTTTTGTGACGACTAACTTTTACACATTTTATGTGAATTGCACAAGAATATAAAATAACTTTATTTACTAATAAGCATGTATTTTGCTGGTTTAATGAAAAAGTTTTAACGCATTTTGTAATGTTCATACGATTAATTTTTATGATTAAATTTACGATTTTTTAAAATGTTTTAAATAAACATTTTATTTTTTGTAAACAATTTTTTTTTTTTTAATTTCGTTAAAAATGAATGAGATTAAATCTTTTATAATAATTTTTAAATTCGTTACGCGAAGCGCTTATTTAAGTTGTAATGCTCAAATTAAAATTAAATTAAAAAGCTTATTGGCAGTTTATTTTATTTAAATCGCAGGCGCATTTTATTTATTTATTTTTTTTTTTTTTCTATTTTTACTCTAATTAGTGAGTCTAATTAAAAAAAAGTTCAAAACCTTTTTTTTTAATTAGACTCACTAATTAGAGCATAAAATTAGTAAAAATTGCTATTTTAAAAAGCCTACGTTATTTTTTTTAAACAATTTTTTTTTTACAACTTTTTTGACAAAATAAATGTTTATACAATTTAAAAATATTATATAAAACACTTTTTAATAAATTTAATAAAATTTGTTCTTTTATTAAACCAATCATTAGTAGTAATTTGTTACTTAATTTAAAAACGTTTTGCGTTTTTAAATTAAGTAACAAATTACTACTAATGATTATCTTTAATAATGCTTTAAAAGATAAGTTTTAATAACGTTTATTTCTTATGTAATTAGAAACGTAACAAAAAGATTTGCTTTATGTATAAGTTTTTATTTTCATTTTAGTGCTTATATAATTTGTTTTTCGTTATGAATTTGTTTTTCGTTTATTTTTTCGTTAGGAATATTTTTTTTTTAGTTTTTTTTTTTTTCTTTAGTTTTTTTTTTTAATTTTTTTCCTAGTTTAAGTCTAGCTTAGCGTTTCTACATTCAGAACATTTCTGAAATTTTAAACTTATCAAAACATATAAACATTGTTTATTAAACAATCGTGGTCAAGTTGTCAAAAAATAAAATCATTTGCTTGGTCAGCAATAGCGCTCGATTGCACGTTATTCCTGTCCAAGCCTGTAATAGTGGTTGCTTGCAGCCTTTTCAGAAGTGTAGATATTTCAAAAAATAATACATGTATTAA